>BSBM01000831.1:8270000-8822500 GCA_027924585.1 Larix kaempferi
GCCGGAAACCTCATTTTCTGAATGACTTCTTTTATAGCACTGCTTTGTTTCTATGTCAATAACCATGGAAGACTAATATTTCGGTCCTCATCTCCTGCATTGGAAATAATTGGACTTTGCAATGCGTGATTGGCTTCTGCAATGTCACTACAATTTTTTCCAATTTTATCTTTGTCAATCCTTCCATCTAATATCCGCCATATCATTTATGTTACATTCTTCCCGATATGCATTGTATCGAACAAATGAGCTATTTGTAGGTGCTCGTAGTAAGGAAACCTATTGAATTGTATGGGATAACTCTTCATTCCTCGTGGAATCCATTCGTGCCTCAAAGACATTCATTAAACATAAATGAAAACACATTAACAATAATTCATGACACCCATGGTAGAGTGTTAAATGCATTGTCTATGCTTGGAATGAGAAGTAGGAATTGCATCAAGGGTTTGTGGAAGCCTTATTAAGAGTAATTGGTTGTAATATGCATTATGGAAGAGCAATGGGAGCTCTTGATTATCAAAGATGGATATTATATTCCATAAGAGAATGTTGAGCAAGCAATTGGATCAGTAAGGGAGGCCGGGAATTTGAATCAGTTATGATGTGTAAGAGAAAGTTCCATGCTATGATTGGGAAGGGAGAATTCCTTAACCTTCTCTTGCTTATATGATCATATTTTCAAGTTTTATGCATAGAAAATTATGGCATAAGGATGCTGGAAGTGAAAGAGAGTAGTAGATTAAATGCATATGAATTAGTGGGCATGATTAAAGAATCATTGAATATTGCATGTGAATTGATTATGCATGAGCATGATGTTGCACATGGGTAAACGTAGGGAAATTATGCATGCAGAAGCCCATTAATGGTATTTCCTATGGTTGATGACAATTAATGTTGTTGATAATGGTTGTAGGGATCAAACCATAGAAGCATGACTGAAAATGCAAATAAATCACAGCATGTGACCAAAAAACCTTCAGAGGGAAGGTTGGAGTAATGATTCATGATCAAAAGGTTGGAAAAAGGACTGTGTAGCCTTGGTAAGAGGCCAACTAATCAGGTAACATCAAGCGATGTTAATGACAGTCATGCAGGTAATGGTTATTTGTGCTTAATCGCATGAATATTGAAAGAGAATTTGGTAATATCGCTTCAACTATGTTTAAACTATGTTGACTTGGTTCACATGTGGTACTGAGTGCTTGAATGTGATACCACCATGGTATGGTGAGGTATAGGGTAGTAAGGACGAGGAGCCTTATACCCATCTAATTATTTAGAATTGTGAATTCTTTCATATGGAATTATATCATGCCATCTATGTATGTCGGTTATTGGTTGATAACCAAGCAATCGAGGACTTATGGTCCTGTCATGGCAATGCATGTTATGTGGGGTAGTCATGGTTAGGCCATAATATGTATGAATGCATAGTATTCATGAATTAATGCAAGGTTGTATCGAGGGGATGTGCATTAAAATATTTTGTACAATCTTGTGGTTGAGCATTGAGTGGATGCACATTAAAATATTATGTGAGTGATGTAAATGTGCATGCATAGGTGTAGGTGCACATGTTGAGATGCATTGTGTGAATGCATGGTTGTGATGTATGTGTTATTGCAAACTAAATAATGGATGAGATGATGAATCGATGATACTTCTGGGATCATTTCATGAGTTTCTATGAATGCAAGAGGAGTAAGTGCATGCATAAGGTAGTCATGATTGATGGGCTGCCGAGATGCTTTGTGGAAGGGCATAGTTGTATAAATGATATGGTTGTGAATTAATGAGTATCTAAAGTTTCATTTGAATTGCATAAATGGTGTGACTGTACCTTGCAATTCTAGTATGATAATGATTCACATGAAGTAAATGAGTCTTGGTGATATTGAAATGTTAACAACTAGAAGTGTTTGAGTAATGGAGTTTTATAATTCTAAAAATGTTTCAGTGACTGTTGCAGCAATGAAATATTATGTTCATAGAGACTTACAAAGTGTTTGGCTGATTGAAATTTCAGATTTCAGGTAGATTTTTTTGGGCATGGAAATAAGGGTAAGTCCATGAGGAAGATTGGAATCTACCATGTGCGAGAGCCAAACCTCATGAGAAGGATCTCATGGTTGTAAAAATAGTTTATGTGCAGAACAGTTTGTCAATGTTTGGACTTGTAGATTTCAAATTTGAGAATTTACTGATAATTGATAATCACCATTGGCTTGCATAGAACTATGTCAGGAGGACGTGTTGTAAGTGGATGTTCATGTTATGGTAGCAAGCATAAAACCCTAATGGGTAGAGGGGTGCCACTTACAAGAGATAAACAATATGAGGATAACCTCATGACTAAGTAAGTCAATTTATGTAGTGGACAGAATTGAAAATTCATGATTGAATTTAATTCTTAATGCCATTGATTGGCTATGGAACAATCAAATTTGAATTTTATTGTTAAATGTTGATGACTGTTTGGCTATTTGATAAGTGTTCCAGGAAGACACATTGCAGGAAGACCATGTGTGATGGCCTGCAGAAGCCAAACTCCATGGGAAGGACCCCATGCTTTGGAAATGGGTTTCGGGTGAAACTCCATTGCATATTTTAAGGATGACATCTCAGCTGAGTTGTATGTTGGAAAACCATGTGAGTGAGATGGTAAAACTATGCCAAGAAGTCATGTGTGATTTATGGAACGTGAAAATATTGGGGTGGAAAACCGAAGGATTGTTGACTCGGAGAAGGGAGCCCCCATTCTTCACAAATGAAGAAAAGATACATCTGCAAAACGAATGAGTATTCTGTGACCCTAACTAAGAACATGTATGTCTAATTATTAGGGGTTAACATACAGGGCATGTTCTATTTTATTTATATTATTTCAGACTACTTGAGTATGATTAGGGCCTACATGGCTCACATCCGAAAGGGAGTGCACACCTTTCTGGTGTTGGGTTATGATAGGGTTGTCAATATTGACTACACCCTAAGGGAATGGATGCATTCCAGGTGTTTCAATACTTGATAGTGAATGTTATGAAATGTGGTTACAATTTTAGAGCGGCAATACTGATGAGCCTGCTTATCCTTCTTGTGCTATCAGCTTACACAGATGCAATTTGGTGTTCCACGTTGTTGGCATAGGATAGATCCGCAGGAACTGCGGAAGCCAACAGGTGCGAAAGGGTCATTCCATGGAAGAAGGACCTTTCGCCATGTTTTGTGGAAATATAATAGTTGTTAGATTAGTTGAGTCGGTCATGTGGACCAAATTGTAATAAGAGAAAAACATATAAATAGAGCAAGATTGTAAGCCTAAGGGCATCTAAGTTTTGGAGATTAATACGATCTTTTGGATTCTGTTTACTATTCTCTGCGAGGGTTGTTCCGCAGATGTTAATGAATGAAGATGTTCGGTTATGAATTATGTTGTTATGCGATGATGGGTTATTTAAATGCTTTATGTTGATTTGTGTTGATACATGTTGTTGGTTAACGCGAATGTGCTGTTGAATATGCTTTGAAATAAATATGTGAATGATTGGTTAAATAGACTGTGGTAAATATTGTAATCTCTAGTTAACGTGCACATATCTTCTTCGCAACTACGGAAGCTCGGTTCTTGCAGAACCCTTATTCACTTCGGGTGAGACCTCACCTGCTTCGCAGGCGTTGCTGGAAGGGTCACTCCTTTCCGGGCCAGTGTGTAAGGGTTGTTGATGTTTGTTGACGACAGAGTGAACCCCTGTCAAGAAGAGTTGTGTCAACAAATGGTTCCGTTGTCGGGACCCTAAGCTAGAAAAGAAAGGGATATGCTGTGGCACTTGACAAAACCAGAGATCCGAGAGTGGTTCGATAAGAAAGCGGAAGAATTCACAGGAAGTGAGAAGAGGGACCCTAAACAGACAGCAACCGAGTGGTTACAGAAATATGTCTATTCAGATATTCACGAAATCTTCTTCTGTGAATTCCCAGTGGTACTACATGAGTGGCTAGCACAGTTGACATATCGCAAAAATCACTGCCAAAAGACTGAACCTGAGTGTTGGACCCTGGAGTTAGTGCGACAACTGAAACATTTCAACAACAAAGTATCGTGATCTGTTGATTTTTGGGTAGACAGTATCCTCGAGGGGTACATAAATAAGTTCGCAGTAGATACTATTAAGTCATACAGCGACGCTGAAAGAAATTTCTTCTGAGGACCAAGGGGAAGGTTCTTGTCATCACTGAAGCTGTGGATTAAAATGTTGGTCTGTGAAAAAGGAATATTGAGGATGTTCGTTGATGAGTAGAAGAATCGATGTGCGAGGATGAAGGTATTGCGTAAATGCGATCCTAGCGGAAAGATGTGGTAGATGGACATGAGTGATGACGAATTTGAAAGGGAAGCTAACGGAGAGTGTGGTCTCTTGAGGAGTGGAGTGATATTCCAGCGTCCTGAGAAGAAGAGGAGGACTCAGAGAGAGTCTCCTGAAAGGACCAGAACAAAGAATCATAAGGCAGGACCACAAGGAAGGAAGCGCCCTTATTGCGAGGAAGATGTTAACCAAGCTACCCCATAGGTAGAACAAGGTTAGATCATAAGTTACCACGTACCTTCAACCCCGCACACTACTCCAACTTTTATAGGAAGAAACCAAAACTACTCGCGAAGTTACCCTACTTGCAGCGCTAAGAGTAGCACTTCAGTAAACAAAAATACTAGCAGTGTTAGGATGGCAGACGAGGCAAAGATGCCCACATTCCAAGGAAACGGGACTAAGGATCCCGAACAGTATTTGTTTGTATTGGAAGCAGTCTGGATCCTGAAGCAGGTCCAGGATGATGCAATAAAGTTGGGACAGCTAGCGACGACCTTGAGGGGCCGTGCGCTAGACTGGTACATGAAATTTGTAAAAGTTTCGGTGGGGACAATAGTAAAAACATTGGCTGAGATCAGAGCCGCAATGATTGACGAGTTTAAAAAACCAAAATCTGAGTCGCAATACGTCACGGAGCTTAAAGAAATTAAGCAATTTCCGAATGAATCAGTGTGGGAATTCGATCAGCGTTACAAAACGCTGATAGCGAAAGTGAGCTTTCCGGTAAATGAGTTACAACATAAAGAGTGGTTTATCGTGGGACTGGTGCCGCATATACGAGGACCGTTGATGCAGCAAAAGGGTGCAACACAAGTGGAGGCGTTGGAAATTGCAATGAAACTAGAGGCTTCACCGATTGGTGATGCAGGGATGGGAATGGATAGGGTACAGGCGCAGTTGGCCAATTTAACACTCCAATTGGAGGACATCAAGAAGGGCAAGGAGACTCGCGGAGACATATGGTGTACCAGATGCCGGAACGAAGGACACCATAAGGACAATTGCCCAGAATTTTGGGAATATTTGCAGTTAGGAGCACCAAACCCCCTACGGCAAGGAGGTATGTCATGGTGTACTGTTTGTCAGAACAGAGGACACCAACCGGAGGAGTGAGTATACTTGCAAAAGATAGTATCGAAGCCAGTGAATTTGTACTGCAAGTTCTGTCGGTCGGTGGGCCACGATGAGAAGGACTGCAAGGCCTATGACCTGCTGCAGGAGTGAACAGCTGACACATACTTTATGAAAGGGGAGGAACAGTCGGTGATGCAGCAGCAATCGCAGTATAGTTAGCCATAGCAATACGACCAGGGGAAGTATGGGCACCCGCAGTATCCCCCACCACCATATGGACAACCGTAGTATGGGCCGCAGCAATAACAACAACCACAGTATGGGCAACCACAGTATCAATAATATGGGCCACCACGCGGAGGCTATGGTGGAGGATTCCGCGGAGGACGAGGTCGTGGAGGAGCTACCGGAAGGGGACTAGGCCCAATCACCTATTATAACTGTGGCCAACAGGGGCACTACCAAAGAGACTGTCTGAATCCTGCACCGCAATGTACATATTACAGCGCTGCAGATCATAGTATAGAGGATTTCCCTCAACTTATTACGAAATGGAAAATGAAGCAAAACCAGAACTCAAATGTTATGAAACCACCACCTACGGTACAGATGATTTCGACAGAATCCTGAGGCAATCAGGAAATAGTAGGGATCATGACACAAGGAGGAGGGGTGATTGGAACCAATAAGCCCGACACCCATATCAGACCAACACAGACACGGCGGAAGGGAGGTAATGATGGTGCGGAAGCAGAGAAGGATGTCGTCTCGGAAGCACAGAATGCAAGGAGAAATCAGCGATGAGTGGATGTGGCAGAAGAAGTCTACGACATGCCACCAACGTTCGACCCGACAAGGTCGCAAAAGAAGGCAACCACCCTCAAGGCCTTCTTAGGAAGTTTCCTGGATTTAGCAAAGGACCCAGAAATATTGGATGAAATAGAGGATCTACTACAGCGACGAGGAGGTGCACGGCTGGAACAGAAAGTCAATCGCATACATAAAAGAAAAACAGGCAAAGAGATGCGGATGTCTGCACAGATTGCAGAATTTGATGTCGATTCTATCATCCTAGATTTGGGTTCGGATGTGAATGTCCTGAATAAACAAACATGGGAAACGATGGGGAAGCCATGGATGACCTAGTCACCAGTACAGCTGCGATTGGCAAACCAAAGAAAAGTCACTCCGCTTGGACGAGTATGTCAACTCTCGGTTGAAATCGAAGGGCTCAGAACGTATGCGTACTTCGATGTCATCAAGATCGTGGACAACACCAATTCCTATCCGGTGCTACTGGAGATAGATTGGGCTATGGAGAATCAAGCATTCATCAACTTTAAAAAATAGAGTGAAAGAGTAATGGCATTCAAGAACCGAGAACTAAGGGTAATTGCACCATTGGATCTAGCGGAAGGGCTCCGCTATACAGAACCAATCAGAGATGAGTTTACGAAAGGATGGAACAATCTGTACAGCATTTCAGAAGATCATGTTAACCCCACCACGGACGGAGACTTAGAGTGGTGCAGCACCAATTCCGCATCCTCCTTCTTAGATGAGGCCTTGGAGAACTGGCAGAACCGATTGCACGAAGTATCCTTCCTAAGGTGTGCACGAATAACACAGTCCATACGAATGGTAGCTAAAGAGGAGTATGTGTTACCGGCCTATGAGGGACTACCCAACGTGGGCACGTTTCTCAACGAATTTGAGAACAAAGTAGTAGAGCCACAGCGTCTTCTAGCCCTATAGGAGGCCCTAAAGGCCACTCCTACGCGATGGTGGGCAGCACATAAATCAAACATAACATCTTGGCCAGTACGTCGACGCCTCATGGAGGTTCGATTTGGTGAAGCTGCAGAGAATGACCAGGTGCGATATGATGGATGAGGGGACCCGAAAGCACATCTGAATGCCTGCCAACATTGATGGGGCTCAAGAGCACGACAAGAATGGGTACATGCATTTATACACACACTAGATGAGGTACCGCGGAGCTGGTATGTCACGGTGGAACTACGACATGGAACAACATCCTGGGAACAGCTTACCATTGGCTTCAGCCAAACCTTTTCATTCGCTGATATAAATCCTCTGATCCACACCGCACTACAAGCGATCCGTGGAAAAATATTTGAAGAAGGGTCAGTCGGACAACCAATGACAACCCCATGGACTGAAACACCAGAAATGTTGATGGAATGTTATAACATCACGGGCAGACCGGAAGATGACGACAACCCCAGGGAAACGTATATACCAAAGTCGGAGGGTAGTCATGATGTTGTGGCACCAGACATACCATCGGATAAATTTCAGCAACCACTAAAGATCAAAAAGGTGAACATTGGATGAGAGGAAAACCCGAAATTCGCAAACATTGGGGACTACTGGGATGAATCGACCATTGCAAAAGCCACTGACATACTACACGAGTTTCAAGGTCTATTTCCAACAAAGTTCTCAGAAATGAAGGGAATTTCTGGAGACTTGGGAGAAATGTGGATCCCCCTGAAACCAGATGCGAAACCAATAAAACAATGGCCATATAGATTTAACTTGAGACATAAGGAACATGTACAAGCTGATATTGAGCGAATGTTCGAAGCAGGCATAATAGAACCGGTGGCAGAATCTGAATGGATCAGTCCAATGGTTGTCCAGGACAAGAAAACTGGCGAAGTACGCATATGTGTAGACCTAAGGAAATTAAACGACGCCTGCCTACATGATCCATTCCCAACCCCATTCACCGATGAGGCACTTGAAGGCGTAGGAGGCTAGCAGATGTATTCTTTCACAGACAGATTTTTGGGTTACCACCAAATTAGGATTGCGAAAGAAGATCGACATAAAACCACATTCGTCACTGAGTGGAGATGTTTTCAATACACGGTGATGCCGTTCGGATTGAAAAATGCTCCTGCCATATTTTCGAGAATAATGGTAACCACCTTCAAGGATTATATTCATAAATTTATCGACGTTTATATGGATGATTGGACGATATATGGGCTAGTTAAGGATCATGCCGCGAGCTTACAACTAATGCTCGAATGATGCCGACAGCACCATATTTCCTTGAACCTCAAGAAATGTATCTTTTGCGCCCCATTCGGCATACTACTGGGCCACATCGTCTGCCACGAAGGGTTGTTGGTAGATCCGGCGAAGATTGCCATCATCGTTGACCTCCCACCACCCACGACAGCTAAACAGCTACGAGCAACATTAGGACACACAAGGTATTACCGAAAATTCATTCGAGGATATGCGGCGATCACGGCACCCGTGGAAATGTTACTCAAGAAAGACACTAAGTTTGAATGGACCGCGGAATGTCAGAAAAACTTGGACATATTGAAACAAAAGATGGTTGAAGCACCAATCCTTGCATTCCCAAATTGGATGAAATAATTTCACGTACATGTTGATGCGTCGTCAGTCACACTGGCCGTTATCCTGGCCCAACCAGGAACAGGCGACATTGACCATCCGATAGCATTCACTAGTAGGAAGCTATCTACGGTGGAGAGGAACTACACGACCACTGAGAGGGAAGGGCTAGCTATGGTCTACGCGTTGCAGAAATTCAGGAATTACCTTTTAGGGGGTCACTTCAAGATGTTCACCGATCACTCTGCATTAAAATAACTGGTGAACAAACCTATATTGGGGGGGGTAATCTGTCGCTAGCTATTACTATTTCAGGAGTTCGACTTTGAAATCATCGTAAAGCCAGGGTGCTTGAACACAGGACCTGACCATCTCTCGCGAATAGAATCCGGAGAGGAACCAAGAAGCATTGACGAAGGATTGCCAGATGCTCAATTTTTTAGGATTGGCATGGTCGATAACCACTACGAAGAAATCATTCAATTTTTAGTGATAGGGGAGGCACCGGCCGAGCTCACTACCAGCCAACGGAAGAAACTAGTTGTCTGAGCTGCAAAATTTCAGCTAATTGCATGGGAGTTATATAAAATGGGCCCAAAAGAGATTCTGTGATGATGCGTTCTTCTGCATGAACAAGAACAGATTATGTCGGAAGCGCATGATGGAATTGCTGGGGGACACTATGGAGGACGAGCAACTTCCTGGAAGATCCTTCGCACAGGACTATGGTGGCCAACCTTGCATGGGGATGCAGCAAATTACGCCAGGAGCTGCGATGTGTGTCAATGAACTGGGAAACCCTCGCGACGTGACGAAATGCCACTGGTGCCACAAGTAACGTTGCAGTATTTCGACAAATGGGCTGTTGATTTTGTGGGACCCATCAATCCGCCAGGCAGAAGGACAGGGTTGCGGTACATCATCACAGCAACAGACTACCTAACGCGCTGGGCAGAAGCGACGCCAGTAAAATACTGCTCAGCTACAATTGTAGCCTGATTCCTATTTGACAATGTGGTTAGTCGGTTTGGTTGCCCAAAAGTCTTACTAAGCGATCAAGGAACCCATTTCATTAACCAAACGATTGCTGCGATGACGGAGGAATTTCAGATCCAGCACAAGAAGAGCACACCCTACCACCCCCAGGCGAATGACACCATTGAGGCGTTTAATAAAATCCTGGAGCATGCACTCACTAAAGTGTGCAACGTGAAGCGCAACGACTGGGACCTAAAAATTCCAGCGGTCCTCTGGGCATATCACACCACCTGCAAGCGACTAACTGGACAGACGCCATTTAAACTTGTATATGGCCAGGAAGTAGTGATGCCAAAGGAATACATAGTACCAAGTTTACGAATCGACGCAGCAACAGAGATGAACGACGATAGCGCACTCGAGAAACGATTGGCACAACTAATACAGTTGGACAAAGAGCGATTCATTGCAGGGTTTCACCAGAAGGTAGAAAAGGACCGCCAAAATGCATGGCACGATCGCTATGTCAAGACGAAACACCTACAGAAGGGGGATACAGTTCTGTTGTATGATAGCAAATTCGCAAAACATCCTGGCAAGTTACAAATGCACTGGTTGGGACCATATATTATCACTTTTATTACGACTGGAGGCGTCGCGTAGTTACAGAGCTTGGATGGGGTACTGTTACCTAAATTAGTCAATGGGATTAGGTTGAAGCCCTATCACCATGATTCGACGCAGAGTGGATGATCCGACGCAGAGCGGATGCAAAAAAAAATCAAGGAAGGATTGTTTCGCAGCTTGGAGTATGGACTGCGATCGCAGCAGGATCACGACTCTATCAAATCAGTACGGATGGGACTTTTTCAGATGACAGGTTGACGAACACGAATAATGATTAGTTAGGCATAAATCAGCGTTGGCATGAGGCACGTTTGGCACACAGCATGGCTGGAGGCACCGACGACGACAGTTCGCACGAGAATGACACAAGGAGCAGATGGGGGTGGGGGTGGTATGGTCACTCATCTCGCATGCAGGAAACCAGTCACCCCACGTAAATGAAATAATGACAGAATCAGCGTATCAATAGAACGGATCCGCCGTGAATTTCTTGAGATAAACATCCCGGACAAGGGAAATGCATAAATACAGGAACCAGACACCCAGCAGAGCACCAAGGTATTTGCCAGAAGTAGGAAACCCATGCTGAGAGTGAGGCAGTTCATTGCATAATTTAGGAGTTTCAAGGAGGCTGTGGAAATTATCCATTGCATTTCGTGTGGTAGCACACCGGGGGCTCTACGGGCCCAAACGACGAGTATGCATCAGTGCTTGGAGCCACAGGAAGCCAGGACACTCGGGTATCACAAAGCCGAGTTTTCATCCGAGATGTGTAAGTATGTGGTAGTAGTTCATAGCTTCCTGGCCCCAGCGAACACCAGAAGAACAAGGGAAACAGGCCCCTGACCCTAGGAGGAAGCAATCCAAGGCGCGAAACAGATGTGCCAGAGTAGTCGGCCTGTTTCCCACCTTGGTGTCATTCACAACCCCTTTCTCTGGAAGGGACAAACGGGGAGTGATCCAGCAGAATCTGGAGAGGTAGATTATCAAGGTTGCAAGAGACTGGAGGATGAGTCTAGAAAATACATGACAGCGAACCAGCGACCGACAAATGTGGATGCAGCAAGTTCCAGAGAGCAAGAACAGTTTCGAGATGACCAAGCACAATACAGGGTGGATGCACACCAGAAGTGTCTCGCTGAAGTGGCTCGGGACGAGCCACAAGTTTGTGTTGGGGGCCTGTTGACACAGGATAGATCCATAGGAAGTGCGGAAGCCAACAAGTGCGAAAGGGTCATTCCACAGAAAAAAGATCTTTCGCCATCTTTTGTGGAAATATAAGATTTGTTAGATTAGTTGAGTCATTCATGTGGACCAAATTGTAATAAGAGAAAAACATATAAATAGAGCAAGATTGTAAGCCTAAGGGCATCTAAGTTTTGGAGATTAATGCGATCTTTTGGATTCTGTTGACTATTCTCTGCGAGGGTTGTTCCGCAGATGTTAATGAATGAAGATGTTCGGTTATGAATTCTGTTGGTATGCGATGATGGGTTATTTAAATGCTTTATGTTTATTTGTGTTGATACATGTTGTTGGTTAACGCGAATGTGTTGTTGAATATGCTTTGAAATAAATATGCGAATGATTGGTTGAATAGACTGTGGTAAATATTGTAATCTATGGTTAACGTGCACATATCTTCTTCGCAACTGCGGAAGGTTGGTTCCTACAGCACCCTTATTCACTTCGGGTGAGACCTCGCCTGCTTCGCAGGCATTGCTAGAAGGGTCACTCCTTTCCAGGCCAATGTGTAAGGGCTATTGATGTTTGTTGACGACAGAGTGAACCCATGTCGAGAAGAGTTGTGTCAACACACGTTAAGAGGCAAAGTGAAGAAAGGGTACTCAAGAGGACTGTATGGGCAGTGGTAACCTTTCTACGCTCACCCTAAAGGACACTAGAAGGGATGGATATGCCCGAGGAGCTGTGTAGTAGAAAAGGGGTATCATCCTTGTGGGTATTGTGGGGCCATGCTAGCCTGTAGTCAAGAAGGTCACCTAAAGAGTTCCTAAAGGGAACCGCTGGTTTGCACAAGAGAAGGAGTGCCATCTTTGTGTGGATAAAGAATTGTTATGTGCATGAAGGGTTTTTGTATGCCTGATAAACCCAGTCGGTGTACTGGCTTGGCATTGGTTATTTGGATGTTGTGGAGGTATTGGTGAAGGGTTGTTGTATGCATGATAAAACCAGTCAGTGTACTGGCTTGGTATTGGTTATTTGGATGTTGTGGAGGTATTGGTGAAGGGTTGTTGTATGCCTGATAAACCCAGTCGGTGTACTGGCTTGGAATTGGTTATTTGGATGTTGTGGAGGTATTGGTGAAGGGTTGTTGCATGCCTGATAAACCTTGTCAATGTACTGGCTTGGAATTGGTTATTTGGATGTTGTGGAGGTATTGGTGAAGGGTTGTTGTATGCCTGATAAACCCAGTCGGTGTATTGGCTTGGCAATGGTTATTTGGATGTTGTGGAGGTATTGGTGAAGGATTATTGCATGCCTGATAAACCCAGTCGATGTATTGGCTTGGCATTGGTTATTTGGATGTTGTGGAGGTATTGGTGAAGGGTGGTTGTATGCCTGATAAACCCAGCCGGTGTATTAGCTTGGAATTGACTACTTGATGTTGAGGAGCAGCACATGTGTTGGCCAATCATCCACCCCACAGGTGATCCAAGGCTTGTAAAGCAGAGAAGGAAACCTATGGAGTAGAGAGGAACTACACAATACAGATAAGTATTTGGTTATCTTGCATCCTCTTGCTTATTTAAATGAATACACGTGTGTAAGTTATTTGATTGTGATTTCTTAAACTCTTGTTTAGAGATAAACCCTATGAAAATAAACTAAACATGTGAATTGATTCAATGTTTGAGTGTAGGTATTGCTAGAAGCAAGGACTATGAAGGCATCATAAGGATGCATGTGGACATGTGATTGTCCTGGAAGAGCTCAGCGTGAGCACCAATGAGGAAAATGGTGCTAAGTGGACTTGTGTAGGTCCTAGCAGCCAAAGGTTCTATGGGAAATCGGGGGAAAGGGTTCCCTAGTTTAAAAAAAAAAAAAACTTAGACAGACCTTAGACACTAAGTGTCATAGCCAAGAAAGGGAAAGTCAAGCATTCACATTGAAGTGAAAGAAGCGAAGGAGCATAGAACCACAGTGATAGTGTGGCTCCAGATTGGAACAAGACTAAGAGGGGGAAACTCTTACTCTTCTCTTTCCTTTTTACAGATGCATCTTAAAAACAAAATATTGTTGAGTGCATGTCATAGCTAAAAATAGATTATGTTTAATTGCTTGAAATGAATTGTGAATGCTGAAATAGTTAATTCCCTGTGAAATGATGAACAGGAATGAGTTCCTATGTATGTTGGGCAAGCATGAAAAGTGTGCAAGTCTCGTGAATGAAGCATGGACATTCCATGTCAATTGGGAAAATAATTGACTGGTGTTAATGTTTATGGTATGCTTGGCCTAACAAAGAATTGCCATGATAAATTTCACATGTAAGAAATTGAAGCGATTGGTTGCAGTTGATACAAGCAAGTGTTGCTAATAAAAAAAGTGTGGTCAGTTGTGCACATTGACCATGGCAGCATACCAAAAGCGGTTGGAGTTGGCTGAAGAGCTTCTTCAAACAATTGCTCAGACCCAAGAAAATCTTGGAGAGATGCTCAAGCTACAAAAGCAGCAGAATAAGATGAACCACAGGGCTTTGCGGGAATCTATTTGTCTGCAAAGGGAGGTAAGAAGCATTCTGGGGGCAATCAGTAAGGGAAATGGAAGTGGATCCATGAAGAGGAATTCATCCAAGAATCCCATTAAGAAACGCTCAAGGCTGGAAGACTCCACGGAAGTTGAGCTGGAAAAGAAAAAGGAACCACTGGAATGTTGGGAATGTGGAGGAAATCATTTCCTCCGTAACTGCCCAACAAAGGACAACAAGAAATATAGTAGCCATAAAGTTTCCAGACTTGTGTATCAGCTGGAAGGAAAAGAAAAGGAAGGGATTGTTTTGGAACAATGCCCTCATGCAGAGCTGGAAGGTCCCAGCTAGCATGAGCAATTTATGAAGGCCAAAGGACTTGGTCCTAAAAACCCAGGTAGAAGGTGAAATGCAGGACAGGCCTGCCACATTTTTGTGAATTTTGGACATGTATAAAGCATGTATGTATTCCTAAATATTGGACGATGTTATTCTAAGGGGGAGGGGATTGTCATACCCCCATTTTGACCCTTAAGATATTTTGGGCTATAATGTAAATATTGTATGCATATTATGTATGATCCCTAGCGTGGAGCTCAAGGCCATGGCCCCACTACTGAATGCTCCACCTCGAGGAGGCAAGTATTTGGTATTATGCTACCCATGTGCTAGTAAGTCGTGGAAATTGTTAATATGCATTTTAATATAAATTCCCACAACTAGATATGCAATGTAACAAGAGATGGGGGCATGATGTTTACAAGGAATTGGGAGGAAAATATTCAAACCCTTGAGCAATCAAGTCAAGCCAAGTGTCAATGAGAGAACCCATCAACCCTCAACTACCCATGTTGACTTTTATGCACAATCATTCATTTCTCCCAAGAGTTGGTTGAGGTAGTTAATGCCTTGGGGAATGGAGAGGTATGGTTGTCCAAATTCGGGTATGGGAAAGCCACCCTTCATAGAAATTCATGTTTGGATTCTTGGGCAAGAAAGGAGCCACGAAATTGCTCCCCAAGCCATTATTCACCCATCAGTTTGGCTCTCTCACGAGTTGGGAGTTACCTGGGCGTTTTCCTCCATGGTTTTTTTGTGTTCTCCTTCATTTTTCTAGCTGAGAATGGCATTTTTGTTTTGGTTAACATTGGGGAAGACAATAAATTGATTTGGGGGTTTCATAGAGGCCGTTTTATCCCACTGAATGCTCTTGTATTGTGGGAGAAATCGGTTTTCTTCTTGTGGTTGATTTCCTCTTCCCACAATCAGTTTTGGGTGTGCCACGAGTTGGGGAAAACCCATAGACCCTATTTTGTAAATTATGTTGTTGAAAATGTGTATCCATGCCAATATTTGAGTTGTTGTGTGTAAGAGAATGTTGGAGTTGATATGGGGATACATTGCCTTGGGATGTGCTGAAACAATACAGGCTGGGCAGAGACCTAAGGTTGGGTGGAATGTTGCAGCGACATAGCTAGTTGCTTGGGACAACATTACAGCAAAATGAGTATTTTATTTTATTGTGTTTTACTTCTGCACTGTTTTAATTAATGGATGGTTGTTCTTGATATGATAGATGCATGGGAAAGGTGTGTGGATGATGTTTTATTCCGTTGTGCATATTTGATTTGATTTGCATCTGCACACATATGCATTTTATTGTAATGTCATTTGTTTTCTTCATCATGAATGGAGCTAAGTTTTGTAAAAGTCTGGATCTTAATGTCATGATCCCTTCCTCGAATTGGGTCCACAGGAGGGGCCATGACATTATAAATATAAGAAGTAAAAAAGATAAAGAAGTAAAAAGTATTATAGCTAACATAAAAAGTATAAACATAAGAAATAAAAGAAAGAAGTAAAAAATATATTATAGTAGCCATAAGAAGTAGAAACAAAAGAAGTAAAATAAATATTATCGCCGACATAAGAAATAGAAAAAATAGAGGGATTTGAACATTAAGTTCAATCATCTCACTACTTACCAATAGACAACAAACAAATGTTCTTAAAAAACACAAGATGCATATTCATTTGATTAGTTGCATTGATTTCAACAAATGCATTGTTTTTTTTGTTATTTACATCTGTAAATTGAATTCATCAATTTAATAAAAAAGTGTTACAAAGAAATATATTATAGCTTACATAAAAACTAGAAATATAAGAAGTACAAAAGATAAAGAAGTAAAAAATATTATAGCTGGCATAAAAAGTAGAAATATAAGAAATAAAATAAAGAAGTAAAAAATATATTATAGTAGACATAAGAAGTAGAAACAAAAGAAATAAAACAAAATTAATATAACCGACATAAAAAATAGAAAAAATAGAAGGGATTTGAACCTTAATAAAAAAACATGGTTGCATTGATTTCAACAATGCGTAAAAGATAAAGAAGTAAAAAATATTATAGTTGAAGGGGAGGCAGGAGGGGGAGGGGTGCTCTTTGGCCCCGACGGAAAAAAGATATTCACTTATTCCTGGAATTTGGGAGTGGAAACCAACAACATGGCGGAAGCCCTTGCCTTATGGCAAGGTTTAAACCAATCTCTATCCTATGGTGCTCATGAAGTAACTGTAGTGGGGGACTCCAGGTTGATCATCCACAGCATTAACACTATGCAATTACCCGCATCCAATTTCCTCCGGCAAGTTCTACGAAGAATAGCACTCCTCATCCCTCTCTTCCGGGACATCAAATTCTACCATGTTCTCCGAAGGAACAATGATCAGGCGGATAAAGCAGCAAATGCAGCTATTAGCTTAGGGAAAGGTGAACTTAAAATCAATGATGATATTAATCGGGTGGCTATCCCGTAACCCTTTGTTCCCAACCTCGAACATGGAAGGCATGGATTTCGAGCTAACAAGTTTCACAGCACGTGTCCGGCGGCCTCATTGCCGGATGGTCATCACAACGGAACGTGGCGGGGCTCCTTCCCACGATGACACCCCACCCTCATCTACCAAGCATTATTTCAAATTTATGGTCACTTGCCGTCTCTCTGCCTGTATGATGGCTCTGCTGCCACAAAGGATGAATTCTCGTACACGGATTTGTACCAGGAATCAGGACGATGTACGGGGAAAGATTTCCTCAAGCGCCTCCAGGCGTGCGGATTTGCTCTCCTATGTTCAGGTCCGACGGCACTTAGATATTGCTCGCGTCACAAAGCTCTCCGAAGCCATTTCCATTTATGGCAACATGCTGGTTCATGATTCACAATCGACTATCTCCTATGACAGGCCGAACCGTTATTCAATAAGCGGTACGAACAAGGATAGTGGAGCCACATCAAGATTGAAGGTTAATCCTGCGGCATACGTCGAACTCGAAACCATTATGCCGTATCTATCTCTCGGAACAGACGCCAGCAATAAGAAGGGAAAGCTCCTCCGGTTCGGACCCATAATATTCACTCCGCCTGCTAAGAAGGTAAGATCTCGAGGGAGACGAAAGCTCTTGTAGTTATCTGTGGTGTTCCCCTTTGGAAAAAACCGGTACAAGCTCAGTGCAATGGCAGACACGGGCGACTCTGCGGCTTCCTCTCCAGACCCATTATTGGAATTAGAAGCCGAAATTCGTGTTCTGCGGCGACGGGTAAGAAGACAGGGAGAGCTCGTGAACCGGATGGACGCGCAAGGTGGTCGCAGGCTTGACAGTTTGGACGAAGAAATAGGAAATACCAAGGAGGATTTTGCTGCAGCATTAGAAGCTTTGGAGCTGAAGGTAACGGAAGCCATCGAGAGCATGGAACACAGACTCCAGAATCTTGAAAATGCTATGAAGAATCTCCGAGGGGAAGAAAAGCCAAGCTCGAGCAAGAAGCCAGCTATTGCAAATTCCTCAGCAGGGGCGCGATATCGCTGAATTCTGTTTAGGTCCTGTTTTACTCTGCTTTGCCTTACTGTTTCTAGCTTTTAAATAATAGCTCTGTTTAGACACAGGCTTCTGTAACTTCCGGTTGGAGGACTGATAGACTCTCTGTTTTTTGGATATGTACTCATTTGGGTGGCTTGCCACTAATTTTAATATATAAAATAGCCGTTTTTGTCAAAAAAAAAAAAAATATTATAGTTGACATAAAAGTAGAAATATAAATAAAAAAAAATAAAGAAGTAAAAAATATATTATAGTAGACATAAGAAGAAAAAACAAAAGAAGTAAAAAAAAATACTATAACCGACATAAGAAATAGAAAAAATAGAAGGGATTTGAACCTCAAGTCCAATCATCTCACTACTTACCAATAGACAACAAACAAATGTTCTTAAAAACACAAGATGTATGTTGATTTGATTAGTTGCATTGATTTCGACAATGCATTGTTTTTCTTTTTTACATGTATGCATTGAATTCATCAATTTAATAAAAAAACATTGTTGCATTGATTTCAACATTGCATTGTTTAATAAACCACAAACAAATGTTATTCAAAAACACAATATGCATATTAATTTGATTATTTGCATTGATTTCAATAATGTTATTTACATCTATATATTGAATTCATCAATTTAATAAAAAGATGTTACAAAAAAATATATTATAGCTGACATAAAAACTACAAATGTAAGAAGTAAAAAAAATATTATAACTCACATAAAAAGTAGAAACATAAGAAATAATATTGAAAAAACAAAAAAAAAATATATTATAGTAGTCATAAGAAGTAGAAACAAAAGAAGTAAAAAAAAATACTGTGGTCCACATAAGAAATAGAAAAAATAGAAGGGATTTGAACCTTAAGTCCAATCATTTCATTACTTACCAATAGACAACAAACAAATGTTCTTAAAAAACACAAGATGTATGTTGATTTGATTAGCTACATTGATTTCAACAATGCATTGTTTTTGTTTTTACATGTGTGCATTGAATTTATCAATTTAATAAAAAAACATTGTTCCATTGATTTCAACAATGCATTGTTTAATAAACCACAAACAAATGTTCTTCAAAAACACAAGATGCATATTGATTTCAACAATGTCAGCCATAATAATAATTAGATTTGATAACTAAATATAACTCCAAGCAAAAAGAGTTTTGAACCTTGGTCTCTAGGTTAACACAAGCCCAATAACATCACTACTTACCAATAGATCACACACAAATGTTGTTAAATAACACAAGATGCATATTTATTTGATTCGTTGCATTGATTTTAGCAATGCATCTTTTGTTTTGTTTTTTACATGTATGTATTGAATTTATCAATTTAATAAAAGGTAAAAAATTTGCATTGATTTCAACAATGCATTGTTTTTTGTTATTTACATTTATACATTGAATTTATCTATTTAATAGAAAAACTATTTGCAATGATTTCAACATATTAAAAGCATGACAAATGTATAGAAAAGAAAGAGAAAAAAAAATCATCAGAACATATAGAAGAACATAGAAAACACGACTGTGAACTAAAGAGATCATGAAGAAGTGTTATTTGTGCAAAGGGATTCTCAAAAGCATGAATGAGAGATAATTTCATGGTTATATAGGAATTAGTATATAACTACCAATGAATATGACATACTTGGATACATGGAATGTAATAACAAAGAAAATTGGAACTCTAATTTTGTTGATATGGAAACTTTCAATTGTGCACTACAGTTCATATCTGAAAATCGGCAATTGAATGCCATTGTTCATAATAATTGTACTCAAAATTATTCAATTGAAATCTTAGCAGAGAAGCAAAAAAAATCATTTGAGATTACTCTTGAGCATTCCAGAGGTGGGAACAATGAACCACTAAGAATGATTATCCAAGGAACTGCAGGTACATTGATCACATTGTAATATATTTGTATTTAAACATTATATAGGCTTATATTCTTTGATAACATCAACCAACATGTTGACATATATCATATTTAAACATCATCTTATTTGATCGGTATTCATCTGCATTATAAAAAAATTTGACGAAATAATTTAACTATGATTATCGGTAATATGTTAAAACATCACATCATTTTGACGCACACATCGTGATTGGAACCAGTATAGACCCATATAACTACGGTTTTATGAAGCCCCGAGAGAGATCAAATCCCTTGATGTGCAAACCTTTGATTTCCTTCACTAAAAAAATGTGCAAACCTTTGCTTTAACAATTTACTCAATCCTTAATACTTAGTACTTACATTATGATAATCCTCATAATTCTATCTGTGTTTTCAACTTAACATGTTCCTTACAATGCTGATCAAACTCCAGTTTTGTGTCACTGTCCATGACTGGAACCAGCCTAGATCCAAATCCTAGGCTCTATCAAGCGCCGAGAGGGATCAAATTTCCCGAGGTGAAAACCTCTCCTCGAAAAGCTCCTTGAGTGCAATACCTGAGAAGAGGTTTGCACATCGAGAGATTTGATCGCTCTCGGCACTTGATGGAACCTAAGATTTAAATCTAAGCTGGTTAATGCCAACCGAATATTATTGTAAACACTTTTCAAACAATTTTCAATAGATAAAGCAAAATATGTTAAAATATATTTATTCTTTTTTTTATTATTTTGTAGTAATGATTTATTCATATTGATAATTTTAAAATTTAAAATCTTATATTATACTAAATTTGATGCAATATTTTTCTTAATTTAGAATTTATTTGTTTAATTAATCAATCATATAATTATTTGTATTAAAAAACATACATGTTATTAATTAACTTAATTTTCAACATATAATCATGTACAACAACCTATTTTATTAGAGAATTATAATTTAACAATATATCAATATTATCATAATTTAACAGTATATCAATGTTATCATAATTTAACAATACATCAATATCCAATTCAACTTTAAGAATTTTTTTTTTCTTTATATTCATTTATATAAGTGATAAAGGCTTATCTTTTACAATACTTGTCTTGAATTACACAAATATTTAATATATATCATTGAACTTTTTCACACTAATATGGAGAAAACTAATATGGAGAAAATATAATGATCCGTCCACAGTAGAAAAATAAAAGTCTCATATAATTATGTTTCATATAATTGTTTATTATGTTTATGAATCCATAATATCAACACTGAATTGCAAGATATCATAATTATTATAATATCAATAATGGGATATATATATATATATGAATCCATAATATCAACACTCAATTGTAAGATATCATAATTGTTATAATATCAATATATATATATATATATACTTGTTTGAAAATGATTTTATTTGGAAGACCTTTAAAATGGTTAATCTCAACACAAATATGAATGAATATGAAGGTATACATATGCATTATGATATAGCTTTCTTAATGATTAATTTTCTACCCACAAAATTCAATATTCTAAAAAACGGATAAATACCAAAAGTGTATGGAAAATAGGAGAGGCTAATCCAAAAAAAATTTGAGTAACCTACATAAAGTTAGGGAAAAAGCTTTGAAGCAGTGTGTTATAAAAAGAACATCTCTTCCCCAAAATCAAAGACCCTTATAAAAAAATTTGATAATCACATGATTTTAGAATTAAAAAATAGAAAAAACTTTGAAACAAAGAGAGATCTCACATTTATTTATTTAATTCAAGAGAATCTAATTGTACAAAGTCATTGAAGGAGGAAAATACCCATTAAGTATGCAAATAATCACCTCTACTTCAAATATTGATCTGAAATGGATCAATATATAATTTTTCACCTATTTGGATCTTTCAGGGTCGAAAGAATGGATGGATTGTCTTTTAGGGCCCATTTTATGGGCAAGTCTGATTTTGCATATTTGGGGTCTAGCACCTTCCAAGGCCTGTTTGATGGTCTAAATGACATTTTTTGAGGTAGAACAACCCATCAGTTTGTGATAGAACTCCATTTGATTCTATGCTTCGAGACCTTTCTAATGATCCAACAATCACCTCAAACAGAGTCATTAGGACAAGAAGGGGTTCCATTCTTTGATGCTACTATGTTGTTCCATAGTTGAGAAACGACACAGGAGTGGATTTAGAGTAGAACAGAGGAAATAGGAGATCTTGTAGTAGCCATTGTGGGCCATAGAGTCAGAGGTAACTCCATAGAGAGTAGCATTTCCTTTCTATTTACATTTTGGTATGAAGAGAAAGGCGTAGTCCTCATTTGTGGCAAGTTTGTTCCCCATAATGGGTTTTCTCAGGGTATATCTTGTGTTATTGTGTGGATTGCGTACTTATTTACTCTAGTTATTTTTGTTTTAGTTATAGTTATTTAGCATTCAATAAAAATAAGCTAATAAAAAAACTAAGTTGTAAGATTCGTTGTGAAAAACTGCTCAAGTGGAATATACATGATAGTTTAGAGATCATATTGGTATCAGAACTTTTTTTCTTTTGGTTTTGTGGGTAATCATAGGATCCAGTAGTTGGTGAAAAAAAAGTCTTCAAACCCTAGCGATGGAGGACAAGACTGTTCAAGGAGAGGCAGACGATTATGAGCATTGATTTTCAAAACTGGAAATACAAGTCGTCGATATCTCAGGCAACATGTCAATCCTCATGGTGGCTCTGGAGAGAAATTTCTTATCTTTCGGGGATTTTGGAGGCTCTAACTTAGATCTTGAATCAGAGGGGAGAGTGGAAGATAAAAATGACCCAAAAAGGAGTCAATGAAATATCCCAAGAAAGAGCAATTGAGTTCGAGTACCAATATTCCTTCCCAGTCTCTCTTCAAGATGGAAGCAAAGGTTGACATCAAGTCATATAAAGGTGTGGTTGATGCTCTAAAACTGAATCATTTGTTGCAACAGTTAGAGGTTTATTTTAGTATCCATCAAATACCCGAGGATCCAAATATCTCATTTTCTCGATTGAACTTAGAGGGTCGTGCATTAACCTAGTGGTAAAGCCACATGGAAGCACTTAGGTTGGAGGGTGATCTGCAAATAACTAAGTGGGAGGAATTTAAAACTCTCATAAAATCCCAGTTCTACCCTATCGAGTATGTAGAGGACTAGTGGGCCTGTTGGCATTGATTTAGGCAAAGGAAGGGGCAAAGTGTTCAAGAATACACCACTGAGTTCAAGAATATGGTTGTCATGTTGGGTATCTCACCCAACAATTGAGATGTACTCCTTAAATATATAGGGGGTTTATATAGTCACACGGAGGCAAGTGATGGTATTCAATCCCAAGTCAATTGATGAATCTTGTATAGAAGCACAATATGTGGAAAACATAGACCAGAAGAAAACACAACCAAGTGGTTCAAAACAAAAAGAGAGCCAAGATGCTACAAGGAGGGGAAGAATAAGTTGAAGGGAAATGAAAAGAAGACTACAACCATGACACATCAGTGAAAGGATCCAAAAAACCAATGTCTAAGTTCCTTTAGTGGAAAGCAAGAGATCTAAGTGAAGGCCCAACCCTAGGTATGATTTTTTTGTGTTGGTTTACACTAACCAAGTGTTGTAAGTTATGAAAATGTAGAGAAGTGGGTCCAAACCCATGAGACATAGAAGAAAGAACACTTACATTAACAAGTAATGAAACTTGCATATAACGATGATAATAAAGTGCAAGATTTAAGTATAATTCTTATAAAGACTGGTGTATTACAAGTCAGGCATGGTTCTTGTAAGAGTTAGTTTCACTGTCAGACAAGAGTGTTGATTTTTTGGGCCTACATGGCCTACTACACCAAATGGGACAAGGAAGAGATGACAATGACAAGCAAATCTCAAAAAACCTATAGAAGAGAAGAAAGAGAAGGAGAATAAAAAATAGTAGAAGAACTAGAGTAAACACATGGAAAGAAGATGATATGAGAAGAGATTCAATAGAGTGAAGATTGCTAGTGCGATAAGCTAAAAAGAGAAGTAAGTAGATTGGAACATGCCAGAGAAGATAGAGAAATCTACAAAAGAGAGAAGATGTTGAAAGAGAAAAGTAGAATTTGAAGAAGGTGTTATGATATTGTTGGAGATTGAAGGATGCTAAGGCATAGAAGTTTTAGGAAGGGAGAACAATGTAGACAACTCCAACATAAATAAGATGTATATGTTGTAAAGATAACACAACTCTAGTAATGATATGCTAGGTAGGAATTTTACGAATTAGTGACAACTCTAGTGCAACTATGATTAGGTAGATGCTGTGAAGATCACTCCAATAAGTGAATAATCCTAGGTAGATGTGGTGATCATGGAATGGGATTAGGAAAATATGAGAGTAGAGGGTCAGAAAGAGGTAATACATAAGAATATTGCAGTGGTAGTTATAAGTGATATTGGCACTAATAACACAAGGTTGTGTTTTTCATGAACCTATGGATTTTGAGGCAAGAGCATCTCCAAGTGAACTAACAAACATTATGAGAAAAAGAAAATGATGACTCGCCATTGAAGAAGATAAGGCCAGAGAAGAGATGAGGCTAACGCAATGATATGGGGTGTAACTATAGGCATGCTATCAAAACATGGAGGTTGAGTTACTTAAAGCCTTGAGGATGTGAGTGTAATACCCTAAATGTTGCACCCCCAACATATATGGAAGGTGCATATATTGTGCACATATATGGAAGGTGCTTTCGTATATGAACATATATGATAGCACTTCCATATATACGCATATACGAAAGCGTCTCCATATATGCATCTTCCATATATGCACACAACATAAGAGCTACTATTTATGGAAGCAATTTTTGTTGGACTTACCATGAGTTTTTTCGCATCAGGAGCAATGTCACAATCATGAAAGCACCACATCTCAACTCCTAATTTAGTTACAAACTCAAAATTCGCATATGTCAAGCCTAGTGTATATAGTGTACCAAATATTTGTATATGCACTAGAATATACACTAGTGTCTATGGCTACCTATGTAACTATATCCCTAGTGTATATACTAGAATATACACTAGTGTATATGTATATAGTACAGTATATACACTAGTGTATATAACTCGTATATGCACGATTTTATATAGTTTGGAGTATACACTAAATATGCCTAATGTAATATAAACTACATGCCTAATGTATATACATATTTGGTCCTACTAGAATATACACTAGCGTACATTTGGCAAGGTCGGGTTTGCTTGAGATCAATTATCTTTTATGAAACTTGAATGAGTTTCTTGAATCTACCATTACATCTAAAAGGTCCCTCAACTTTGTGCACTCACCCATATGCATTTTCCTTGTAATTGTTATAATAGGTAGAGGCAATATCCTAAAACATTGAAATCATTAGAATGAATAAAAGGTGTAGTTGTAATGGCATTTGACAATGAAATATTTGGTACTTTAAATTTAAGTTGTAGTTATAATGGTGATTGAATGAAGGAATTTGCATTAATTAGTTTAAGAGAATGAAAGAATTTGCATTAATTAGTTTAAATTTGTTGATACGAGGGATTCATAATTTGTTATAGTGATTTTTTGTCATTTTTGAGAATCATGAAATATTTAAGATGCAAGCATTTTCAGCTTTAAAATGTTTATAAACATTAAAAATCTTTTTCCAAATATTGCAAACTTTAGAAAGTGTTATTATGTACCATATGAAACAACCAATATATCACGAATTCAAATTTAAAAACTCATCTTTTTTTAGACATAAGGAAACAAGTTAACTCCAAAAACCCAAGGTATCACATATATAAGTTACTATAAGCTTTGCCATAAAAATGTTTTGAAAGTTGAAATTTGTTTTTTAATTTTGTAAAAAGAATTATACTATTTAATTTTTTTTTCAAATTAATATTTAATTTAAATTAAATAGAAACAAATTATATAAATGGTTTTTTTTGTTTTCATTTATATTTAGATTTGGTTTTGAATTTGAGATAATTTAAAAAAAAAAAAATATTCAAATTTTGTGTAACATTTTTTTAATTGTTTTCCTTGCAATGAGATGATTACATGTATAATATTTCATACTACCTAAACTAAATTAGAATTTTGTTTTTTTATAAGATGGCTTATTACAACCTATTTGAATACATGAAATCAAAATAACACTATGCTATGCTTATATTAAAATGTAATATTAATGATGCACCATTTAAAATGTGATATGAATTGAGAAATAAGTTGGAAATAAGATCAACGTTATAATATTAAAATGTGTGCGCTATTAACATATTAAACACAAGTTATCACAATGAACTTCTTGAGATTGAAATGTTTTTTTTCAATACAAATAAATGTTAACTTAAATGTTGACTTAATAAATGTTAATTTAAATGTTGACTTACTATGGAGTGCATAAACATTATGGGTAAACCATGAAACATAAAATCATTATAATAAGAAGAGATTAAGATTTTGGGATCTCTAAAATATTAAAGTCCACATATATAGAAATCAAACTTATGTGAAAAATATACACTAATATAGATTTCATTATTAGATTTAATTGATGTAATGAAATTCAAAATTCAAATACTACATATTACTATAAACTTTACCATATATTAAAAACAAGAAATACAAGTTCTAATATAACAAAACTTTTATCACATAGAACATTATAAAAACTACAAAAGTAAAGAACTAATATCATAACTAAATTTTAAGTTTCATTGTTGTCCATGTTTTACTCCACTATATGTAAATGCACCAAAACATATCATACAAAATTTATTACAATTCTAGATAATAAACAAAATATAACTTCAAAAACAGAAAGAAAAATAAAATGAAATCACATTCGGCAATTGCTTGGGATGGGGGCTAGGGTTTCTCAGGTTTTGCTGCAGTTTACTCTGATTTAGATGGCTGATTGAAGGCGTGGATGGCTTGCGACGACTTGGAGTCCAGCCGATTTCTATAATCGGTCTAGTACCAACCAAGAATAAAAAAAGTGGGAACAGTACTCAATGTCGTAGGTTATTCTCCCATCTATCAGCTGGACATTTTGGGGTTGCTGCAGCATAATTGATGTGGGTGGTTATCTTAGCTGCCCGGATCTTTGTTGGTTTTCTCCAGGTGATTTTTCTCTATTTCTGGCAATCTATCTTTTTGCAGAATTAACCTCTGCTATTTTTAGGGCTTATTTAGCGGAATATTGGCTTTTTTGTGTCACGTGAGGGGCTGTCTCTTCTCTGGCAGCTGGCGTTTTGGCCCGTCATTCCACCGGCAGCTGGCGTTCCCCATATTTATGATGGTAGGTGATTATCTATCGGTTTCAACCCCCGGGTCTACAAACCCTACAGGGAACCTTTCGCTGGAAAACTCTGTTGAACCTCTCGAAAGAGGTAGGGTTTTGAAAACACAGGGTTGCAATCTGAATCTGTATGGAGAGAGAACCAGATCTAGAAGAAAACTGAAGACTTACAAGGCTCGTGCTGAGCTAGCCCGCTACAATATTGATGAGAGCTATAATCTTGAAAAAATTAGTATTCTGGCGGACCGGGCTTTAGTGGGTAGGTTGGAATTCTCCTCAGGCAACAAATCTGAAATTACAGAATGGGTTTCCAAACACTGGCAGCCAATTACAGGTATGGCCCCGAGAATTAATTTGCTTATGAACAGATGGATTCTGTTTACATTTTCAGAAGCTGCTCATGTGGATGTGATTTTAGCTGGAAATTGGGTTTTCAAACAAGGTTCTTTATTCCTCAAGAAGTGGCACTTAAATTTCGATCCTCTTCACGAATACCAGCCTATTCGGCATCTCTGGATGCTTGTTCCGGGTCTTCCTATAGTTCTTTGGACTGAGGAAATTTTGAAGGGTCTTGCAAACGCGGTTGGTAGATTCGTTCGCCTGGACAAACAGAATCTACATGGAATAGACCGTCGGGCTGCCAGAGTCATGGTTGAACTGGACACAAGGTGTGGACTTCCGGCGGAGATTGAAATCGGCTGGGGTCAAAAAATTTGGAAGCAGACATTGGACTTCTATAAAATTCCGTTTCGGTGTTTTAATTGCAGACAAATTGGGCATGTTCGTGCAATTTGCCCTTATAACATCAAGCACAACACCCCTCTGCTGGAGTCCACCTCTCCTAGGGTTCACAATCGGCTGGATGATTTGGAACAATCGGGTAAGCTCTATTCTAATGCTCTCTCTTGTCCTGATCTGTCTCCTGCAGAACTTGATTTTATTAAAAAATCTGAAAAAATCCTTGAAAGCCGAATCTCTAAGGGGGAGATTCAGATGCGGCGTGATCTTAAAACAGGATTACCCATTGCTAGCTCCTCGGGTGCGACCCCTGTAACAAATGTTAGTCGTAAATTATTTGGGGACTCTGAAGTTATTGATTCGAGATTTGGGTTTACCTCATCTAAACCATCTGTCCCGTTATTTGACAACCCTCCTTCTTTGTCTGGGCCCCTTCATCCAGTTAATTCTGTGGAATTGTCCCATCCTCCTATGACTACTTCGAAACCAACTTCCTCGACACCAGAGATAAAAAATCCAGAGCTTCCTTCTGGTTCGGAGGAAAAGGACATTTTAGCTGAAGCTGGATATTTGATTTCGGATAAGGGAGAAGAATTTCCACCTCTGCCTTCATATACTAAAAATCCTGGTAGGGGTTCTTCTGCAAAACCTGTCCTTTCTTTACAATTTCAAAATGTGACCATCAGAAAAGGGAAAAAAAAGAAATGCATCGACAGTGATTCTTCGAATCCTTGCACATTCATTCCGGTTTCAAAAAGGCTCGAGGAAGTTGATGGGCCTGTCACTATTTCTCCTTCGGGGCTTAGAGCATTGACCCCCACATCCCCTATTATCTAATGTCTTTGTTGTCTTTGAATGTGCGAGGGTTGGCTAAGGTGTCTAGGGCACAGGCTTTAGCCAATCTATTCAGCGCTACTGTCCCTTCTCTTATCTTTTTTCAGGAAACTATGTGTGAGAGTTCCCTTGCAATTCACAAAATTTGTAAATTGCTTCCAAATTGGGAAGTTTCTGCAGTTGATTCCTGTGGCCTTTCTGGAGGTTTAGCAGTGGCCTGGGACCCCAACCATTTTGATCTCAAAGCTTTCTCTACGCCCTGGGGAATTTTTCTCAAGGGTTTTTTCTGTGCTAATAGTCACTCTCTATCGATCTTAAACTGTTACGCCCCTTATCGGGAGAGAGTGGAATTTTGGTCATCCCTTCAAGAATCAGGTCTTTTGAATTTGAAGGATTTGATCATCACAGGAGATCTTAATTTTACCTGGCATGCTGCTGAAATTTGGGGAGTTTCTGCGAGACTGGATGATTTAGCTGGTTTTTTCTCACATTTATTTGATGATGCAGATCTTGTTGATGTCAAACCTCACAAGCTACCCCCCACCTGGACAAATGGGAGATTTGGAATAGATGGGGTTCATAAACGTCTGGATAGATTTCTTGTCAGTGGGGAGTTGTTGAAATCTTTCCAACATCACCGGTCTTGGGTATTTGAACATAAATTCTCGGACCATTGGCCCATCATCCTTCAACTCGACTCTATGGGACAGAAGCTGGCATCTCCTTTCAAATTTAATTCCAGTTGGTTGGAAGATGATAATTTCTGTAAAATGGTTAAGAAATTCTGGTTATCCTGTGAGGTTTCGGATCCTAATCCAATTCTGAATTTTTTCCTTAAATTAAAAGATCTCAAAGAAGAGGTGACCAAATGGATCAAAGAAAAAAAACTGGCCGATAAGAAGGAATTATCACAGTTGGAACAGAGTCTTCAGGAAGCAATCTCTGATAATATTTATAGTTCTTTATCATTTGAAGGGTTTGAGGTTATGATACAGGCAGAGAAAAAAAAAGAGGAGATTCTTTTAAACATGGAAAAAGAGTGGCGACTGAAAAGTCGTGCCACTTGGTTATCTTATGGTGACAAGAATACTAAATTTTTTCACTCATACGCTTCTGCTAGAAGGAACTCTAAACATATATGGGAGATTGTTGATGATAGAGGCATTCATATTTCTGGTCTTGAAAATTTGAAATCTGAAGCTTCTTCCTTTTTTGAGCATATTTACAGTGATTCTGGTGACTGCTGTATAGCAGAGCAAATCAAAGTTGCTTCTCTATTCCCACGTTTCTTTGATGAGCAAGGGGCCGAAAGCTTACAAGCTGAGGTGTCTTTAGAAGAAATTGAACAGACTCTTAAGTGATTTGCAAAAGAAAAAAGCCCCGGACCCGATGGGTGGCCGGTGGAGCTTTACATTCAGTTTTTTGATCTTATGGGGTCTGAATTAAAAGAGTTGGTCAATTTCTCGAGGCTGAATGGTTACATTCCAGGGGGACTGAATTCGACTTTTGTTACTCTCATTCCCAAGAAAGATAAGCCGATGGGATTAGGAGATTATCGACCGATTGCTCTATGTAATTTGCTATACAAGCTCATTTCCAAAATCATTGCAGATCGTTTAAAGTCCTCTCTCTCACAACACATCTCATTTGAGCAATTTGGTTTCTTAGCTGGGCGTCAAATTCATGATGCTATTGGTATCGCACAAGAGGTGCTGCATAGTATAAAGATACATAAGAAGAAAGATTTAGTCCTTAAGATGGATCTAGAAAAAGCTTATGATCGAGTAAATTGGTCATTTCTCAGACTAATTCTCATACAGATTGGTGTCCCTTCAATGACCATTAAGTGGATAATGGCTTGTATTTCATCTATGAACATTTCTGTTCTTGTGAATGGAAGCCCTTCAGATTTTTTTAGATGCTCCAGGGGAATCAGACAGGGATGTCCTCTTTCTCCATTGCTGTTTATTCTTATCATGGATGGATTTAGCAGATTGATAAATTATGCTGTTTCGGGTGATCAATTGAAGGGAATTAATATTAAAAGTGACTGTGTGATTACACATGTTTTATTTGCTGATGATGTCCTGGTGGTGGGTGCTAACACTCTAGAGGAATGGGCCATATACAAAGACATTATTCAAACTTTCTGCAAAGCATCAGGCATGAAGGTCAGTGAAGGTAAATCAAGTTTTTATCACTTGTCGTCGGATGAAGGTCAGCTTAATGACATCACAGATATTCTCCCCTACAAATGCTACCCTTTGGAGCAAGGGTTTAAGTACCTGGGATATTTTATTAAACCTAATAACTATCTTACTAAAGACTGGTACTGGCTTTTGAGAAAATTTGAAGACCGCATCGCTCACTGGGCATACAGATTTCTTTCCAGAGGGGGTAAGCTTATTTTGCTGAAATCTGTACTCTGCAGTATTCCTGTTTACTAGTTCACACTGTTGGAAGTTCCATCTTCCATTATCAAGATCCTCAACCGTTACTGCTATAACTTCCTTTGGTCGGGTTTGGCTATTTCTGGGAATACTCATATGGTAGCAGCTGATCTCATCACTAGACCCACCAGGTTTGGAGGTTGGGGGGTCAAAGACATGTCAACTTTCAATACTGCATTAAGGCTTAAAAGTCTTTGGAGAAGCCTTTTTGGGAACACTCTTTGGTCTCGACTTATTCACTGCAAGTATATTAATATGGATGTCATAAGTTGGATTAGGAACCCGAAACTTTCAAGCTGGAATTTTTCTCCATTATGGCGGGGCTTCATGAAAATCATACATTGGATAAAAAATGATCTTGTATGGCATGTTGGGGCTGGTACAATGGTTCGTATTGGGATTGATCCCATTATTGGCTTGGAAGACAACTATATTCTCCCAGATGATATTACTCAATATCTTCAGATTCTTGGCTTGTCATCTTTGAACAAAATTTTTCTGCAGAATTCGAGTCTGGTGCATAGTCCCAAGTGGATTTCGTCAAGGGAATTGGGACTCTCGGGTCATCATGCTCACATTTGGGATGAATATATTTCAAGGTTAATTTCTGCTGGTGTTTCACTAAATCGTGAGCCTGACAGGCTTATATGGGGTGGCAATTCTGCCACAGGACAAGTAACAGCATCTACAGCATATTCCAGAATTGTTCAGTCCAAATTCTGTTATCCTCATGATTGGTGGTATGAAACTCTTTGGCAGTGGTCAATTCCGTTAAAGCTTAAATGTTTTTGCTGGCTTCTTATTCAAGATCGTTTGAAGACCTGGGAGAACTTATGCAAACGTGGCTGGATCGGGCCCAGCTTATGTTATCTGTGCAAAAAAGAGGTTGAGACCAAACAACATCTTTTTGTGCATTGTGAATTCATTATTAAAGTTTGGAATATGGTTGCTTCTTCATTGAACATCTCCCAATGCTGGATCTTGGAAGATTTTAATAAAGCACTTCTGATTTGGTATAGAACCTGTAGACAGCATCTCTATGTTGTTATCTGCGTTTCTTGGTCTACTTGGTATTCTCGTAATTGTGCAATCTTTCAGAACAGTTCTCCGGATGTTTCACAATGTGCTTCTGCTGCTCTTAAAATGAATTCCCTTTGCAGGGCTGATTCACATAAGATAAAGATGGCCAGATCTAGTATTTTCAAATACGAAGTGAATCAACCTATCCTATTCTTTGATGTAGCATCACAACATGGAATTTGTGCTGTGGGGGGGATTATTTTTTTAAATGAGGCTCATTATTTCTCTTTCAGTCTCAATTGTGGTCAGGGATCCAATATGAAAGCAGAATTGATGGCACTTTGGTGTGTTCTTAAAGTTGCCAATATTTTTGGTTTGGTCAATATCAAAGTTTTCGGTGATTCAAGAGTCACCATTAAATGGGCTGCTGGAGACTTCTGTCTCAATGTTCTAAGTATTCGACATTGGATCCACAGAACTCGAATGGAAATCTCAAAACAACAGAATATTTGCTTCGAGCATATCTTTAGAGAGCATAATCATCATGCTGATAAGTTATCTAAACAAGCATTAGCTGGAGCAGAAGGACAGCTTCATTGGGAAGAATGGCTAGAGGACAGTCCTCAGGACTGTGGGATAGTCTCTTTTTTGGACTGTTACTAATTTTGCCACTGGACAGAGTGTATCTCTGGGGTTATGGTTTTTGTTTTTCTATATTCTGCTGATCTACTAGACAAGTAGTATTTATTATGTTTGGGACTTAATGGTAGTTTGTAAGATCATAGAATAGAGCATGATAGAACAAGGTTGGGTTGGCTGATGCAAGAAAATTGTAATATGATTCGTCAGATGAATCAGTTTTTTTGTATTATTTGATTCAATATGAATAACAATAGTAGTTTTTTTCGCTGGAAAAACTCCAATAAAAAGAGAAATAAAATGAAATCACATTAATATGTAATGATAATGAAAATAATATAAAATATAAAAAAGTTAGTTTTATTAAAATAAATAAATAAAATTAAAGATTATAAAATACTATTTTAAAATAGTGATTGAAAATGAAAACTCTTGGTAATGGAGCACTTGAAGTTGTCGGTGATGTCTCTTAATATAAAGGAGAGAAAAGACATTAAAAAACTAAACTTTTTAGATTTTTAAAATAAAAATGTAATTATAAGAGATATGAAACATCATAATAATTTGATTTAAAAAATAAACGAAATTAATGTAAAGAACAAATATGTTTTACAGCTCGAACAATATTAGCATGGCAAAAAAATATTTATGTCCCAGCATTATTTTGGGCTTCGCATTTCAATATAGCAGACTCATTTATTGAATCAATGCAGAAGTATTGAGGCATTGTTCACTAATATATATCCATATCCAAACAAGTTGGGTACACTTATAATTAGCAATTTATGAAGGAAACTGCGCATCAAAAAGCAAAGAATACATAGTAAGATAAAACAATAATGCATTCGTGTAAACAATTTCAGCACTGCCAAATATGCAAAAGATATACTACAACTACAACTATCTCAATATTTACGAACAATGAGATATGGTGGTTGTACGACAACTGAAATGCAGTAGTGACTTTTTTTTTTTTTATTGCAAAGTATCTAGCGCCCGATAAGCGGGGGCGTCGTAAGAACTGGGGCATGGGGTTTGAACTAGGGTGGGGATGGCCACAGCCAACTGCCCCCTCCACCCCGCCTATAAGCAGGACCCCAATACCAATGTAATAAAGGAATTTTAACCACAATACCAATGTGATAACCAATCCCGGTTTACTATTTTTACTATTAACTTGATAGAAGATTCTGCAATTATATATATATATATATATATATATCCTTAAAGGGGCAACTCAGTGACATGCTATGAAGGGTTGTGAACCTTAATAATAATAATAATTATTATTATTATTAATTATTTATTATGATATTTTATTTATGTTACAATATGTCACCTTCACCTTTAGGTATTGTATATGGACAACAAGGAGGAGTGAGGGAAGACACCTTAAAAGAAGCATTGAATGTTGAAAAGTTGATTGATAAGATTAAGCGGATCCATTTGCAAGTACAAGAGACATTGAAGAAGTCACGAGAAAATTACAAGGCCAAGCATGATCAACATTGAATTGAGAAAACATTTAAGGTGGGGGATAGAGTTTGGTTGCATCTATACAAGGAAAGGCTATAGGGTCCTAGAAATAATTTCAAGGCTCTACAATGTGCTCCTTTTGAAGTGTTGTAGAAGGTAGGTGATAACGCATACAAACTCATTCTACCTCAAAACTCTAAGATACTTCCATGTTGGATCAAGAAACTAATGAAGAAGTCCCTACATACTATAGAAGAGTAAGCACTAGAAGATCACGAAAAGTTATAAAAGAAGTCTGAAATGACTAAATGGGGGCAATATGGACTCTAGTAGGTTGGGTTGAAAGGACAACTTCTAGACAGGGCCAAATGGTACTCAAAGGAGAAGGTATAGGAAAAAATTCCTCACCTCATTCAGTAAAAGTTTTGGGGGACCAAAATCCTCCCTAAATGAGGAGGTATGATTTGAAATGGATCGTTATAGAATTGGTTGTTTAGTTTGGTACATTCTGAGTGGAAAATTTTGAGTTATTGGCTTGTAGGGCTCATTTTATTGGCAGTTCCCACTTTGGTGATTTGGGGACTATAAATTTTGAATCCCATTTGAGGGTCAAAATTTGTGAGCTTATTTCCCAACCTCTTGACGTTGTTCTACACATCAAGAGCTTTCCAATGGTTCAAAAATCACCTTAATCGGAGTTTGTATGTGGAAATTATGCCTCATACAAGTTTACCTATCATGTTGACCACCATGCATGTCGATATTTCATGTTGACCACCATGATACTTAATAGATGCCACATCAACTTCCATTACTCACACCTATGGATATAGTCATGTGTGGTATTTCAAGAATATTCTAGAGGTTCGAAAACCCTAAGATTAATTGGGGTTGAGGCATGCAAAAATGCTAACCCTAACCCTATGCAATTATCAGACTATGTTAAATATTAGGCCACTAAGAAAAGAAGGGGTTCCATTCTATTTGTATTGTTATTGTTACATAGTTGAGCATATCATATATGAGTGGGATATTGAAGCAGAACAAAGGAAGTAGAGGATACTATAGTGTCCATTTAGGTTACATTGTCCATGGAAATTTCATAATAAGTGCATTTTCTTTATACTTACATTTCATAACTAAGAAGAAAAGAGCAAGAGCATCGGCCTCACACTCTAGCTGTATTTTTCCCATATTGTGTTTTCCCATGGTACATAGTGTGTCCATTGTGTGGATGGTGTGTTAATTGCTTGCTTATTTCATTTTAGTTTGATCAATTTAATTCATCATTAAGATAACAATATTGAATCTCCAATCTAAAGTAAAACACTCCATATTAAAATATTACAAAATGTTAGGAAATTTATTGTGATGAATTGTTCTAGAGGAATAACAATGGGAGTTGATAGATCACCAAATGATATGCATTGTCATTAATACATTGCAAGATTGTATAGGGCCCATAATTCAATGGTTTTCCTTTGTGGTGTTGTTGACCCTTGAAATGTTGTTTGTTCAACTGCAACCAAACACAATCACCACTTGAAATGAGACTAGAAATCATATAGTAGACTTATGAATTTCAAAATCCAAGAACACAATTATATACAACAACTAAATATTTGAGACTATAAAGGTTTGTATTAGGCTCAATATTTTTCTATTACATTTCAAATTCCATACAATTTTAAGCTATTTGTAAAAACTTATTTGATAACAACATGCATTGATTTCATGTAAAAGAATTTATGATCATATGCCTACCTCACCAATAGGGATATTGTTTCAATACATTACATTTATGCATATCTAGATGGGTCACGGGATTTTCCAGTTATAAAATATATAATAAACATTAAAGGAAACTAGGCTATGTAATGTATGTGTTTTGCATTAAGGCCTAGCAATTAAGAAGATGTGTTTCTCCCTAAGAGGTCATAGGTTCAATTCTAGAGGGGGGTAGGGTATATACACCTTTGTAGACTTTAGCAGGAAAATCGTTGTACTGAGGGGGGTGGGGGGGGTCCTTGTCCGAGAAACAAGGGGTTCTCATACACCAAATTGGTGTTTGGTTAGGTTGTGACCTTAAAAATATATTATTATTGTAAGTTTTAAACTTGTGTAGAGAAGCAAAGCATACATATTCTTTTAATCAAAACATAGATTACACCACAGCATTCACACATAATACACAGAGATTTACCCTGGAAACCCTTAATCGGGAAAAACCAGTAAAACTTAGAGCCGCACCTCTTATTTTCTCATCCTTATTATGAATCACTCACAACACAATATAGGTATTCCGCAACATCCAATACCCTAATACATTAACACAGATTAGAAAATAGACCCCAATCCCAATCCCTAAACCGGAGGGATCATCAAGCACACTGCTAACATGCGCACCATCCCCCGCCACACACATGCAAAGAATATAACACATACCCAACAATTAGTAGTAGTAGCAGTAGTAGTATTACAACTACTACTATAAAAATGCTCTGTCTTCACCAATTAAAATATTTTTCATCTTATTTAGTCTCATATCAAGGTAAGTGAATGATCAACTCTACATTGTGAATACAATTTTTAGTTTCAACTTAGAAATTACAAATTTGAAAAGACAACTTGGAGAGGTTTGAGGAGCGAGGACTTTTTCACCATTATGCAAGGTTCAGTTCTTGTGAAGAATTTTCTTAGAGCCATGGGTTCGCGTTGAGGTAGTGTTCGAACATGTGGTTGCACCCAAAGAGATTATATTAAATGGTCTCATGACTCATGCACCCATAAGTAGTGTCCTTCAAATTTTAGTAAGGCAAAAAAGGAATAGGTATGGTGATGGCATTTGCATGTTGTGTATAATGGAGGATGAAAATATAATTCATATGCTAGTAAAATGTATATATGCTTAACATTTATGGTAGGAGACATAGCATCAAACTAGTATCCCAAATGTGTGGAATGGAGAGTCATTAGAGGAGCGCTTAAGATAATGGATTGGAAAAAAGGAACTTAAATAAATTAGATCAATGGTTTACTTAATCTTGTGGGGAATCTAGTTGTCAAGAAACTATTGGAACTTTGAAGATAAACATGTTCCTACTTTTCAAGTCTTTTCCCAAGTTAGATCATTATTATATTTTTGCAAAATGCTAGTTAAACATGGAGTCCCTCGATAGGTTGGTGAATTGGTTGTTAATAAATTGGATGAAAGGAACCTCCCAATTTTATAATGTGCAACTTAGTCCCATTGTAGATCAGTTAAAGGACATGTCTCAAGATTCCAAACAAATATATTTTTCACCCATGTTTATTAAGAACGCAATGAAGAAGTTGACTCACTTTCCAAGGAAGTTCAAGTTCTTGTTGAGGATCCTTTGGTCTTGGAAGAAACAAGGGATGGATTCCATATTTGTTATTGCCTTTATCTATGACATTTTATTTATACCAAAGGTCCGGTGGTTGGTGCAACCTTGTATTCTTTTATTTCCTTATAGTTTTGATAGGTATGTTTAGGAGGGTAAATGGAAACATCTTAGAATGTTTCCTAATGTCTACATTTTGGATTCTAGAAGAAGCTCATTGTTGAACAATAAATGGGACAACTTGTTGATATTTTACATGTTTTGATGTTATTATGCATTTATATGGTTATAAAAGAAGATAAATTATCCTCGATTTTTGTTTTGTTTTTATTTAATTTATTTAATTTTATGTTGAGTGTAGACATGTTCTCTCTTATTTTTGTATCGTGTGATAAGAAACTAAGAAATGTGATTTCCTTTCTCACTAGTAATAGAACTTTGGAATTTTTTCTTGGAACAAAAAAACCCTGGTGTAGTTTGAATTAATATTACACCTGAGATTAACATTAGTAGGTTAATTTTTAATGTTCAATTGTTGCATTTCTCATGGAAATTATTCAATGCCTATGTTTCATATCATTCCATTAAGATTAATGCATAGATGTTGCACCTATGAGGAATGTTGCATTGCTTTTGCAATACATGACAAACATTGGTACCTGCTGGGACAAGTAAACTAAAAGTGTGGCAAACAAAATCCTATGGTGGAATCGTGGAAAACAAGGATGTAGATCAATGGTAATGTAACGCATCAGTGCCCCTGATTTAGGTGAGCGATCACACAGAAAGCTAGTTGATAGGACCTAACTGAGCTAAGGAGGAAAACCCTTCAGAAGCCATCGTGGACACTCATGCAAATGATATGTGGTGTTAAGGAAACCACCATTTGGAGATATACCTGTGTGGGTTTAATGGTCGATATGTGAGAGGAATACAATGGATACTACATTATGGTTCTTGTCATGATGCATTTCCCCTAGCCTCGCACGGATTACATCCCGAGTACGGCAATGAAGTACAAAGAAAAGACCAGAATGAAGAATCTAGCTGGAGGTAATCATAATAAATGCATGTAGGTTTGGGAAAATTCATGGTTGTTTCCCTTCTTATCCAGAGCAAGTTAAGGTTGAATTTTATTGCTCTCAAATTTTTGAGGGTTTATGAGAAGCAAGAGCTTTGTGTTGCTTTAAAAGGCTAAAGACACCAAGATTGGGTTATGCTTGGGACTACCAATAGACCGTCAGCTCTATTATCCACCATGGTTACCAGTGATCAAAATGCAAGGAGTGGGGGTGGATGAAGGGGAAAGGGGCTCAGCCACTATTCAAGGGTGATGTTTGAGGCATAGGACTCTGTGACGCGTTATCTTCACCATACTCCTACAAGGATTCTGAGGAAAATTGCAAAGGTTGAGGAATGGGCATATCATGAGAAGGAGATGACCAAGGAGGAGGACATCTATTTCTCCATGGATCGATATGTAGACAATTCCAAGACCCTGGATACAAAATTCTTAAGGACAATATGGCTCTACTAGCAAACTAAATCCTCGTTAGGGAAAGTGTTGTTGGAACATGAGGAGGAAACGAAGGAGATTCTTCTCCAATTGGTTGAGTTGTAGGAGCAATATAGATAGATGCAAGCCTAAAAAAATGATCGCCAAAGCAATAATTGGCCATTTTCGAACCAAAACTAGAGCAATGGATGAAAATCCTCCAGCCCCCACCTCTGAAGTGCCACTTATTTCAATTTCTAATGATGAGGACTTCTATCCATAGTCTGTTTTCTGTAGATTTTTTGTCTTATGTCTTTATCAATACCATGTTTTTCTTTAGTAGAAGTAATTCTAATTTTGAAATTATGTTAGATAGGTCCAAGGGTGTTTGGTTTTGCAATTTACACTTCATCTCTTCTAAAACCAAAATGGTGATAAAAATGATATTTTGTTTTATTGTTTGTTGGGTCTCCCTTGTGGCCATCTAATTATGGAACTCCCTATATGTTTCTCAGTTTAATATAAAGTAGTTAGATTTGATTTACAAAAAAAATAGTAGCATTTCAATGATAGGCTAAAGCTCTTGGATATTAGTGTTGAAGTAGCACACCATGGTAGAATAAAGCTTCTTGATTATCCAAGTGAGTTATCTAATCAATCTCCACTTTTGTTATGTGTTGTGTTTTTGTTTGTTATTTCAAATATGTATTCCTCTCGTTAAGAAATAGTTTCACTAAGTTGATATCGAATTTATTATTGTAGTTTAGACTTGTTGACAGGGATTTTGATATGAGACCATGACAAAAATTATAATCATTTCATGAGTTCATACTCTCTACACATTTTTTTCCAAGAAAAAAACCAATATATTTGTTATTTCAAAGTGTGAAATCAAAATACACATCAACAAGCCTCATAGCTCTTTTGCAAAAATTGGACATGTCCTTCCTCCTATATTATAGTTATATAATGTAGTCTTCCAAGTAACTATACCTTTTAGGCAAAAGGCACACATATTGTCTTTAAAATTACTTTATCAAGGCATTACTAACTCCAATAGACACATTATTTCCTACCATAGTCAAGATTATGTAATGGATAAAGAAACCTCTGAAGAGGCCTGGACACCCCTACATTCTAGATGTATTAGTGTACCTTCCTACAAATTAAATGTATCCTTTGAAAGTGAATATGATTTTTGATTAATTTCCCTTAATATATTTTTGTAGGAGATGTGATCAAACAAAATTTTAGTCTCCGGTACTCTATTCATTATAGGATAAAGTTACAGAATGGAAATATGGCATTATCCATTGCACTAATGCATCCACAATTTTGAGTCATCAATAATCTGTAAGTACCTCAAATCTTGCTTTACTACAAACTTCATCATAATCCAAAGGGAAAAAATGTTAATATGTGGTTGAGCTTTGATTTTTAATTCTTTTCGATGTCGAAACTTGAAACACTGAGATAATTCAATCACATGAAATTCATACATCCATAACACAAGATATACCCTCGGGAAAATCCTCAAAACTATGAGAAGAAAAGCCCCAACAATTCTTCTCAGTATAATATAATGGATAGCAGAGAATGCTTTCTTTTACAACATAGCAGATTGCTTTCGGAAGATAAGAGATCACCAAACATTCTTGGTGAAGATACAGAAGCAATAGAGAAGAGAGATCAATCGGAGAAGTGCCTTGGCTTCAATAATAATATCCTTCACACAAAGAGAAGCACATTGCCTTCAAAGGAGAAGAGAATTCGCTTCACATTGGATTCATCAATCATGTATAACATATTTATACATTCTTCTCTTCTATTTTTATCTTCTAACTTCAGGATGACCTCGCCCTCAAGCTGGATGTATTAATCTTACATGCAGAGGTTCCCCCACTTCTCATGCAGTGCTTTATCTTACTGAGCTATCACTTAGGTGAACTCGCCTCTTAACTGAAAGCTTGCCCACTTATTTAGGTGGCTAACTTAAGTGTCATCACTTAGTTAACTAGATCTTCTTTGTTGTCACTTAGTTAACTCTCTTTAACTGATTCTCCTTGATTTACTGAAGTGTTGTCTTTTAGTTTAACTAAAATGAAAACACTTTAGTTAACTAGTCGTTCTTATTTAACACTTAGTTAACTGAAATCATGTTGATTAATTTACTTGAAGTGACCACTGTGAGTACTTTAGTTAACTGAGGCATCTCTTTAACTGATGCTTTAATTGAAGCATTGATTGAGGCATACATTGATACTTAACTGAATCTTTATAACTGAACCTTTAACAATTCGAGTTCTCTTTAATTAGTTGAAGTGTCTGCATGGGAAATTTCAACTTCTCTTGATCTCTATGCTTTATCTTTTATTTATTTATATCTTACTACATGGTCAATATGTGCTAAATTTAATTATCCATCACATTACATTATACTAAGAAGAATTATTGGATGTTGTGATCATAATAATTTATTCCAGACCATATGATCATATGCTAAAGTAATTCACTTTACAGGTGATCAATCTCTAAAGGAGACTTAATAGTAATTGGTGATCATGGTTAATAATACATCACACAACATTAAATGCTTTTAACAAGTAAAGCATGACCTTTATACGGAAGGTCCACCTCTATACAAGAGGTCCATCTCATGGATACCTTTATACGGAAAGTTCACCTCTATACAGGAGGTTCATCTCATGGATATCATTATACAGAAGGCTCACCTCTATATGGGAGGTCCATCTCATGGATACCTTTATACGAAAGGTTCACATGAGAATCATGACTTGACACACAAGTATGGAGCCTTTTCCAACAAGACTTTACAACATCATTACTTTGATCAATTACCCCTATACGGGAGGAATAACCTTTACAAGGAAGGCAATCAAAGTGCTCACCTCTATACGGGAGGATAAATCTTGGTTACACAAGATTGGTTTGGAAAATATATCCTGGTGTTGTATATTTAACACTCCCTCTCAGTGAGGGAGGCATTCTCTACCATACCAAGCCTGTCTCGGAAGTACCTAAACTTTGTCACTAACGGAGGCTTTGTTACAAATATACAATCTACTCATCAGTAGCAATGTACTAAAGTTTCACTGTACCTTTCTGGACCATTTCAATGTACTGAAGTTTCATTGATACTTCATTTCAATGTGCTTCGACTTGTCATGAAACACTGGGTTTTCAAAAATCTTGATGCAACTCTGATTGTCACACCTAATAAATGTAGGCTCAAGCTTTTCATCGAACAACCCTACAAGTAGTTTTATGAGCCACATTGCTTCTCGACAGGTAACACTAACAGCTATGTATTCTCCTTCGGTGGTGCTCTAGGCTACGGATCCCTGCTTCCTGCTGGACTAAAATATCATAGTTGATCCTAGGCTATAACAGTAGTCGGATGTACTCTTACGGTCCACAATGATTCCTCCCCAGTCTGAGTCTGTATAACCAAGTAACATGACTCCTCCACTAGAGGCATATCTGAGTCCATATGAAATTGTACCTCGAAGGTACCTAAGCACGCGCTTAGCAGTTGTCTAGTGTTTGTATCTCAAATCATACATAAATTGACTCAGAATGATCACGGCATGACATATATCAGGCCTCGAATGTATCAAGTACATTAGCAAGCCTATAAGTTGTCTATACAAAGTGGGATCTACTGGATCTGATCCAGAGCCTAACTCATGAAGTTTCCTCAAATTGGAAACCATTGGTGTAGCCATAGATTTGCAAGATATCATGCCAAACCTACGCAATATATCCACAATTCACTTCCCTTGAGATAGAAAAATTTCATCTTTTCTTTGCCAGATCTCAAGGCCAAGAAATTAGTGCATCGGACCTCATTTTTTCATCTCGAACTCTGAGGTGAGCTCCCTCTCGCACCAAGAAATCATATGTTCCTCTCCAGTGAGAAACAAATCATCAACATAAAAAACCAATATCAACGGTTGGTTCTTCACTACTTTGAAGTAAAAATTTGGATAAGCTTCACTCTTACAGAAACCCAGTTTCTGAAGGTAGCTATCAATTATGGAGTACCAATCCCTAGGGGCTTACTTAAGCTAATATAGATATTTCTTTATCTTGAAAACATGGGACTCCTTCCCATGCACCACAAATCCTTCAGGCTGCTGAATATAAACCTCTTCCTCAACCTCACTATTGAGGAAGGTTGTCTTCACATCCATCTGGTGAATTTTACATCCTAGAACATATGCAAGTGAAATCAATGCTCACATTGTGGTGTACCTTGATACAAGGGTAAAGGTCTCATCATAATCAATGCCTTCTTTCTGAGAGAAACCTCCAGCAACAAATATGGAGTTATACTTCTCAATGCTACAATTTGCAACATGCTTTATCTTGTAAAGCCATCTGGAAGTCACAATGGACTTCCCATTAGTTTTGGGAACAACCTCGCAAGCATCATTCTTCATTATAGAGTTGTACTCTTATGTCATTGCATCTTTCCAAACTTGCTTCTTTGCAACTTCTTCATATGAGGATGGTTCTAAATCACTGATGTGACTCAACAGTGCAACATACCCTGAATATCTGTCAAGTTGCTCGCGCTCTCTAGATGAGCCTGTTGGTGCTCCATGTTTCTCTACATTTTGTAAGATGTCTCGACACCAAGCAAATCTTCTTTTAGCGAAAGGTTCATCAGGTTGACCTCTCAACCAGTTCTACTGGTTCTTCGAGAGCTAGTGAATCTGAGGCATCTTCTGGTTTCTCCCTCTCAAACTCTGAAGGGGGGTATTCAGACTCGAGATCCTCCATCTCTGAATCACATTGAATCTCTTTCAATCTTTTGAAAGAAGCTTCCTGATGGAAGGTAACATCTCAATTGACTCCAATGTGTCTCTCACTAGGTACATATATTCGGTATGCTTTGGATGACTCGTTATAACCCACAAAGGTGCCTTTCTTTTCAGAAGGCTCCATATTTGTTCTCTTTTCTTTCGGTACGTGAATTTATATTGGGCACCCGAAGATCCTCAAGTGTGAGATGTTTGGCTTCTCACTAGTAAACACTTATTCTGGTGTCTTCTCATCTAGAATGGCATGCAAGCTTCTATTCTGGATGTACACAACTATACAGGTGGATTCTGCCCATAATGAGGTATGGCATATATTGATCATGCATCATGACTTTTGCAGCCTCACATATGGTTCTATTCTTCCTTTCGGAAACCCCATTTTGTTGAGGGTTGTATGGTATTATTAACTGTCTACATATTCCTGCATCACTACACAGCTCATTAAATGCATGTGAATCAAATTTGCCTCCATTATCATACCTTAATGCATGGATGTGCTTTTCTTTTTTATTTTCAACTAGGGATTTAAACTCTTTAAATTTGCTAAGAGTTTCACTTTTAGCCTTCCTAAAATAAATCCATGACTTCCTAGAAAAATCATCTATGAACAATAAGTAATATAAGAAGTCACTCACGGAGGGGGATGGCAGTAAAAGGGATTTTAGATTTAATACGTAAAATCATCAGAATGTATTAAATCTAAAATCCCTTTTACTGCTAGAAAAACTTTTCTTAACATTCTTCCCAAGTGCACAACCCCGACATACACTATCATACTCAAAATCAAATACATGCATACCTTTTACCATCTTTTGAAGTCCTATTAGCGTTGTGTAGTGTAGGTGTCTAAGCCTTCAGTGCCATAGATCGCATGGAATGATAGTGTGGTGAATCATAGCTTGAATGTACTTCCTGGGTACCTTGTAGAGTCCTCCCTCTCGATCTCCAATCACATCAGCATATTCTAGGCTTTTGTTCTTCGGCCATAAAAGTGATTTGTTATCCATTAAGATAACTCGGAATCCTTTGTATTCAAGAACCGAAACTGACAAGAGGTTCTTCTTCAAGCCAGGAACATATAGAATGTCCTCCACATGTAAAATATCACCAGTGCTCAGCTGAAATGAGGTAGATACAACTCCTTGGATCAAATATGTTGAGTTGTCCCCCAAATCTACCATGCATGTGAACTCTTTCTCCTTTAGATCATTGATGACACTCTTTTAACCAGTCATATGTTTGGATGCGCCACTGTCAATCAACCATGTGTATGCACTTGTGATGACAAATACGGAAAGGGATGAGACAAGGTAATACTCCCTTCTTGTCTCCTTTTCTTCGGATGCATTCTTTTTAGTGGTTTCATCTTCTATGGCAGTAGGAGAATGAAACTTTCCTTTCCGCTTTGCTTTGCACTCTCTTGAGAAATGGCATTTATTTTTGCAATTTAAACATCTAGATTTTGACTTTTCTGAGCCTTTGTTGAACACCTTCTTCTTTGGATGAGAGAACTTCTTTTGGAAGAAGGGTTTCTTTCCTTTCTTCATTCTTTCCATGAGGACAAGGTTTTCTTCTTTGATGCACACTGACTTGCTTTGGATTCACCCTTCTCTTGTAGGAAGTCATGCCACAACATTTCGAAATTAGGTTGTACCTCTCGACCATTTACTACAACCAAAAATGTCTCCCATGAGGATGGGAGACCATCAATAGCGGTTTGGAGAAGATCATCTTCATCCACCACTACTCCAACACTAGCAAGCTAATCTCTTACCTGAGAGATCTTGGTGAAGAAGGAGGCCACTGTCTCATCCATCTCCATCTTTAAGTTTTGAAGCTTATTCTTCAATGTCCTCTTTTGACTCGGGGCCTTCTTATCATATAGATTAGTGAATGTATCATAACATTATTTCGCGGTCTTCCGCGGTGTGATCACGGGCATCAAGTTATATTTTACCGAATCATAGATGATCCATTTGGCCTTAGATTGATTATCCTTGAAGTTGATGCGCCCCACATTAGATGTAGGCTCCTCCACCACAGTGGATACGTAGACATCCAAGTCATGTTCCTCTAGGATGTTAAGAATCCTAGCCAAGTATTGAAGTTTGAGGTGACCTCAAGACGGTCTTTCGATCATACAAAGACTGATGCCATAGTCTCCAAATCTTGTGCTCAACTTCTCGGGATCATTGTAGGCTCTAGCTGGCATGCAAAACTGAGCTCCTTCATGCACTGAGCTCTGATACCATGTTAATATTTGGTTGAGATTTGATCTTTAATTCTTTTAGATGTCAAAAATTGAAACAATGAGACAATTCAATCACATGAAATTCATGCATCCATAACAAAAGATATACCATCATGGAAATCCTCAAAACTATTATAACAAAAAACCCAACAATTATTCTCAGTATAATATAATGGATAGCAGAGAATGCTTTCTTTTACAACATAGCAGATTTCTTTTGGAAGATAAGAGATCACCAAAAACTCTTGGTGAAGATACAGAAGTAATAGAGAAGAGATATTAATCGGAGAAGTGCCTTGCCTTCAATAATAATATCCTGCACTCTGGGTTGGCAGGTGCGGGAGGAGTCCTCTTGGGCTTTGATGGAAACAAAGTGAAAGACTTCGCCTGGGGGATTGGCAGAAGGACCAATAATGATGCGGAATGGCTCGCATTAATCAAAGGTATGGAGGTCGCCAAGAATATGGATGTAAAGGATCTCATCGCTATTGGAAACTCAATGTTGATTATCAGGGAAGGCAGGGCACTTGCCAATTCTCGTCGAAAGTCGGTCTCAAACCTCCACCATCACTTCACCTTCACTATCAAGGATTTCAACTCTATCTCCTTCCTTCATGTCTTGGGACACAATAACCAACAAGAAGACACCATGTCCAACATTGGAGCCAGCTTGGACTATGGTATAATGAGCAACAATGGACAAAGCTCGGCTAACAATTGGGTTCTGTAATCCTCCCCCTCTTGGTTGGTATTGGCTTATAATGGCCACGCTATCCTCGTGCACCCTCTCAAATTGGGATTCTCCCCACTACCCCTCTAACTATGGAATCAACAATGATTTGTTTATGATTAATGCAAAGATTGCATTGGGATTTTCCTCCCTCGCTAGATCTTCTCATGCATCATCCCAGCTCATTCAGCGGCTTCCCCTAACCATCTCCACCTGGATTGCATGCGAGCATTTACTACGACCAGGCCCCGAGGATAACGCAGCCTATTTCTTCTCCGAAGGTGACCGTTTCGGCATCCTGCTCAAACCTCTGTGCTGTGTGTTGTGCTCGTTTATGCTTAATATCATGGATGATGCTGGTCAGAACACTCCTGCTCTGCAATGTAGACGTTGTAGGAAGCATGTGCAGGCTAATTCTACAGGGGTTGGTTTGAAGAGGTATATGTCCTCCCCTCGATGTAGTGCAAGGGAACGGTGGCTTTGAGCATCAGGCTTCCCGTGGGGGTCTGGTGCAGAATGGTTTTCGTGGATACGACTCTGGCAATTGCAGAAGTTGGGCTCCTCTCGACGGGGGGCAAGGTCAGAACAGCAAGGGCTTTGGGCTTCATGTTCATTGTGGTCACCCTAGCGAGCCGACCAACGGCAAGAATTGGCCTCTCCTGGAAGTAGGACATGGCCAGAACAATTGTGGTTCTGTGCAGCAATTTGTTCGTGCCACCTCCGGAGAGCCGGGCAGCGAAAGAAACTGGATGCATCATGTTGGGGATAACAGTGGATTCGTGAACTTGGGCTCTCCGCAGGGACCTGATAGCCCATCCTCGAGGGTTCTCCTGCATGTCCTGGAGCTGGAGACGCAGATCCACTGACTTAGAGGAGAATATTCGGAATTGAAGAAGGCCATTTCCCATCTCGCCACCTTTGTTCATATTTCGAACACTGAAGTTCGCAACAACAACAGTAAGATGAAAGATTATTTCGAAACTCTGTCTGGTAAAGTAGAGTCCTTGCATAGTTGCCTCAGGATCGTTGAAGCTGAGGTTGATTGCATCCGAACTAGCAACAGGACCAATCCCATAGTTCTCCACAGTGCTGACGATGATAATGCAGGTGTTACAACCGGGAGCAAGGAGAAGAACATTCTTCAACTCCATTCCAATTGAAACCTCTCTGTCTTTTCATTCTTAGGTTTTTGCAGTAATTTTTTGTAATAGATGTCTCCTTTTCTCTGTTTAAGCTTGTTCAAGCTGGCCCATCTACCTCGATATGTATTTCTTCTACAGTTTCATTTTAGGGAAGTTTGTTAAAATTTTCAGTTCTAGAAGAACAGGGAATGTATTTGACATGCAAAGACTGGAAGGTGATGAGTTTGTTCTGTCAACTCTCCTTTCTTGGGATCAGTCTTCCCACTTTTTGTAATCTCGTCCTTCTTTTTTAATATGAAAGCTTATTACCTGTTACTGTAAAAAAAATAATAATAATATCCTGCACACAAAGATAAGTGCCTTGCCTTCAAAGGAGAAGATAATTCGCTTCACATTGGATTCATCAATCCTATATAACATATTTATACATTCTTCTCTTCTATTTTGATCTTCTAACTTCAGGATGAACTCACCCTCAAACTAGGTGTATTAATCTTACATGCAGAGGTGTGCCTCACTTCTCATGTAGTGCTTTATCTTATCGAGTTGTCACTTAGGATGAACTCACCTCTTAATTGAAAGCTTGCCCACTTAGTTAGGTAGCTAACTTAAGTCTCATCACTTAGTTAACTAGATCTTCTTTGTTGTCACGTAGTTAACTCTCTTTAACTAATTCTCCTTGATTTACTGAAGTGTCATCTTTTAGTTTAACTAAAGTGAAAACACTTTAGTTAACTAGTCCTTTTTATTTAACACTTAGTTAACTAAAATCATGCTGATTGATTAACTTGAAGTGACTACTATGAGTTCTTTATTTAGCTAAGGCATATATTTAACCGATGCTTTAACCGAAGCATTGATTGAGGCATACATTGACACTTAACTAAAGATTTATAACTGAATCTTTTACAGTTCAAGTTCTCTTTAATTAGCTGAAGTGTTTGCATGGGCAATTTCGACTTCTTTTGATCTCTATGCTTTATCTTTTATTTCTTTATCTCTTAGTGCATGGTCAATATGTGCTAACTTTAATTATCCATCACATTACATTATACTAAGAAGAATTATCGGATATTGTGATCATATTATATTATTCCGAACCAAATGATCATATGTTAAAGTAATTCACTTTAGAGGTGGTAAATCTCTAAAGGATCCTTAATAGCAACTAGTGATCATGGTTAATAATACATCACACAACATTAAATGATTTTAACAAGTAAAGCATGACCTTTATACGGAAAGTACACCTCTATACGGGAGGTCCATCTCATGGATACCTTTATATGGAAGGTTCACCTCTATACAGGAGGTCCATCTCATGGATACCTTTATACGGAAGGTTCACCTCTATATAGGAGTCCATCTCATGGATACCTTTATAGGGAAGGTTCACATGAGAATCATGACTTGACACACAAGTCCGGAGCCTTGTGCAACAAGACTTTACAATATCATTACTTTGATCAATTACCTCTATATGGGAGGAATAAACTTTACATGGAAGGCAATCAAAGTGCTCACCTCTATATGGGAGGATCAATCTTGGCTACACAAGATTGGTTTGGGGAATGTCTCCTAATGCTGTATATTTAACAAACCAAAAAAATCCTCAATGTTATTTTTTCCCTACCCAACACCATATTTTACAAAGAAAAAAATTATGCTTCTTAATAAAGAGAGTTGCCCCTTTTTCACACATACCCAAGACTCCATGGCATGCACCATAAAAAAATCCCAAGCTTTGGTTAAGTAAATGACTGGAGCTTTAAGGACCCTGATTGTCCTTATCTTGGGAGGTTTTCACCCTTCTCTATGGGAGAGTCTTATTTTATGAGATACGATCCCAACAACGACGTTATCCCCTTGAACAAGCATCTTATTTATGCATAGCCACAATCCCAATATGACATAGCATGGTGGAGCTTTATGTGCCTCAATAGACGGGTAGGTCATCCAAGCCTCAAAACATTCCAAAAGTGTGTTTTCATTCCACTTATTGGGCTCACCCACCATTTGAATGATTTCATTCCAAACAAGCTTAGTAAAAGAATAAGAAGCAAACACATGGTCCACTAATTCACCCTCCACATTACATAGAAAACAAGTGCTTGGTCTATTCCAACTTCATTTTTTCCCATTGTCCTGTGTAAAAAATTTATTTGGTAGTGCAAACCATGTGAAAATTCTTACTTTGAATGGACAAATTAGTTTCCAAATCACCTTCCACCACAAAAACTTATCTCCAATAATATATTGAACTATCAAAGCTTCATGTCCTAATTTAGCAAAAAGAGTACCTATGGATCCTAATTTACGAGATGTATCCTTTTAATTGTTTGAACATTTTTTTATGTTTAAGTAAACAAATTTATATTTTACTTTACTCTATTGGATTTCATTGTTGATGCATTAAGCGCTTTCTCTTAACTACTCTAAATTACTTGTAATTAAACATTCACTTTAATGATATAAAATATTAATAAAGACTAAAAGTAATTTGGTGAGAGTTAGCGGTGGGGATGAGGATGGGTGGTGGAGTGAGATTTGCATGTGTTTTTTTTATCATTTAATGATTGAAACAAAATTTCATTGTATGTGGGTTCAAACTTTAAAAGTATATATCTTAATTATATGTATAGGTTGATTAAGTTTGATAAGTAGATACTAAAATAAAGTATACAAAGTTGAAAATTATAATTTTTCTAAAAACTTAGAAAAAATAAGATAAATAGCAGCTAAGTTGCAAGTCCCTCCCTTAAAAAAGACAAAACCAATTGTGTAGAGATTTTAAAAATTAAATGATTATTAAACAAGTTAACTTGACTTGGCAAGTAGAGCCAAGAAGAGTTTTGATTGCATTGTAAAACTCAATAACATTTTCAACACATGGTCATAACTCTGGAATCTCCTATGTTAACAATGAATTGGCAGTTGCAGTATAATTTGGAAAATATGATGAAGGGAACAAGGGAATACAAAAATAATAGACATGTGCCTCATTATGTACACACGTGGACATGCTCAAATAAGGCAATAAATAAGCATGCTTTGTACATATTGAATTTGTTTTGTACAAAGGATCATTTCTCAAACTCTACAAAACAAGCAGAAACCCAGGAGAATACTTGCAGATAATGATCACCTCCTCCATTTTGAGTATGTCTTTTATGCAATTTTATGATAATTGGAGGTGGCACAAAATTGAAATAAATTGTGGATGGCTTCTTACCCATCTCAACTATCACTAGGTAAAGGTATTCTCAAATTTCAATGCTATTTACCTATTAAATTACAAAATTACCCACTAGCACAACACTCTTGTTTTCTTGATTAAGAGATTTGTTACTTGATACTAAAAGCAATGCTAGATTCTTTTTATTAGTCCCTGCCGAAGCCCAAGGTAACTATTGTTTTTGATTCACTTTGACTTTGTATTAATCTGTCTGTGACTTTGCCTATTAATGGCACAACTCTTGGGAAGAAGTGAGGTTAATTAATGTTTCATTTAATGCTAATGCTTATGTGTAAGGTTCAACCCATCTTTCAATGTTTCAAGCAGAGTTTCCAATGTCGTGCACCGCCCTTCACTGCTCACCGCCACCACTTCATTGCCTCTCAATTCATCCTTCTGTTACACCCAAAATCTACTCATCATAAGATTCAGTGTATACACCCCTGAAGATATCTTGACTAAGTGATCACCCTGGGAGGATTTGTACCCAATTGTGCTAGGTTTTGAAGGGTCGTCGCAGGCTGCACATTAGCAATATGCGACGTCGCACCTTGCCCCATTACAGGGTGCGACGAAGTCAGTTGGATGGAAAAAATAGCTTCTTCGAGGTCCTTCTCGAAGTTTGATGACTTGGGACCCTATCCCTGACCTCTTGGAGGAGCTGGCACTCGGTTCCTGATGCCTTGGAGAGATCCCTTAAGCCTCTCCTACCATCTCTCAACCTATCCTATCCATACCCTATCCACTTAGTCCTATTTAAATGAAGCTCTCTCCCATCCCAAAGAGAGGAAGTCTATGGTATCTACATGCTAGTGAAATCACCCTTGGAACATCTCCACTCACCTATTGGAGAACTCATACTTCCTTGGAAGGATATGGCAATTGGCTTCGTCGGAGAAGGGCTACAACGTTAAGCCTTGGTTGTAGTTCTATATCTCTATTATGTACTCCCCTCTTTTTACAGTAATACAAATTCTTTCCACCAATATTGTTCATGTGTGTAATGATATTGAGTAGTTTACCTGCTTAACTATTTACTTAGATCTCTTATTGTGTAGATGTCTTTTACGACCGTGAGACGTGGAGCAGCATTCACGAGAAAGGATTGTGAAGTGAAAGCCAAGACATCTAATACTCGATCCTTAAGTAGATCTAGGAAATGCATTGGTAGTCTGTTCTATTTGTTCTAGACTTGCTTTGAGGTAGGGAGATCCTGCTCGCGTCCGCTCGAGTGGATTGTCTGATAACAAATCTAGCGACCATACTGGGGAGATTCTTAGAATCTGGTCAGTAGTTTTCAATCTGAGAGTCATTTTCAATTGATTGCTTGACATGAGCCTTTTTATTTTTTCCATTTACTTCTTGAAGTTGATTTCACAGTTGGATCTTCATATTGAAGACCCTTATATGCTTCCTCTGAGTTTATACGACTCATTCCCAAACCATTCCATGGTTCATTGCTGAGAGATCTGATTCATTTTTTAATCTGGACTTCGCCTATCGCACCTGGGCAGTGGGAACAGAGCAACACTGTGTCATTTCTGGTCTCTATCCTTTACCTGTTAGTCACTCGTCGCATCCCTTTCATTGGTAAACTGCGACGGCGTTGCACTTCCCGTGTAGGTTAACTGCGACGTCGCACTATGTACAAGCACAGAGTGCGCTGATTTGTCAAAATTTGGCATGCAGGCATCTCCTCTCCATTTGACAGTCTAGACTTTGGTTTGCTGTATGAACTCCCTCTGTGCTGCAAAATCCAGCCAGAGATCCCATTTTTTACTTGTGTTTTGAGAGTATGGTTTTGTTTGGATTGATTTTGGGTTCCGTTTTGGACAAGTTTGAAGACCGGTAGTGGTGGATACTCTTGTCTCCTCCACCTTCGTCTGCTCACCCTTGCATTCCCTTCCTTCCATCCCTGATTTGATCGTTGCATTAGATCAACCTCCATACCTCATTTACAGTTGTTTTGTTTGAGCTTTGCTTGCTTGATTTGCTTGCTACTGCTTGGTTTTGGGTTAAGTGTGCCTTTCAGCTTGATTGAGTGCTTGTCTTTTCTTGAGTTTTCTGAGTGTACTAGTGCTACAAGTAGTATTTTCTTTTCATTCATTTAGATCTGAAAGCTCAGTTGTTATCAAGTTTATTCTTTGATGCATCCATTGAAAAGTTTAAAAGTACTTCTTCCCCATCATTTCTTGAGTGTTTTTGAAAGAAAAATTTTCTTGCATTGGAATGTTTCGTTTACCAATCTTTTGGAAAATTGAATGAATGTATAATCATTTGTGTTTTTCTTGAAATATGAATCGCTCATCTTCTTAAAAGACTCACGCTAAGCTTCCAATTTTGCAAAAGTGTTTCCATGCTAGGGAAAGATAAGTGCATGTTTTATTTTTCGTTGCTTTTGGGCCTTTGAAAGTGAAATTGAAAAGCTTGCATACTCCATCTTAGAATTCTCTCTTTTTCATTGCCTAGTATCGTTCTCATTTTGAAAAGGAAAGGAAAAAAATGTTGTGATTTGGATAGTAGTGTTGTGTTTTTTGTGTTTTGTTGGAAAAAAGAAAAGAATACTTTCATAGTCAAGTTTTGTTTGAATTGGGATGTGTTGCATTGTGTTGTTTTGGCAATCTCAACAGAAAGAAAAAGATTTCTCCTTCCCATAGCTAGAATTCATTGAAAGGAAAGAATATTTCGTGCATGCAGATAGGACTTGCATTATGCTTCCGATTATGTACTCACCTCATGCATTCACCTAACCGTCCAAGATAAAATTAACGGTAGAACTAGGTAAAAATTTTAGCAACTTGTGTGTAAGTTAGAGACGTGTTCCGGCATCGTTAAACGTGGCATCTGTCGTTATTTGCCAGCACTGTATCTCGAGGGCATTGTAGTCTTCCACGTACTTATCGGTATATCGAGCTCCTTCACGTACCCACCAAGTACCATAATCTGTACTTGGCGTATATCGAAGGGTGTATCACGTACTCGGTAGTATATCGGAAGGTCTCTTGCCAAACGGTTGTGCATTAGATAGCACCACTACGGATTTGAGCTCCCACGTATCTTGCGTATATCGGGAGACACCAATAGGATTCCTGAAACCAACTGAGTTAACCATTTGGTCGTCTTGGCAAAGCAATACACCGAGAACAGCACTCGGGGAGATTCGCACACACGTATTGTCCAGGTAATCGGGTATGCAGGCAAGGGTACGGTCCCAATCCTCCTTGTCACGTCATATTGTTGAACCCTGCAGTATATCGCAGTTTGCGATGCCTTGATAATCCCGTGAGGTTCCAGACTTTTGAATCCACTCTGTCACATAAGTCTGCTTGTTGCCTTAGTTTGAGTAGGTTTTTCTAGACTGCTTTTCTTTTAGCATACCCTTAGGAGAAACGTTGTTTCATCCATCCTGGCTAATTATCTTGACGCTCTGGTGGATTTTCCCTGGAGAAGATCCCGTAGGGTCTTAAACTTATCACCCAAATATCCCCTTAATCCGGATGTTATTTCGAGGGTAAGAATGGATCAACATAACACGGTCGTAGTTACTGAAGTGCAAAACCCCACTCTTAATGTTGGAGTACTTTTGTTTCCACAAACTCTTCCGGATTCACCTGCCTCCCATCCACAGCAGGATCAAGGAGCACAAATCCCCGCTTCACAAGACCTTTCTCCCGTCATCTTGGGAGAACCTGGATCGTTGGAATGAATAAACTGACCCCAGGCCGACCCTACAGCAGCTATTGGTCCTTCAGCAGCTTATTGGACCTCTTCTATAGACCACCCAGTGGCTCATTTTGCCATCTCATCCCCACCTAACTGGACTACTCCAGAGCTCTCTAAACCCTACTACAAGCCTGACCCCGTCGATATTTTCGGACCTATTCGTGAATGTGTGGAACAGTTACGTCTTAGGGGTGATGAACTTCGAAGACAGAGTCTCGAGCAATGCTCTGAAGAGTTTCGAAATCGAAACTTCCAAATAAGATTCGACGACCGACCCATCCCAGATCATCCGATATCTTTTAGATCACCGGAATAATCTTCCCACCACGAGACCATTGATAAGACTGGTCAACCCTAACAAGAGTCCAGTCCTTCACCTCAAGTGAACCAACTGGTGGAAGGACAACAGTCCAACACACCTGTTACTACCTCAGTTACTTTACCAGTTCCTCCCCCTCCTCAAAATTTGAGGGGAAGATATTCCATTCCCACGGATTATCCCATCGGTAATGTTATTACTATGGTAGCTAGTCAACAACCTACGTTGGTTCAACCTTTGAATAGTGGTCAACCTATTGTGGCTGGGGGGAAACCCCCGTTTCCTAACCAGAACATAGGCGGTGGAATCCCCAACAGACCTTCCGTTGGACCTTCCCAACCCGCTAGACCATCCACCATGGGATTATCTCATGTTGGGGGGCCATCCAATGTAACCCTACCCTCATGGAGTCAAGCGTATCCAGGTTCTGTTAACCCTGCGTCGGGCCAATCTAATCCTAGAAACACACCATACGGGATACCTTATCCCGGGAATCCATACACTCTATGGAGGCAACAACCGGTGTTGCAACACGGACCCCAACCGACTATCCCTCAAGTACCACCACCCCCAATCGGTCCTCCCCCACCTCCTACTGGAGGCGGTGGGCCCACACATAAGCTTGGTAGATGCCCACCTCATTTTACCAACAATATCCCTCACCCTTCCGGCAGTGGTGGGAATGGTCCACCACCCCCTCCTAGCGGAGGCGGTGGGGGACCACCTTATCATGGTGGAGGAGGACATTTCCCTTTGGGTGGCGGAGGTGGTCCACCACCCCCTCCAGGCGAAGGCGGTGAAGGACCTAATTACTATGGTGGCGGCGGTGGTGGTGGAGACCCTCATCCTTCCGGTGGCGGAGGTGGTGGGGGCCTCCATCCTTCTGGCGGCGGAAGTGGTCCACCACCCCCTCCATGCGGAGGCGGTGGTGGGACACCTCATTACGGTTATGGACCCCCACCTCCTCCCGATGGTGGCGGCGGACCTCCACCCCCTCCCAGTGGTGGAGGTGGACCCCCACCTTATTGGAATGGACCACCTTATGGTGGAGGACCCCCTTATGGTCCGGGCGGCACACCCCCCTATGGCCAATTTCCTCCTGGTACACCTTACGGTCATACCGGTCCTTACATGCCTTATCCGTATTATCAATACGCGCAGCCTAACCCGCGGTTGCCTTTCCTAGCTACTTTGGACCTGCCTGACCTATCCCGTTTAACCAACGATCCTATTTACCATGGATCTAACTGGCCACCAATTCCAATGAAACTTCTATCTGATATCCCCAAATTTGACGCAAGCCGGGTGAAGACCTTAAAAACCACGTGATGGCATACCACTTATGGTGTTCATCTAATTCCTTAATGGATGATTCAATTCGTCTTAGATTGTTTCAAAGGACTCTCACCGGTTTGGCTGCCAAGTGGTACATTAAGTTGCCACCCCACTCTTTTCCTGATTTTGGTTCTCTTGCTATGAACTTTTTGACACATTTCCAGCTGCCCATATGGTATGAAACTGGTACCAAGCTTTTAACCTTGCTCCATCAGAATACCGCCACTCATATTTCTGATCATATCCATGAGTGGCGAAGGAGACGACGTCTCATTAAAGATCCTATTCCAGATCAACTCCTAGAAAACTGGTTTACAAAATCCCTCATCCCTACCATAGCAAGGGATGTTGCTATGCGAGGTACTGTCACCAAAGAACAAGCCATCGCAAGTGCTCATGTACTAGACCTAGTCTACACTCAATCTGGCACTTTGTTTGATATTCTGCCTGACGCACCCCATGACGTTAATGACCCTGCGAAACCACATAAGGGACTCCAAACTGATGGAATCATTGGTTCCCTTAATACCCATCCCGCTTCTAGCACTGTTGGATCATCCAACCTTCACAGTTCCTCCCCATTACCGACTCAGGCTGGCCACAGCACCACCAAATCCACTACTCCTGCTCTAACTAAAGAGGTGAATTCTGTCCAATCAGCTTCATCTCAGAAGTTTGGCGATAAAAAGAAGAACAAGGGGAAACCCAAAAAGTCTTCCGCCCAGCAGGAACAAAAGAGCACTCATGATGATACCAAGCAGAAATGGAAACTAAAGTATCCTTGTTTACTGTGTGGAGATGGCCACTTCTCCAAGGAATGTCCCCATAGAGACGAAGTACAAAAGTTTCTTAGGGGTAAACCAACTCCCGCAGTCCTCAATGATCTGTTTCCTACTCAGAACCAGCAAATGATTGCTCAACCCCCCCCAGCCTAGGGGGAATCATCCAATACCGCGCACGTTCTCATGGTGCGTAACGAGACGATCAATTTGAACACTCGCTCGCGATCTTACGAACCAGTCCCTTCGAAGGAATCCACTGGAAGTAATACTGAAAAAGCTTCTGACTCCTTAACTGATGTCACTGTACCATCAACTTCTCTCACCATTGAGAAGCCATCCTTAGACTCGATACTGTGAGCGCCCAAGAGTACGATTTGAAAAGTTGTTTTCAATCCCAACGCCTGGGTGGCACAAAATTACAATATCATAGAAGACTTGGCACAAGCTCCTTGTGCCATGTCTACCCTGGAAGTTTTGCAGAATTGTCCTAATCAACACAAAATTCTCCTTACAGCCATCAGTGCAGTCGACCCCGATTCCTCGAATACCATCATGTTTCGACTTGACCACTTCAAGCCGAGGCTCTCCCACCAGCTCGCATTCCAAGTTTCTGCGAACACTGCGGGGAAGATTGTCCATCGTACCCTTTTAGATGAAGACCCCTCCACTTCTATCATGTCAATCGCCTGTTGGAGAGCCATTAGCTCCCCCGAATTGAATCGTTCTCCTACCATGTTGAAAGCATTCGACAGGCGTGGCTTTCAACCTCATGGGCTCTTACAAGCTCTTGCAGTTGAGTTGGGCGGAAAGACCGTAACCGTTAACGTGGAAGTGGTCTCGGCCCCAATAGTTTATAATCTCTTGCTTGGTCGCAATTGGTTTTACGCCATGCAGGTGGTAGCTTCTTCAATCTTCCGCATAGTACAATTCCCCCACCAAGGATGAATTGTTACTATCAACCAATTAGATTTTTGCACACTAGACACGACTACTCATCCTGGTGACCATGTTCCTTCCATTGGACAAATGTCAAAACAGTATGAGAGTATAGGGGTTTTCCTTTTGAAATATTCATCTCTCATGGGCATTTTTTCCAATGACAGACCCCCCTAATCATGTCGCTACAGTGAACATGATCTCCACAGAGATTTTATCTCACTCTACCGATACTTGGCTTGTATCGGATGAAGACACGACACACCTGCTTGGAGATATAATGCCTCTTTCACCCGTTGAACGTATCTACGAGGCTATCCAATCAGCACCGGAAGACCATTTAACCGTGGCCCCTCCATCCTGTTCTCTACGACGGACATCATCTCTACCTGATCTCTTACTTCGGACTTTTCATTCAAACAAGTCCATCATGGAAGTTATGAATGTTGACGATGGTTCGTGGGATGATCTACACCATACGTCATCTTTTCTTCCTCCTTTGGAGTACATAGAGGACAACATCGACACCCTCTTTTCACCAGACATCTACCTGTTCCCTCATTCCCCCATCCTTACGTGTCTTACAAACACAGAGGGAAACTTGGCCAACATTGAGCCAACCACCCCGGTAGACATCTCGGTGAAACCTGGTATAGTGGAACACATTCGCATAGGCCAGAAGTGTTCCCCTGAAGAAATAGTTGCTGGCACGACCTTATTCAAGCAATTTGGAGACGTATTTGCTTGGTCCTATGAGGAGATGCCTGGGATCGACCCCACAATTGTTTCTCATGAAATAAAAACCTATCCCGACATCAAACTTGTACGCCAAAAGTTACGACCGGTACACCCCTGGAAGACGGCGGCAATCAAGGATGAGATTGAAAAGCTCCTAAAGGCTAGTTTTATTTATCCTGTCCCATTGACAGATTGGGTCTCAAACGTCGTCCCTGTAAACAAAAAGCAAGGTACCATTCGCGTCTGTGTCAATTATCGGGACCTTAACCGAGCTTGTCCAAAAGACAACTACCCGACCCCCTTCATCGACCAGATTATCGACAATTGTGCCAGAAGCGTCATCTTCTCATTTATGGATGGCTTTTCTGGTTACAACCAGATTGATATCAACCCCGCCGACCAACACAAGACGGATTTCATCTTCCCGTGGGGAACGTTTGCATACCGCAAACTCCCGTTTGGCCTTAAAAATGTTGGCGCCACGTTCCAGCGGGCTATGTCGTATGCCTTGCATGACATTAAGGACTTTGTGGAACCTTACCTAGACGATCTCCCTACTCACTCAAAGCAGCGCGAGTTTCACATTGATCATCTGACGGCCATTTTCCTCAGATGCAAATGGTACAATATCCATCTAAATCCTCATAAGTGTATCTTTTGCGTTGAGTCCGGACGCCTCTTCGGATTTATCGTTTTGAAGGATGGGATTTGCATTGATCCCTTAAAGGTGGAGGCCATCATCAACCTACCACCCCCGACTGATGTGATGGAACTTCAAAGTCTCCAAGGGAAGGCAACTTATTTAAGACGTTTTGTTTGCAATTTTGGGGAGAAGACTCAGGGGTACATGAGACTACTCAAGAAGGACGTCCCATTCATTTGGGATGACCAAGCTCAAAAATCCTTCGACAGTATCAAACATGCCATCACACATGCCCCCGTGCTCCAACCGCCCAATTATTATCGAGATTATATCTTATATCTCACCGCTTTTGCTACCACTATCACCATGGTTTTGGTACAGGAGGATCAAAACACCCAGGAACATGTAATATACTATGCAAGTAAGGGTCTTGCTGACACTAAAACTAGATATTCACATGTCGAAAAACTCGCATTCGCGGCGGTCATCGCCGTCCAAAAGTTCCGGCACTATATCTTGCTCCGCACCACCACCATCATCGTAGACTCGAATCCCATGTACCACGTCCTGACACGTCAGGTGCTTGGGGGCAAGTATTCACGTTGGATCGTGATACTGCAAGAATTTGATCTTCTCTTCGACAAAGCCAAGTCAAAAAATTCTTTGGTGTTTGCCGAGCTGATCTGTGACCTTCCCTGTCCTGATGTAGAAATTGAGCACAATGACTCTTTTCTGGATGAATCATTGTTTCTCATCAGTACGACTGATCCATGGTATGGAGATATATCATTATATCTTCAAACCCAACGCTTCAACCCTCAACTGTCTCGTGACAACCGTCGTAAGATACGTCACCATGCGAAGTATTATTTAATCACCAATGATACTTTGTATCGTTGTGGCATTGATTCAATCCTTCGACATTGTCTAACTCACGATGAGGCCGAACGCATTCTCAATGACTGTCACGCTGGGGCATGTGGCGATCACCTCTCTGGGATGGCTACAACCCAGAAGATTTTGCGCGCAGGATATTTTTGGCCTACTATCTTCAAAGATTGTATTGAGGCCGTAAAAAAATGTCCTCCTTGCCAACACTTCCATACAAAGAAGTGCACCCATCCCGCCCCATTACACCCGGTTATTGTCGTTGGCCCCTTCGCAAAATGGGGCATCGACTTTATGCATTGTAAGCCTACCTCGGCTGGGGGGCATAGTTACATCATTGTAGCTATGGATTACTTTACAAAGTGCGCCGAAGCTATGCCTACATACCAAAATGACAGCAAAACCGCCACACTTTTCATGTTCAATCATGTAATAGCGCGGTTCAGAGTTCCTCAGGCGATTGTTACCGATCATGGTTCCCATTTTCAGAACCATATGGTTGATGAACTGCGCGATAGGTTGGGTTTTCGCCATGAAAATTCAACACCCTACTACCCGTAGTCCAATGGACAAGTCGAGGCCATTAACAAAGTCTTGAAACTATGGTCCAAAGGATGGTAGGTACACAGAAATCCAATTGGCATAACATGCTCTTTTCAGCATTATGGGCCTACAGAACCTCCGTTAAAACCACCACAGGTTTCACTCCTTTCCAATTGGTCTATGGATTCGAGGTTGTCCTACATATAGAGTGCGAAATTCCATCTCTACAACTCACTATCGAACTTCTTCCTAATACTACTGCTGAGGACGAACGTCTCCTGCACTTAGCAAAACTTGACGAGTCCCGCTGAGATGCAGCTCTTGCTAATGAAAAACACAAGAAAAGCATCAAAGCTCAATATGACAAGTCAGTTGAACCTCATATCTTTAACGAGGGTGACCTGGTCCTCACTTATGACTAGAAGCACGACAAACTAGGAGCAGGAAAGTTCGAATCCATGTGGCATGGACCTTACATTGTCAAACGTGTTTTGGAAAAGGGAGCTATGACGGAATCTCTTTGGGTGAACACCGCAATGGGCTTTACCTGAAGAGATACTATGCCTAAACTTATCACGCTTAGACTTTCTTGTATATGTTGTACATGGCGTGTTTTTTGTGTTTTTGAGTGCTGTGACACATTTTTTGAGTATCTTTAGATCTTGTTTCCGCTCCTTATACCATGTTCAGTCTGTGTGTACAGATGGAAACGTGCTATGGATTCGCGGACGGCGCCAGCCGGCATACCCGTAACCTTGCTTCGGCAGCCTGGGTACTATATTCCCCAACAGGTGAGCTCATCAGCTCAGGAGGAAGTTGCCTAGGGTTTGCGACCAACAATGCCGCAGAGTATCAGGCAGTAATCAGAACCCTAGCTAATGCCATTTCCTTGGGTATGAACCACATTGTCATCCACATGGACTCTCAATTAGTGGTTTCCCATCTTAACCGGGTTTACGCCATCCGTGATCCCACCTTACTCCGTCTCTTCAGACGAGTACGTCTCCTAGAAAGGTCATTTGAATCCGTTCAGTACCTACACATTCCACGAGAGTTAAACACAGTTGCCGACTCGATGTTTAACTTCATTTTGGATTGGTACATCACACACACATAATATCCATAATATGTAAAAGCATTCACGACATGTAAATAATGCACTGTATAAAAGTAAACATGTAAACAAGATCACATCACTCATCATTTTTAAAACATAATGTAGAAATCGTCGGGAATGTCTGTATATGTATATATCATTCAAAAGTAGTGCTGGTACAAAATCTGAAGCACGATGGCTTTTAGTGAGTCTCTACAAAATCTGAAGCCTCGTAGCTTTCAGTAGTACAAAACCTGAGGCCTCTAAGCTCTCAGTACAAGTATAATAGTGTCATCAGGCTTGACGCCTGACCCGTACACCACCCCTAGCACAAACAGCCCGTTGTCGCTAAGTAAGGAAGCAATCCACGGTCCTCGCTACCTTGCAGAGTAGGGCATTGAAGCATACGGATGCTCCAACCCCAAACCTTTGCATAGGTCTCGGCAGGTCATCTATCACTGGCTCAGGAACCTCTACTGTCAATTGGGACAAGTTCTTGTATACCTCCTCCATCTCCTCGATGGCCGCATGAGCACCTAGGGGCACAACTGCTTCCCCACCTCTGTCTCTCCTTGCCAGAAGGGAAAGTCCTACCGGCCGTATGGGCCCCATGTCTGCACACACATGTTACATACTTGTCAGTACTGCATCAAAAAAAAATGATAAGTATGCAAAAATAAAAATACAAGGGTTTTTGTTCTCACCTATGTCACCCCATGTTGCACCCTCGGGCAGCACCAAGTCAGGATCCTCTCTGAAATTTGTACCGTCGTACGGGAAGTCCTCAACCATGAGTAATTGGCCTTCCAACCAGCTGAAGAACTCAGGACCAAAACTGATGATAGGTCCTCCACTATGGCGGGTCATCACCTCAGCCCATCTGAGCATGTGGGGATCTCTAGGCTCCCTGTCATCTAGTACTAGCTATGGACGCAAGAGAGGGATATGCTCCAAGAGGAACGATACCACGATAGATCCATAACCAAACTGCTTGAGCTCTCCCCGACGACACTTGGTCAGCTGAGCTCGGAGGTTTACGAGGAGACCCTCGCACCAGTTGAAAACCCTGGGGGACATGCAGTCCTCTGCATAAAGCATCTGAGCCCAAGTATCCATGTGCGGGGCTTGGATTCCCGCCACTCTAGTAATAGTAAACAGTATGGTACGCAGTGGATGGCTCACCACATCCCTAATAGGAATCTTCCCACTGGAAGATCAAGTAAGAGCGGTACAATGCTGGGACACCATGTCATCAACTGTGCGGTCACTGGCCCATGTTCTAGTAAGAGATACAGGGTCCCCTCTCTGGGACAAACCAGTAAGAAAATAGATGTCCTCAACATCTATTGTGAGGATGTGCTCACCAATCACGAAATGTTGTTGGGCCACATCCCAACTCTGGAGCATGTGTGATAGCAACGAGATTTGGGATCTCATCCCCTGAATCTCAAAGAACTTGAGAAAACCGCAGTTCCTCAAGGCATCCACGCATTGTCGATCGTTGGCAGCTTGTACATCTTCTACTTCGTGTTCTCTTTCCTGCCACTCTAAAACCATGTTGGCTTGCTAGAAACCTGCCAAAAGGGACATTTAAACACTGTTAGATCCTACTTCAACCACAGCAAGTTCTTTTTTTTTTAGATTATTTTGATGTTTGGGAAATGCATCTCCGTCGTCGCACTGTACTTTTGCATACAGTGCGATGTCATCGCACTTCACTCATTCGGGACTTGCGCCGAGTTGGTCTTGTCGCAATTCCCGAAAGGGCCAACTGCGACAAGCCGAGAGCACAATAGCCCTCCATGAATTCATCAAAAAACCCAAAAATTGAACCTAAAAACAAAATCTAATCCACTGGAAAGTTGTTGGATGAAGTTTAGGCTTACCTGCTCCTGACGGTGGGTGAAATGGCGGATCGTAGCTCCCAGAATCGGCAAAGAAAATTTTGGCTCCAAATTGGTACTTCTCCTCCCAAATTGGCAAATGAAACAATGAAAACTATTTTTGGCCCATTTTTCTATTTATAAATAGAATAGAATATTCCTTTTCAAATTTTTTGATGCTCTTAGGCCATTTATCATAGTTTTTAACCATTTTTGTCGTATTTGGGGCTATTTGACACATTTTCTAGTGTGCAGGAATTGTAAGTAGTCTTTTGTGTTGTTTCTCGTATCACAACGGTCATCACAGGTATGAACACTCCCTTGAACGTTTTGTCATTATTTTTGCAACGATTAGTTTGTAATTATTGCATGATGATGAGTTTACTCTTCGTTTGTTCTCGTACTCATGAAACTATGAGAACAAGTATCGAGTTATGATTTATCACTTTTCCGAGCTCGTTAAACTCCCACAGAAAAGGACACCCCCCGGAGTCTAATGTTAAGCTCTTTTCAAGCTCTCAAAAAATGAAAAGATTGCCAAGCGAACTTGTCGCATTCACGCTTGTTAAAGTATTTGAATGGTCGTCTTCCTGGTGATAGTTTACCCCTTTTTCGGACCAGGAGGCACTAATTACGAAAAAGGTATACTCCAGGCAATCATGACTGGAAGAGTCCTCTCCCACGTTGTTTTACCCTTTTCCGGGCAATGAGGCTAACTTTACAAAAAAGGACCGTTGGAGTCTTCTTTAGTTCTTTTCAGACTCTCTAAACATGAAATGACAACCAATTTTACCTTCTATGGACTCGTTAAATTCTCACATTGAAGGGACCGTCACGGGACGAACCCCTCCTATCCTAGGTTCGGAAAATATTTGGGATTGGACTCATCTATGAGATGAGCTATACCGAGCATCCGGTTACCCTCATCAAGCTCATAAAAAACACATGAGGCACTCATCATTCATGATGGGGAAAAAGGAAAGCGTTTGTGTTACATACCTTGCTAGTGGCAGTATGTAATCGTTCTTGAACATGGCTCTCATATGCATTTGCATACAACACTTGGATCATCTGTTTGTCCTTGAGTTCCACTTATTTCTTGAGTCTTGTTACTCCTTTGAGTCATTCAAATAAAAGCTTCCATCATCAGTCGCTTTAAGAATTTGTGTCACACTCATCGTGTCAATACTACCAAGTTGTTCCATGCCCATGTTCAAGAATATGTCTATCATTTATCGTCTGTAGTCAGTACACCTTCCATCACGTCGGTCTACTCTGAGTCAGTCTTGCATGTTACTGTACCATCCGATCTACTCTATACATTTTTGTCGTGTTTCGCGTCGATTGATGGGGGATTCATCATGGCCCTCCTTCAACGGATTCATCCTTGTCGACTTCAATACATCATCCGAGGATTGAATCTAGAAACCAATCAAGTACCTTGGCCCTGCATGCCTCAATGGCAGGTTACCTCGCTTTCATCATGAGTTTACATCATTGACTCTTGATTGAAAGATTTTGTCTTGCATTCAACTTCAACTCATTTATTCACACTTGATGATATGTACTGTGATACCTTGGGAATCATTGACATCAATAGTGATCTCCCTCGCACTTGTTAATGGTTTACATCAACGGCCGGTAATCAAGTGGTTTCTACCATGTTCGACGTCAAAACATTTGTAATCACATGGATAGATTCGTATCATTGCGGGTTCCCTGGGGAGTCATGTTTTACCCAGGTTGCGATGGAGTTTGTATTGAGTTATATCACACGGATCCACATTTGTATTGGTCGTGGCTGTATTATCATCTCATCATGGATATACGCTTATGTCTAGTAGCCATGATTGTGTTCAGTCAGTCATTACTACCATGGATCTGCACTGCATTGGTCGGCAGCCACTTTGCACTTTATATGAGATTATCAGTTCAGAGTCAGTTGTACTGCAGCAGTGTCCTTCGTCCGACAAGTCTATTGCCATTACTTATGTCAAAGCACTTCACCTGTCTATCTTCAATAGCTTCATGCTTTGGGGGGCATTCTGTTACACCCAAAATCTACTCATCATAAGATTCAGTGTGTACACCCCTGAAGATATCTTGACTAAGTGATCACCCTAGGAGGATTTGTACCTAATTGTGCTAGGCTTTGAAGGGTCGTCGCAGGCTGCACATTAGCAACATGCGATGTCGCACCTTGCCCCATTACAAGGTGCAACGAAGTCAGTTGGATGGAAAAAATAGCTTCTTCGAGGTCCTTCTCGAAGTTTGCTGACTTGGGACCCTATCCCTGACCTCTTGGAGGAGCTGGCACTCGGTTCCTGATGCCTTGGAGAGATCCCTTAAGCCTCTCCTACCATCTCTCAACCTATCCTATCCATACCCTATCCACTTAGTCCTATTTAAATGAAGCTCTCTCCCATCCCAAAGAGAGGAAGTCTATGGTATCTACATGCTGGTGAAATCACCCTTGGAACATCTCCACTCACCTATTGGAGAACTCATACTTCCTTGGAAGGATATGGCAATTGGCTTCGTCGGAGAAGGGCTACAGCGTTAAGCCTTGGTTGTAGTTCTATATCTCTATTATGTACTCCCCTCTTTTTACGGTAATACAAATGCTTTCCACCAATATGGTTCATGTGTGTAATGATATTAAGTAGTTTACCTGCTTAACTGTTTACTTAGATCTCTTATTGTATAGATGTCTTTTACTTGTTTCTCTTGTTTCTTGTCTTGACAGGTCTTACAACATGGATCTGACGACCGTGAGACATGGAGCAGCATTCAGGAGAAAGGATTGCGAAGTGAAAGGTAAGACATCTAATACTCGATCCTTAAGTAGATCTAGGAAATGCATTGGTAGTCTGTTCTATTTGTTCTAGACTCACTTTGAGCTAGGGAGATCCTGCTCGCGTCCGCTCGAGTGGATTATCCGATAACACCTTCGCTTCTCCATTCCAAGTTTCAATTGCAATGTTGATGTCTTGATGTTCCAAGTTTCAATTGCAATGTTGATGTCTTGATGTACCTTAGAAAGGCACCGATTTCACATAAGCTAACTTTGCATATTCGCCCCCAGATTCTGCACTACCGTTACAAGTTTGGCACTGCAATTCTGCTAATTACTAAATTCTAGTGCAGAGGAGAGGTCGAGCAAGCCTGGTAGAAAATGATAAATGACAAGAACAATTTCAGCTATGAAGGTATGTGATTTAATAATCATCATATTAAAACTTTTACCTTTTGCAACACTTGTTGTGAACTGGTTCATCTCCTGTTCCAATCACCACTTACCCGTAGACATAGCTTCTTCAATAGATAGCTTGTTTGCCTGGATTTTCTAGAATGGAAATGCATTGATAGAATTCCCAGCTAAAGATCCAAGTGAGGAACTAAAAGCTGTCAATTCCATGATTCAAACATTCAATAGCTTGCCCGAGTGGCCTGGAACTGAAGAAACCTTAAATCGAACTTCTCGTTGAGTTTCTCTGCCTTCTACCTCTGTAATTTGAACATTTTTCCCATAATATCATGTGGCGTTGGTCAACAGCTAGAAACTCTTCAAATCCCCTCCAGCTGAACTAAAAGAAGATAGCATGAACCAAAACTAATCCTTAAATCATTTTACCACATAGTAATATTCTTCATCCTTTGATGTTTGTCAACTTGATCCTTTTATCTATCCAGCGGGATTCCCTCTCTCTTGCTAAAATAAGGAAACAATGACATGATAAACCTTCGTTAAATATTCCTCGTAGAGGTTCTGCAAACTATAGGTGACAACTTCTTTATGCTCTTTCTTTAAGAACTTTTTTAAAAACCATTAATTTGCTTCAATGGCGAATAGCTCAGGAAAGCTCAGTATCCGCCTCTATGGCGTACACATGATGTTTTTAAGGTGTCGAATGGATTCTTCTATGGATATTCCTGCTTGTCATCTCTCAAAAACTCCGCTAATTCGAGCACCTACAAGCTTACATAAGCCTTTTCCAAATACAGCGGTGAATGGATCAAATCGTATTAAAGTTATCAAGCAACTAAGCAGATTGAACAACAACGGAGTGGGGGATGTTGTGCAAAGACAATTTATGTTATGGTAAATAGATGTTGTACATTACAAATTTGATTGAAGATAGCCTAATTAAATTGACAAACAATGAGACTTGAAGGCTTGTAGACAAACCTAATATTTCTAAGTGAAATGCTTTTATTTCAGACCTACAGGACTGCAAAATAGAAGCATAATTTTATGAGTTTTTAAAATTGTTAGAAGGACTGGTGCCTACAAATATTTTGGCATACCTTTTTATGTGCAAATTGCAGAGTCAATCCATGTACAAAATATTGTAGAATATCCATGATAAGCTTATATATCTTTTTAGAGATTCGTCCATGTGTTGTGCGACCCATAGTATATCAGTGAGCCAGATTGATGAGGATATTGAATGCAGCACCTTGACCATCCATGAACAGCTTGTCCAGACCCACCCCCTGTCTATGATGCATGCATGATGACCCTATCAACTACCTGTTGATTATACTATTGTAGGCTTGGGATAACCACCTGCTAGTTCACATCTGAATCCTCTATTGTACCTAAAAGGGTGATATTTTTAACATAGCTTTGAAGACAATTTCTGAAACTACGAACCAAAGTATTGCCCAGTGCATATGCGCTTGCATAGGGATATAGTTGTTGCACATTCTGGAGGCCGCATAATTAAAAATAATGAAATCTTCAACAAGAAGTTTAGTGGATAAAGTTCAAATTCCTCAGCATTGTATGTTGCATTGAGAGGAGTTGTGGCATAATTATGCTCATGCTCACACTTGCCATATTACCTGTCAGTTTCAAATTATTATCATGTAAACCTATATGCAGGTTGATACTCTTTGTATTGATCCAGTGAAAACAAAAACTTGGCATATTACCCCTCAATTTCAAATTATTATTATGTAAACTTGTATGCAGATTGAAAAGCAACAGCAGGAGATGACCAATGAATCGAGCGAGCTCAGTAGATGCATACACAAACAGAAAATGAATCAGGGGCAATCCAGAATGGTTGATTCAATTTAATGGACAAAAGCGCATGCATCATCAGATGGATGTTGCGAACTTGTATAAGGTATTTAGCTATTACTGAGAATCACTTGCTGCTAAAATTGTCATTCATCTTTGACCTCCCACTTTACAAATTTTTTGTAGTTGTATTGTCGAAAACACCAAATGCAGCCTCCAGCATGACACTTTTCTTGCATGAAAGAGTTAGGTATAATCCCTGAGCTGTATGCATAGGGCCAAGGTAAACCTGTCTAGGGATCATCCTCCTTCATCCGAGACTTGCCACAGAGTTCATGTTGCCAGCTACAACAACAATTGCATGTTCACCTATGCAACTTGGCTTTACGCACTATATCCCATACAAACACAAGGTATTCAAAAACATGCGTCATCATTTTTTTACTTTTCTAAATGCAGTTTTAGAGCTCAATATTTAAATTTAATAATTTTTAGAGCATGCTTTTAATGATTTAAATTAGTTTAAAAGACATACATACTATTTTTTTTCTAATCAACAAATTGACAGGGACATCGATGCTCCTGTAGCACTTGTTAATATGATATTTTATTAATTTCTCAAAGTTGTCGATTGTGTTCTTCATTTTTGCTATTGTTTGCTTAAAATAAGAGAGTCGAAAGAAATTCTTGAGTTGTACGACATCTACATTAAATGCAATATGCATGCCTAAGCAATTTGTGTATAACAATTATATATGCATATTGTCAATTGAGTTGTGGTTAAATTAGAGCATATTCACTGCTTAAAACTTAGATTAAAAAAAAAACCCAATACATGTAACCCCATTTAATGCAACCAAGAGTTCTCGATTGAATTCGTGACCTGGTGAAAATCATGGCAACCTAGATAACTCATGAGTATAACATGTCTCAATAGGCCATACCATGTACAAATCTTGGATGAACTGGTTAAATCAAACCACTTTCATTGCTTAGATCATAACCCTTAGAAAACATGTGGCCAAGTTAATACAACAACAAATTTAATTATTTATGCATGCGAGACGAGATGATGAGGATGGGTGAAAATCCAACTACCTTGACAGACCAAGTGCAAACCCTGGATCAATTTGAAAAAATGGATACCTTGAGTCCTGGCATCTAAGTTGAAGGTAGATCACAACGGATTGGCAAAAGGATCATCTACAAGATAGAGCCATTTGACTAAAACCAAGGAACAATACCTATGACAAAGTGCTAGTTTATGGATGAATCTGACAAAATGGACAACAGTCGACAACGACATCTAAGTGCCAAAGGTAGTGCCCAATTTGTTGGCTAAAGGTTATTTACATGAAAGAGAACTTACAAAAAGAAAAGAAGAAAGGGAAAACACAATTGTATGTAAATATGCATTATGCTTATATAAACATATACAAGTTTATAATTTACCAACAAAAACATCCACGTATTCCTTTCAACATCACCATTATATTTAAAATAGAATATTAAACCTATACATAATAGTAGAAGGAATACCTTATTGGCATTGGAATTAAATGGCCAATGACACAAAAACTTGTACAGATAATCAAACATCTCCACAAAGGTGTTGAATATTTTGGACCAAGTTTCACTAGACCCACTTTTTTCTCCTCGTCTTTCTTAGCCTCACCACCATCTCCACCTTCATTCTCTTCACCACCATCATCCCCTTCCCCTCCTTTCTTTAACCCATCCTCCTCCTTTGTGTCTTCTTCTTCTTCTCCTCTAACACCCACATCCTCATTGATAGTCTCCTCCTCGCGATTTTGCTCAATGTCCAACCTCACATCCTCCTCGCCATTTTGCTCGTGTCCAGCCTCAACTTCTTAAATGTGCCATCACCATTACCTTCTTTGTGTCGTGGGTATTCTTCATTTTCTTTCCTGGATCTCTTAGTTGGTCATCTGCTAACGTCTAAATCCATGGACACGTCGATAACTTTATTCTCTATGGGTGCACTGTCACCCTATCCAGTAACAATGTTCACATCTTCTGTCAAATTTTCAAGTGTTTTAGAGGTGGGAGGATTGTTACTTTCCTCAGCCATAGGGATACTAATATGCCCATTGTCTGCCTTCAAGAGGTCTCGATTAAGAAAACCAATGGACATTCGCGTGCACTCTTTTCACGGAACAATAATGGATTATAAATTGATATGGTTCATCGCTCAATGGCATGCCACTAACATCCCTTACATTCAAAGCCACATGCAACGCGAAATTTTAGAATTTTTTGAAGTGTAAATTGTTTTTATTTTATTTTTTCCATTCTAACAATTGATGGCCCTCTTGAAGGGATTTATATCCCATCGAACGAGTCCTTGTCCAATAAAAAAATTACATGTGTAAAATTTTAAAATTTTAAAATTTATTTTTAATTACAAAAAAGCATTTTTAATACATAATTATGTAGAAACATAATAAAACTTTCAAAAAAATGTGAATTAAATGAACTAATAGAAAGTCAAAAAAGATTGACTTATAACTAAGAAGTATACTCTCTGCTTGGCAAGGACAAATAAAAAAATACAAACTTAAATAATAACTATCTACACAATGTCAATATGGTTTAGCTTGAGTGGTTTAAGCATTGGAGTATTATCCTCCCCACCTAGGTTCAATTCCCGCCAATGATATGTTGAGCTCTTAATTGAGCAATTGTTGAAAATCCTCTGTTATCCCTAAGGTCTGCACCTTAAATGCTAGAGAGAAAATCTAGGGCATTTAGACATGGATATGAAATAGGTTGTGGTTTAAGGTTTATATTCAATTGGTTGGATGATTTTCAAGCCAAACATGGTCTAGGAGGAGTACTTAAACAATGCATAAAGAACAATGACAAACTATGGATCCAAAGGCTTTACAACCATGAATAAGATGAGAATTTAATTCCAATATCATATAGGATGTAAACATATGAAAAAATTAAGCTACATGTTTCATACGTTTACACAAAATTCCATCATATAACGGCGTTATAATTAAGAAGGCTAATTGAAAACAAAATGAATATCACAGGTAATAAGCATTCACAATGTAAATGTTATTAGTTCTGCAATAAAACTGAGTGTGCAACGCATTAACGATCTATGTATCCAAAAAGAAGTCCAGCAATAAACATATAAGAGGCAGAACTAATTCATGGTCCAAATGATCTTAGATATTCATAGAAATCAGTATTCAAAATGAGTTTACAGTTCCATAGACCCTTTTCTGACTTTCAAAATTGAACCCATCTCTACTTCCTGAAGGAAGAACCCCTTCTTCTTCCTTTTTTCAAAGTTTTATATCAAATTACATAATCATTAGGATCCCTAACCTAATGGACCTAGAAAAATGCCTTCCCCATATTTAGTTAACTTATTTAAATTTAAAAATCTCATCCCAAATCAAATTGTTGAGGTGGCCTTTCAACTACTTGAAGGGCATATTTTTAGGAAAGTGATTCTAGCGAAATCCTGAAAATAGGCTTCAAAATGCCACCCATAGTTCCCAAATCATGACACCTGTGTAAAAATTGAGAGAGGTTTTTGTAATTTGGTTCGTTCCTAAAGTGGGGTTTAAACCATTTTAAATGATTCCCTACAGTTTGGCATGAATTTGTTCTCGGAGCTAATGACTAGAAAAGTCACCTACGAGCAGTTCCATAGTGCAATTCTTCAGCAATTTGGTAGCACAACTGAAAAACCATTATGCAACGTTGTTATTTTAAAACATGTATGGTCCCGAGACTAACATTATCCTTTACATATGCAAAGAATTTAACCAAGGAGCAGTACCTGCAAAACTAATAGCCAACTCCATGCATATAAACACTCTAACATTGTGCCACTTTAACATGCTTTATTGACAAACAATCTAATTTAAATAGAAAGATGAAGCAAGCAGAACATCAAGGGTAAATGTTTGCCTAAGGTAAAAATTCTTGAGGTGGTCAAAGACAATCCTGGGTGCAGACCTAGGTACTAACACTGGCTCCTATTAGGGATAGCATATCCCTGTGAGGTGCTAAGAACTGTAGACCTGTGCCTTCAACCAAAATTTGTCTCTAGAAATTGAAAACTACTCATCATACTCTCAAGACAACCATGCTAAAAACAATTCCATTGATTGTCCAATCTGTTTGTGTAAGCTGAAAATAAATCATACTAAAAACCCAAAAATATGATTGCAAACACACCACTCACTGCAAAATCAAAACTGGAATCTGAAAATTATATGCATCGATGTCTCCATTGGGCTTATGGAGTCTTATTATCACTGATCTACTACACCAAACTAAAAATAAAATGCTCGAGCATCGAGATTATTTATGTACATTCCTTCTCTATTAACCAACTCATATGCTTTGTTCAAATATAAAGAAATTTCCAATTCAACCATTCAAGTAACTTGCTCACTAAGAAAATCCGTCGTCCATTTGAAAGCATTTATGACTGAAGGATCGGAAGAGTATAAAAAGAAATGATCTAATAACCCATACTCACTGCTTTGGAATTATGTCTTTATCAACTCAATAATGTAGGAATTATGACTCCATTTCGACTCTATATAATTCTCCATAAGGTCATAAAAAGGATGGAGAAACTGCTCTGAAAAGGTTAATACATAATCATCAAAAACATGAGAAATTACCTCTTCTTGCTGCTTGAAATGAATAGATTGTCTTTGAGAATCCTCGGCTCCATGACTGATGTCAAGTTTATGCTCATGAGATGTTGAAATCAGAGAAGAAGAAAAACTAAAATCTTTAATTATGCCAACCTCATTTTGCTTGATGTCTTCTGCAAATCCAGGTGATGTAAGCTTGTTGATTTTTGAACATTGTTGCTCATGAAATTCCTACTTATCTCCTTCGCAGCCTTCTCCAGACTCTGATCCATAGCTATCATATACTAGCTGATTATTTTCATAATGTTGCTGACAAGTTTATTGTTGAATCGATCCCTTTGAGGAAAATTATATAATTTTCTTTTCATGAATTCAACATAACGATCAAACAACGAAGGACTGTTGTAAGATGCAATACAGGCTGAAAAAGAAATATGTTCCTCTATGTCTGGATATTCATCATAAACAAACTGATTTTCACAAAAGTTTTGAGCAACAATTTCACCATAGCGATGACTATAAGGAATGTCCGATATGATGTCAAAAGCACCTACAATATCACTATCATTAACTTCAACGTCAATACAAGAATTATAAAGAGTCTCGTTTGATAATGACTCCTCCATTTTGCTACCATTCAATTATTTTTTATCAACAACAAAATTCTGGATATATAAAGAAAACTCCTCACTGCAATTATCAAAAAGACTTTCAAATGGAAAATGTATTGTGCAATGATCATTGAAAACTGTATGAAATTTCTTTAAGTAAGATATGCGAGAAGGAGGTAGAGATCGATACCACTCACGAGCATCTCCTTCAAGTGTATACATGAACAACTTCATTAACACGTCCTCATGAGAGATATTCATCTGATGCATGTGCTTGTGAAATGCCAATAAATGTTCAACAATATAATCATATTTACCTTCTTTAAACTTGGGAAGCCCATCTTTCCATTCATCTATAGTAGGAACTAAATTTGAATAGCGAGGAATGACTGAGAAATCAAATGGAGCAAATCTTCGAGCCAAAATAACGTCCATGGCCTTCGTCATTTATGAAACTATGAAGATTCCTCTAGATTCTTCAAAGATGGAATCACTAGGTGAGTGATCTGCAGTCGGACTATATGTCTGAACTTTGCTCACCATCAAAGTCGGATCTGATCTTTAAGCACAACCCGGGGAAGATATCTTCGATTCTTCGCTCCTCGACAATGACACCATAAAATATTATCCCTAAGGTCTGCACCTTGACTACTCTAGGGCACAGCTACGGTATTTAGACATATATATGAAATAGGTTATGGTTTAAGGTTTATATTCAAGTGGTTGGATGATTTTTAAGCCAAATAGGGTCTAGGAGGAGTACTTAAACAATGCATAGAGAATAGTGACAAACTATGAATCCAAAGGCTTTACAACCATGAACAAGATGTGAATTTAATTCCAATATCATATAGAATGTAAACATATGAAAAAAGTAAGCTACACGTTTCATGCATTTACACAAAATTCCATCATATAATAGCGTTATAATTAAGAAGGCTAATTGAAAACATAATGAATGTCACAGGCAATAAGCATTCACAACGTAGATGCTATTAGTTTTGCAATAAAACTGATTATGCATCGCATTAATAATCTATGTATCTAAAAAGAAGATCAGCAGTAAACATATAAGAGGTACAAATAATTCATGGTCCAAATGATCTTATATATTCATAGAAATTAGTATTCAAAATGAGCTTACAGTTCCATAGTCCCTTCATTGACTTTCAAAATCGAACCTCTCCCTACTTCCCGAAGGAAGAACCCCTTTTTCTTCCCTTTTTCAAAGTTTTATATCAAATTACATAATCATCAAGATCCCTAACCTAATGGATTTGAAAAACTGACTTCCCCATATTTAGTTAACTGATTTAAATTAAAAAATCTCATCCCAAATCGAATTGCTGAGGTGGCCTTTCAACTGCTTGACTGGGCATACTTTTAGGAAACTGAATCTAGCGAAATCCTGAAAAATATGCTTCAAAATGCCACCCATAGTTCCCAAATCGAGACACCTGTGTAAAAATTGAGAGTTTTTTGTAATTTGGCTTGTTCCTGAAGTGGGTTTTAAACCATTTCAAACTATTCATTACAGTTTTGCATAAATCTATTCCCGAAGTTGATGACTAGAACACTCACCTACAGGCAGTTTCATAGCACAATTCTTCAATAGTTTGGTAGTGCAACTGAAAAACCATTCTGCAACGCTATTCTTTTAAAACATGTATGGTCCCGAGACTAGCCTTCTCTTTTACATATGCAAAGAATTTAACCAAGGAGCAGTACCTGCAAAACTAACAGCCAACTCCATGCAGATAAACACTCTAACATTGTGCCACTTTAACATGTTGTATTGACAAACAATCTAATTTAAACAAAAAGATGAAGCAAGCATAACATCATAGAGCATAACATCAAGGGTAAATGTTTGCCTAAGGTAAAAATTCTTGAGGTGGTCATAGGCAATCCTAGGTGTAGACCCAGGTAGTAACATCCGCAAAATATGGTTTACCCTGGGTACCATCCCCGAAATGAGGGGAAGTACCTAGTGGGTTTCCCCATTACTGCTTTTCGTAAAAAAAAACAACTATCTACACAATATTCGACTAAGTATATAATCATATTTATATGTATAAGTCGTTAAGTTTGATAACTAGACATTACACTAAATTATACAATAATAATATGAAGTTGAAAATCATAATTTCCATAAAAAACTTAGAGCAAACAAATAAACAAATGATGGTGGTGGTGGTTATCAATGTCCATTAAGACCAACTTTGGTTTATCAAAACTTAAGAAAGGTAAAGAATTACTTGGTTTGCTTTAAAATTTTATTTATGTGCTCGAAAAACTTTAAAAGAAAATTTCCTAAATCACCATTACAATAAATATACGTATTAATGTAGCCCATAGGGTATATAATAGATGGTGAATGAGTGTACTGTCAAGGCACTCCTTCTGTTAGGTCACTGTTTCGAAACTCCACGGGTACTAGCTTAAAAAAAAAGATACTTATTACTGTAATAAGTATCTTTCTTAATGTCTCAAAATTCCACACTGTACCATAATCATCGCCGTCATCATTAACATTATATTAGAATGTAATAAATGTCTTTATTAAACTCCCAAACCCCCCACTCCATGACATCATCATCAAAAAATGATATCACAATGTAATAAGTGTTTTTATTAAACTTCCAAAATTCTACCCCATGCCATCATAGTCATAAAAATAAATGATATTACACTCCAATAAGTATTGTTATTAAACTCCCAAAACTCCACTTCATGACATACATAGTGAATAAATATCTTTATTAAACTCCCAAATTCCATTCCATGTTATAATCATATATCATTCTGCTCCATGTCATCTTCATCTGTATCCTCCTCTCCCTCCTCATCATCATCACCATCGTCCTCCTCCTCCTCCTCCTCATCATCTCCCTCCTCCTCATCATCATCAATGAAATCGACCACCACCATCATACACATCACCTTAATATGTAAAATTATGAACGACAATGATGATTTTTTGCTCTAGTCGTCATCATCATAAAAAATTATATGTATTAAACTCATAAGGAAGCTAATATAGCCTTTCAAAACTAATACAGATTAAAATCGTTCATAATTTCACTAATTTAACATGTTATTTTGCCCCTAGTATACTCCCACCACTAAGAAAACAATAGAGAAAGGGCGAGGTCTAGATTTGTAACCTTAACGAAATGTTTGTACAGTTATTATGGCTCCACACAATTCTCCGGGTTTAGGTATACTCAAATGAAATATATTAATTTTATGATGATGATGACAATGATGATGATCATTAACGTCCACTGAGACCAACTTTGGTCTATTGGACCTTAAGAAACTTTGTTTGTTGTAACAAATTATTCCTATGCTCAAAAATCTTAGAAAGGATCATACTGAGGTCACCATAGTTTTGATGACTTAAAAGATTAGAGAGGTTAGTATTATAATAGAGATTGGGAAATTGCAATATAATGTGGTTGTACGCAGGGCACTCTAAGAGAAAATTATTTTCATCCTCAACTCTCTTAGTCTCAAAAAGATGGCAAGTCCTATCCTCCCACTGTGTTTTAGGAATTGTCCAGCGCCTTGTTTCACTACGAAACTCATGAGAGTTCATTCTTATTTTGTCAATTTTAGTTTTTTTCTTCGAGCTAGTTAAAATAGAGAGATACTTTTGGTATTCTAGATTAGTGTTAATGACCTCCATGTAGTATCTTAGCTTCCTTTTAACCTCTACATCCTTTCTACCCCACATTTTCTCTTTAAACATAGATGTAATAGTATTTTTAATGTTATTGATATTTCGTAAAGTGACATTTTTATCTGTCTCCCAAATATTTAACCAAGCCATGTTATCTTTATGCCAACCTTTATTGAGCCACGGGCGATCTTGACTGGACTTTAAAGCAATCTTAAGGAGTATCTGGTCTCCCATGCCATTTATCTTGTACTTGTACATCAAGTACCTTGTCATAGTGATGCTCTTTATGGGGGAAAGGATTTCTTCTATAAGAAGAATATGATAAGGTGTATTGCTTTTAATTCCAAGGTTATAAGTTATAAAATGTTTATGGATTTGCTCCATCTTTCTCCAAAATTCTCTAGATATGTTGCACACCCAAACTTCACAACCATACAAGATAACGGGGGTGACAAGAGTTTCAAGGAGGAACTTCTTTTTATGCCACATCACATGGTTTGTTGATTTACAATTGTTCTCAAGACCAAAATAAGTTTTATGCCCTCCATTAAACCTTTTCTCAATGTTATAGTTCCAGTTGAGCTTGTGATGAGTATCAATTCTGATATATTTATAGGAAGAAACTTCCTCCAATTTGTTATTGTCATAAGCAAAATTATCATAGGTGACCTTCTTGGACTTGATAATCATTACTTTTGGTGAGGTGTTCGGGAGGATCGCATTACCCAGACAGCTAGGTTAGTAGAAGTATGCCTTAGGTCAACCTTCTTTCGTTTTAGGGGAAACTTTTATGAACAAACTAGTGGTGTAGCAATGGGGTCCCCTCTTTCCCCCATAGTTGCAAACCTCTTTATGGAGAATTTCAAGAGGAAATCCCTTGACTCATACCATTTAAAACCAACCAGATGGAAAATATTTGTAGATGACACTAACATAAGATGGTCACATGGCATGGAGAAACTTAGCAGATTCTTTGAACACCTAAACAACCAATCCAGTGAGATCAAATTCACAATGGAGATGGAGGACAATGGTAGTATTCCTTTTCTTGATGTCCTCATTTCCAAAAAGAATGACGGGACTCTTGGACATCAAGTCTACAAGAAGAAAACCCATAACGAAAGTTATCTCCATGCAAACTCTCATCATCCCCCTGTCAAAAGATAGGTGTACTCAACACTTTAGCCATTAGGGCTATAAGAATCTTTGACAAAGACCATGTTGAGCAAGAAAAATACCACCTTTCCAAATTCTTTCAAAACATTGGTTATAAGAAGAAAGACATTAGGAAGGGCTTTGGTTAAGGCGGAGCACACATCTATACCCCATAATCGACCAGACACCTTAAAATCCTACCTCCCTTACATCGAAGGAGTCATGAACAAGATTGAAAGAATCCTAAAGAAAAAGGAAATTTCAACCTCATTCAAACCAACCATAACCATTAGAAATAGAATTAGATATGTTAAGGATCCCATTGACCAACATCAATGCCAAGGCGTTGATAAGTTTCCCTATTCTTGTGGAGATTGCTACATTGGTGAGACTGGGCGCTCTTTCCGAGTTAGAATTAAAGAACACGAAGCATATATTCGAAATGAGAGAGCCCGTACCTCTGCCTTAGCTTAACATTCCCTCAACTCTAAACATCATATTTGCCTAGAGAACACTGAAATTCTTGCTAAAGAAAACCATTTCTTCAAACGTAAAATTATAGAAGCTATAGAGATAGCCAAGCATCCTAGCAACCTAAACAGAGATGGTGGCCTTGAAATTAGCAATGCGTGGCTTCCCGTTATCAAAAAAGATTATGCCTCATAATCTTGATTTGTGCAAATAAATACCCTATAGGTTAATCATATTAGTCCTTTAAAACCTTTAGCCTTCTTCTTAGGTCCTTCATTCATTATAAAGATTTCAAATAAATGATAACAATAACAATTTTTTTATTTTTTTTTTCCAAAAGAAAAAAGCGTAATAACAATAACAATTATGTTATATGTTAAATTATTTTTAGATTTTTAAACTAAAAGGTTAAAAAGGTTACATAAATAATTAATTAAAAAATTTAGATAAAAAAAGTTTATTACTTAAATAAATTAATAACTATTTCTTAGTTTCTCTGAAGAATCTAAAATTACACTTTGTTTTACTAAGTTTAATTGTTGATTTATACTATAATATAACATATAAATATAAATATTAGAATAATATTGGAATAGTTTTAGATTAAATTTAATTAGACTTTATATTACATAAAAATAATTTTATAAGATCAATATAAATATTAGGTACTTTGGAAAAATTAATTATATATGTTTTTTTAGAAACCTTTGGGGTTAGGGTTTTTTAGCCGACCTCTTGGGTTTATGGTTTTTTTCTCAATAAATGAATATTAATAGTTTTGGAGATGTTATTCCTCACCTGACTCATTGTCCTGATGATGAACCGTGATAAAGGTTCGAAACGTCGACTTTCAAATATGGGTACTGGGATCCTCCCGAACACCTCACCAAACATTTAATGCAGGAATCTACGAGATGAAATCATTACTTTTGTTTTGTTAATGTTAACAATCATTCTCATGTTAGAGTAGAAATCCTTCAGAGTTCTCAATTGCTTATCAAGGTCAAAGGGACATCTTGCCATAAGAACAATATCATCAACATAAAGAAGAAAGATGCCAACAATTCCAGCTAAGATCGTACCGATACAACCTACTTCCTCTACAAACCTTCTAGCTTATCCATACATCGTAAAAAATAAGAGAGAGAACAAACTTGCTTAGCACCAATATTATAATAAACAATGTGTTACTACAAGCCAATTCGAACCCTCCATAACCAACCGCCGCATGATTGAGATATTACACCTCGTGTTTCATCTCATAATACCTAATTATTAAGCATTTGAATTCCAACTAACTGCTTCACAATCCACTAAGATTTAAAATTCAAATATTGATCCATCAAATGCCCCTCAAATTATTATCGTGGCCTAATAAAATCCTTGATGCGTTTAATATATCTCAAGACTAACCTGTTTGGGATTTAATTAATTGTGATAATATTTCATATTCATTAAAAAACCACAAGCACCGCAAGCATGTTTGGAGTGGAAATGAAAACAACAAGGTTTAAACAAAACAAAACAAAATATGTTTTTAATAATTATTACTCACTTTATTATTATTATTAATAGTAATTTAATTTAATGTTACAATTGAGTTAGACGTTAAATGATGTTTTAATAATATTTTAATTCAACATTGATAATAATTTAATTTAATGTAACAATTGAGTTAGACAATAAATTGATATTTTAATAATATTTTAATTTAACATCAATGTTTAATTATACATTAAATTGATGATGTTTAGTTACATGTTAAATTGATGTTTGAGATTTTTTTAATAGGATAAGAGATTCCATGCACAATATTTTGAATACTAATTTTTAATAATAATTTAATTTAATGTTTTAGCTAGATTAAATTGATGGTTTAATATTTTTTTAATTTAACGTCATAGTTTAGTTAGATATTAAATTGATGTTTGAGACTTTTTTATTTATAGAATAAGGAATCCCATGTATAATGTTTTGACTACTTAATTTATAGATATGTACATACCCTATTTCCTTCATATTAAAATGTATAATTTAAAATAAAGAAACACATATTCTTAATCATTTGACCAATTCACATTGTACTAAAATACTTAAAAAAAAGTATAAAGATCTTTAAATTTTCAATAGACTACCAAGTTATCCCAACAACTATGATCTTTACTTTATAAAATGCTAAATACCTATTTTTTAAATTCTTCATATAACTTTTATAAAATAGGAAATGTTGAGACCATAATTGTCTTATTTAATATATTACACCTTGTAGCCTAAACATAACTTCCTACTAAACTTGTTTCCAACATTCATGAGCAATTCGATACACTAAAAATTATTGTTGATTGGTTCTAATTTAGAAAAGACCCTTTGAGAGGCCATGTTTTGTGATCACCAAATGATGCTCCAAAGGTTCCTCCTCTGCATGTTGTTTGACATCCTAAAATGAAGCTCTGGATAGTGATAAAGAAGTATTTAGGTTTGTTTGAATTGTATTATGTTAGGAAGATCACGAACATATTATTATTAATGCTTCCTTGGATTCTTTGAAAATATTAAGTTAAGTTATGATCGATATTTATATACTAGGGTAGTGGAGTTGGTTCAATTGTATAAGATATTCACACAACAAAATGTTAGATTAATGCTAGAATTTGTCAAAACCAAGATCACACTTGGCAAGGCCTAGAAACAAAGTCAAGTTGTGAAAGATCTAAACATGATTGTTTTACCTATGGAAATAGAATTGTCTCAAAGAAGGAAATAAGTTGAGGATTTCCCACTCACACATCATGGCACCTAGGCTCAAGCAAATAGTCGCATGGCATAGAGGTGGGAATTGGAATAATAAAACCTTAGGATGACATACCACTAAACAACTCTTCATCCTTTCATGGATGCAATTTCAATTATGGTGGAGGCATGCACTTCTCTTAGTAGAATGATTATTAGGTTTGAAAATAACACTATTTTGTAGCATGATTATGACAAGCTACAATAGCTTATTTTGAGATCCTTTGATAAAGATAATTATGAGGCAATGCTACAACTTGTCCTCTATTATCAAATAAGTGGATGACTAGAGAAGTGATGTAGAGCACTGGAAAAGATAGTTTGAAAATATGTTGGAAAAACGTGGCTTCTTATCCCAAATTTTCCAACTGCATGTGCCACCCCAATTAGATTTAATTGTGTATTGAGGCAAAGTTGAGGGAATTCATAGCAATTTGGGTAGTAGTGGTAATTAGCTTAGTGAGCCTATTGACACCTCCCAACATATATCTTAGCTCTAGATATTGGATGTGATAGCATTGGAGATGCATTGAGAAAATATTAGCACCTTCTATTAGTAAATAATAATGCACAAAAAACAAGCACACAAGAGGAACAAGTGTTTTTACTGTGGAAACCTTGTATAGGGAAAACCACCACCAATTAGATATATATTAATCTTGGCCTCTAAGACCAACATCAACCAATTTTTTGGGCATCTTATAATGGGGTTACTCAAGCCTTCAAATAGGATTCATCACATGCTAAAACCATGGGCAAGTAAACCACCAATACTAAACCCATTATTGACCAAATAAAAGTTATATTTAATCACTTTTAAACCAAGTCAATATTAACCTAAAATTCCCCCCTTCAAACTTGACTTAGGGTAACCCCTCCCAAATTTGTTTTCCTGGATGTGGGTGAGAGTTAATGATCATGGTGAAAGGGGTATGACCACTTGTGGCCACATCAAGATGCATGATGAGGAGGCATGGCAGTTTGAGGATAGGAATTGAGGTCTGAGGATGGGAATTGAGTTTATTAAGGTGGAGGGGGTGGATGATAGAAGCCCATCACATCACCCTATAAACCTGCACTTGACCAAAGCTCTCTGTACGATCTTTTTTGCGTGGGTAATTACTATGGCGCGAGGTGAAGATTTATGCATGGATCTACCGAGCTAGCTGGAAGTGCGGAGCTTTCCATTAGGGATCATCACAATGCATGGGGTTATATGTTTAAATTCCCAGGGGAGGCACATGCCAATAACCATAGGCAGTTTCTCATTGCTTAGCATCTACTGGAGAAGCCATCCCAATCTTAGCTGGCTGTATTCGAAGTGGGGAGGGGGTAACAGTTTATTGGGTATCATAGCGAGGAAAGACATGGGCCGTCATCGTGCTGACAAAGGAAGACAAGGGGAAGGAAGTGGGCACATGACTAGGGTGCGCTTGAGGGCTACTCAAGCGGCTCGTTTCTTCAAGTTGAATATTCCATATGAGGTCTAGTGGGAAATCGAGGACCTGGAGGATGGTCTTTGGGAAAACTTAGATGAGGAACAACTAGCGAAGGAGGCCAAAGAGCTTGAAGACTAGGTTTATGAACCAGGGAATACCGCCTCCCGCCTCTTGCTGTATGGATGTTATGTTGCTTTGTATTGGGTGGTGAAGAATATGCTAGCCTGTGTGCTGTGGGAACGCAATTTGAAGGAGGAAGGGGACACCGAGTCGGTTTGCTGCTGGAAGGAGCAACATGCGAACTCTCAAATCATGCACGAGAAGATCGATGCTATTGCTCATCGATTGGGCATCAAGTTCGCCCCAAAGGATACATATGGTGTTGGTTGCTCGAGCTCGAAACCAAATGAAGAAAAACCTGCCATGAAAGGAGACCCACCGAGTGCTTGAAGGTTTTGCTCCTATGTTGTTGTTTGGTTATGTTTATGTCTGATGTTATGTCAGCATGTTAGTTTCTTAGTCGGAAATAGTTATGGGTCTTGTTGGTACTGGTCTTAGTAAGCGTTGGAGGTATACCGGTTGGCATGGGTCGAGTGGCCTTGTCAATGCAAATTTTGAGTTTGTATGTGAAGGAATGGCAATGCATCTTATGAACAGAAGTAAGGCAAAGTCCTCTAGCAGTTTCGTTAGTCTGAGAAGGTTTGGAATTGAAGGAGGCTCTATTCCTCTAAATCCATCTTTGTACTGATAGCCTTGTAAGTTTCTTTGTTAATATAATCTTACCTATACCAAAAAAAAACCTCCCATTTTTTTTAACGGTATCAAGAATAACAATATGCCCCCCTATTTAGTCTCCCTAAATTTATATTAGACTTTACATATAGGTGACCCACCAATCCAGGGGTATGCATGCCTAAATAGGTCTTACAATTGTATGCCCATATACATTGTGATTAATTCCAACTCCATAATTGTTTTTTACAAGAGTATGTGATGCAATAAACATCCACATGCTTCTTCACTTGCATCCATCTCTACTACAGTGAGTTGAATCGAGCACTCCTTGTCTAGGTGCTTCTTCATCCACTACATTCCATGTGTGTCTTGAGTAAATGTTGCATACAAGAGTATGTGATGCAAGCAACATCCACATGGTTCTTCGTTTGCATCCATATCTACTGTAATGAGCCAAATCAAGTAATCCTTAACTGCGTGCTTCTTCATCCACTATATTCCATGTGCTTCTTGAGTGAATGGTGCATACACACCAGGCTAACCTTGCTTTGATACCACATGTTAGGAAATAACAATGCACAAAAAACAAGCACATAAGAAGAATAAGTGTTTTTATTGTGGAAACCTTATATAGGGAAAACCACCACCAATTAGATATCTATTAGTCTTGGCCTCTACGGCCAACATCATCCACTTTTTTTGGCATCTTATAACAAAGTTACTAAAGCCTCTGCTAGCATTGTTAAACAACACATTAACATGTTAATAACTTTGTTCTAGCTAGCAATAATAACAATTATCGATTCATTCAAAGTGATGGTCGCTTTGGATCTAGTATTGTTATCCTCTCCCATGCTAACTCAATATGGTACATATTTTCTACAATCTTTCTTCCCCGTATGTGCCATCTTCTTTCAAGTTCAATGATTAGCATCACATAGTTATAATTGTTTTCGACTCCTTCTTCATGCCAACTTGTCCAAATCAATCATTCCTAGCTCATAGCATTTGTGCTTCAATGTTATTTTAGCTCTTCATTAATCAAAAGTCAAAGAGGATTGAACCACACATGCCATGAGATGAAGCATCCTATTAAAGTAAGATGGTATTAAGCTAGAATTAAACTTAAATTAAAATCCCTTCACACCCCTTTATTAAGCATTGTTTAGTGTAGTTTGGATATAACTTAGAATGTACATGTGTTTTTCCATATACTTCATTAATTAATGTATTATATTTGTGCATATGCAAGAGTTGAATAGTGAACTCAAATATTACATATTTTAACAAATTACTATTACAAAGAAAAGACAAGTATAATAAAATTAAAACACTTATGTTATATTTTACAATTTTTTTTATCTTCTTTACAACCAATTATATTCAATTCGGTATAATTGAGTTATATTCTTACCTTCATAAAATAGTAAAATGATTTTACTTACTCTCTAACTTATTAATACATATCATATATATTTATGGATGATTTATCTTTATAATTAATTACTTTTTAAAATTGTTATTTATGTACAAAGATATCAATCTCATACTATACCACAATTATGACATACCATGACACTTACCCAAGAAGTCCACAAACTCAAAATTAGACGTATTAGGCAACATAAAATCTAAACATGAAATGTTGGATGTTGAAATGTCTAGGTTCCTTTTAATTTTTGATGTATTATATAGTTGTTATGTTTTTTTTAGCCGTGATGAGGGTTATTATTGTATTTGGTTTTAATTGTTTATTCATATTTTATAAGAAATTAAATTTGAATGAAATGTGATGGGCTAGTTCAAGTAGTTAAGTGCTTTAAGCTATATGTAAAAAGTCTTGGGTCAATTCTTTAAGTTGGTTGTCTTTGTTGTGCCTTGTTCAATATTCTTACTAAGTCAAGAGTCTAATCAATATCAATAAATTTACACCAATCACTATTCACAAAATGTCAAGAAATGACCATAATTTTTCTCATAAAATTTTCATTGAAAAAAAAACTAAATCTACTTAACTTGATATACCATCATTTCCACATCTAAACTATGTCTCCAATAACCATGCATTCAATTATAACCAATAATGTAAACTAATTAAATAAGAACCAATTAAAATAACTATTTTTTAAGAGTATGGTTTATCATAAAAATGTCTTGTCGAAAATTAAATTTTATTGGATAAATAAAAACACTAATATTTATATTAACTTTCATAAATAAATAAAAAAAACGTTAATATTCATATTAATTCGTTAATCCTTTTACAAACCAAAGATACGTTTACTCACCCTTATGTACATTTTTACCTACCTTACCACCATATGATGATTAGTTTTTCAATTTTAATCCTTTATCTTAGCATAAGTTTATAATTCTACATTTTAATACAATTGTTTATTTTAAAATATCAAAAAACAATCAACATACTTATAAATTCTTCTATAGCAAGTATTGTATTCTAATTAGTTTCACTTTTTTTGAGATCAATGCCATCGTCAAAGATTTATCGTTGTTGTTGCAACTTTTATTTTCCACATTTTATTCAACAACGATAAACCCATACCACCTCCATGTTAGATTGTTTCGTTAGCCACTTCAACCATTCAAATACTTCCTTCCTCTTTCTCTCTACGATTTCTTTCCTTTTGGCTGATTGATTTGAAGTACCTGTAACAACAATTGCCATGTTTCCTCTATATTGCTTGAAGGGGCTTTCCTTTTTAGATGTGATTTTTCAGATTCATGTTGCATCATCTCTTAAGAGGAAATTCATGCGGGGATTCTATCGTCATGCATGTGTCCTTTTCACTAATGCAACCTTAGAGGGAGTGATATGTCATTTACTAAAATTATAGGCTTGGATTCCTCTTATTTCTTTCCCTTGGAATTCTTTACTAGAACATGTCATCCACTAGGTTTACTAGTGTGTTTCCCTTTTGTTTTGGAGAAACCTTAGTGTATGGGTAGGATTATTTCAAGTGGACTATCTACGAACATAGTTTACACCTAAACACGTTATTCATGTAATCAAGTCGCTAGATCCATTTAAAATCTCCAAGGCCTAATTTGCTCTTTTATTTATTTCCAAGGAAACCCTAGGCACTTCTTGCACTTGCAAATGGTACCTAGTGAAAATTCATGACTATTGACTATGATGCATATCCTAACATAGACATCAAGTGAGGCACACAAAATAGACAACCGACTTGGGGAGACAACCCCGAGACCTCCTACATGGAGTTAAAGCACTCAGCCACTCAAGCTAGCTCACCGAGCTAATTTGATTTGTCATACTAAACTTTTGTTCAAGTTAATTCTATGCAAATTCTAATGCATATGAATATACCCTTCACTTCCTGGGTTGTATCTCACTTTTAGTAACCCCACAATATATATTGATTTCCTAAAGGATTGTCTCATCCTAGAAGGAGACTAGGGGGAGATTTGTCCTTCTTACATGGACATGGGTTGAGGAGATGGACATTGAAGTTAGGTTAAATTCTATAAACCATGGATTAAAGAAGAGGCTTCTTCAAGAGAACCATTGCCCATCCTCCAAGAGATTTATGTGGCTTTTGCGTTCATCGATATTTATAATAAAGAAACGTCCAGAACAAAAATTTATTGTGCACCATTAAGTCAAGTTGGAATTGGTCAAATTCTCCAATGTTGAAGACAATGACTAAATCCCACTAAATATGTAAATCAAAATATTTTGTATGTAGTCATTGATGAATTCATTAACCATATGTGAAGGAATTGTAATCAAGGGGTGTGCTAAACTTTCTCTATAATGGCAAAACTTAACTATCATTTTGGTATCTTTCACTAGATGGCATCTTTGAAAGACTAAGAATTTGAGGGTCAACCCTTGGCACCTCTTTGAAAGGGAGAGAGAAATGAAGTACTAGAGGAGGAGGTTGTCCCTTATCTATGAGAACCTCCACAACAATGGACATTATATGCAAGGTTGACATCTTATGTGTGTTATGATAAATTAGAATGTGCCCATACCCAAGCTACTTTCCATCAAATATCAACCACTCATGGTTGAGATAGCTTCCCTCCTTATCCTTGATCTTATCCTTGACATTGTATATGAATCCTTGGTCACCATCTCGAGGGTAATATGTTTTCTTGAAAGGATTTTTACAAATATTTACGTATTTCCTTTTTTAAGCATTTTGTCAAATAATTTGTTGGTATCCCCACTTTGCTTGCTTAAGCTTATTGTTACCAGGATTCTTAGAATCATTGATAATAAACTCAACTGTATTTAGATTCTTTGATTATTTTGTTGCAATTGTTACATGTGCCTGTATAGCCCTCTCTTTTGTAAACTTTGCAAAAATTCTCATACACATTTCATCAAAGAGTCCGTAAGAACACTTTGGACTTTGTCACCTTACCAATGGTGTCTCCTCTAAACTTTGAAATTGATCAAATAGATTTGTAAATACATCTTTTAGGACAAGGTACAAAAGTACTTTTACATCCACCCTTTAAGCTATTTAGATCATCACATAACACATGGAATCCATAAACTACAAATCACCCAATAATGGCATATTTCAATGCATTTTGTTCTTCTATTATTGCAATATAGGACCAAACTATCTTCTCTTTTAATTCTTGCAGTCAAAGTTACTCTCATTTAGAAATGAGAATAAAAGGTATCTTACACGGTCATGTGTTTTTTAGGTGGACAAACTTATATAAGTTTGTCCTTGCAATCTTAAAGTTGATTTGGTGTGTTATATGCTTTACTTTTCAACCTTACATACCTATAATGCAACATTTCTCCATACAAGTTCATGTGAATTTACTTTGTCAATACATATTAATATGATTGATATGGAGTAAGGGACAAAATCAACGTTAACATCAAGAAAAGCACGAGGAGAGGCCCTCCTTCACATGTGACTTAAGATTAGCATTGCCTTTCGTCATTAATAAGCAAAATAATTTTGGATCATCAAATTTTTTTTAAATTATTTAAAGAATTTCAATGCAAATATGGTTGATTTTAAGATATAATTCAAGTAAAGTGAAAGGAGAGAGAGGGGATAGGAAGGAAGTTTTAAAGTTGTTGAACATATTTCAAGCCATCAAACATGGTATATATGATTGTTATTTCCTTAATCCTTCATCATTTACACATATACTTATATACCATGCATTTTATAATGGAGAAGGGGGTGTTAATAAAGCATATGTATTCGCTTATGGAGCATCAAGTATTATGTTAGTGGTAGTGGGAGGGACATTATTTCTATGGACATCTTATTTGCACAAAGATTATGATATATTGAGACTTATATTACATTATGTATTAATTCTTATAACTAGTGTGGGATAACATACAAGAAAAGAGGATATTTTAAAGTCAAAGAAATTGTTCCAAGATATAAAACATGGTGTATCCAATTGCTTATTTATTCTGTTTATTATTTACATAAGCACACCGCAACACACACTCCAAAGAAGATGGGGGAAGTTAAACAAGCACACATATATCCCACTAATAATCAATAATTATCTTAGTAGGAGGGCCACTACCTTTGTGGACTCCCTCATTGACACGAGTACCATGTTATGTTAGATTTCAAATGTTACCGTGAACTAAACCTCACAACCAATGTGGTATAACATACTAGGGGAGTGGACATTTCAAATTCATAGAAATTATTCCAAGATGCCAAACATCATGTATCCCATTGTTTATCCTCATATTTACTCTCTCTCTCTCTCTCTCTCTCTCTCTCTCTCTCACACACACACACACACACACACACAACACACATCCCATATAGGAGGCATTGAGGTTGAGCAAGCACACATATTTATCTCGCAACCAATCAACCATTTTGTTAGTAGGGGGCCACTAACTGCGTGGACACCCCCACTTGCACAAGGATTATAGTATGTTGGGACTTATATGCTAATCGTGGATTACCAAATCTCATAACTAACGCGAGAAAACACACAAGAAGAGAGGAGATTTTAAGTCATATAAACTATTCCAAAATGCAAAACATGGAGTATCTAAGTGTTTATTATCATATTTACTATTCCACTATTTACCATTCACACATGCACTCACACAACACATGTCCATGAAGGAGGGGGTAAGGTTGAGCAACTACACATATTCATCTCGCAACCAATCAACCATGAGGTTAATAGGAGTGTGACTCGGGTATGTTGGGATTTATATGCTTCCATGGATCAGACCTCATAACCGATGTAGGGTAATACACAATAGTAGAGGGGAGTTTAAAGTCGTAGAAACTATTCCAAGATGCCAAACATGACACATCTCATTGTTTATTATCATGTTTGCTACTACACTCCTTATTACCACACATACGCATCTACATAATACACACTCCATAAAAGAGGATGGGGAGGTTAAGTAAGCACAAACATTCACCCTACAAGGAATCAACCATTATATTAATAGAAGGACCATTAACTTTGTAGACACTCCCATTGAAATAAAGATCATAGTAAGTTGAAACATATATGCTATCCTGAATCAAAACTCACAATTAATCCATTAAAAAAAAACTATTTATAATACTAAACCTAACATATTAAATCATTAATTATTTTTACGTCGAAGGCGTTCTTTAAGGGAGCGGTTCCTTTGGACGCTTTGTCGTCCGTGGACGACCTATGAGGAACCACCACCTGTCATACTAGTAATAAATTAAAAATCATTGATATTGGAGACCAATGCATTGCAAGATGATGATGGCGTTAAGGGCACTGATTTTGTTGGTGATAAGCTCAGTATTGTTATCCAAATATGGGATTAATGGTGCATGTATTTGGTACAATATAAGAGCTGGGCCTGTGGAAGGCAACCTTATTGTGCATTTGGTCCCCCATTCTCATGATGATGTGGGGTGGCTTAAGACAATTGATCAATACTACGTTTGCTCCAATAACAGTATTTAGGTCTTATTAATCTCTCTACTCAGATGCCAATCCTTATTCTATATTCATCAGTTTCTTATAATGCATTTGAGTGGAATGTGTTTACCATAAACTGTGTAAATCATATCTGCAGGGAGCCTATGTGAGGAATGCATTAGATAGTTTGGTCTACTCATTGCAAGAAGATTTGAACCGAAAAATCGTTTTTGTAGAACTAGTATGTTCTCTTACCAAATAAATCTGGAACGTCTTTATGAATCCATGTAGTGTATATATGTATACTGAAATGATTTATCACTGAGTTTATAGTACCCAGTCTCTTTATGTTGATATATATGAGTGGAAGCACTTTGAATTTAAACTAGGAAAAGCAAGAAGCTAAAACTTCTATGAAGGCTAAATGGACCAAGTGTTTCTGTTGGTTTTCATAAGAAAAATATGCCAGTCAATCTAATCATGTGCCATGCACTCCCACCTGCCAAATCATCAATTTGTCCCCTGAGAAAACCCTTTCCAATGCAAAGGAGCAACATATACAACCTTGTACTAAGCGGTAATCAAAACCCAAAATGTTTTGGCAACTTTGTAATTCCGCATCACATGCTTAACCATTATGCATCTCGTAGCAAACTATACACAACAATCATTCGTAAGGCACGTGCAACACATCCTATCTTTAGCTGTTGAACTCTTATGAATAATGAACCACCCAAGTATTCTAATCTTAAAAGAAGAGTTGGATGTCTAGATACCTTGACGCCTCCTCATCAACCTTGTTCCGATGTCCTGAATATTCGATTCTTGTTAAGGTGATCTGCAATGGGATAAATTTGCCAACATCCCTATGTTTGTCTAGAGAGATTGGAAGTTATTGGAAATATTTTCCATCTTTTCCATTGAATAATGAAGGTAAATATTTACTGTCAAGAGTAGGGGTTAGCTCAATTTGTTTGAATGTACTTTTTAAGGTGGAGCCGTAAAATTGCTTCACATGAAGGTCCCTGTGTGAGAAGTTTAGCAAAGAATAATAATTTTGTTCAATGTTGGGTTTAGCCACAATGTAAATGGGCATATGGCTGGAAGACTTGGTTAGGCATGTGCACCCCTCGTGGGTGAGTCACCTATATAGATTTAGGTAGACAGAAGAAGGGGACATGTTGTATTACGATTTTCGGTAAAAGAATTGAGGGGAGTTGGCGTAATTGCGCCGAGAGGCGCTCTACAGCCTAGTATGAGGGAGATCTTGTAACGTGTATGTGTCCCGTTACATGTAGCCTTACACTTAATAAAACATAAAAAATAAAAAATGATAATATGAGGGAGATCTTGTAACGTGTATGTGTCTCGTTATATGTGTCCTGTTACATGTAGCCTTACACCTAATAAAACATAAAAAATAAAAAATGATAATATGAGGGAGATCTTGTAACGTGTATGTGTCCCGTTACATCTAGCCTTACACCTAATAAAACATAAAAAGTGATAGTAAAAAGTGAAGTACCATATTATGTCGGCCATTAATAAATTCATGTCATCTAATAAAACGTAAAAAGTGATAGTAAAAAGTGAAGTACCATATTATGTCGGCCATTAATAAATTCATGTCATCTAATAAAACGTAAAAAGTGATAGTAAAAAGTGAAGTACCATATTATGTCGGCCATTAATAAATTCATGTCATCTATTAAAACATAAAAAGTGATAGTAAAAAGTGAAGTACCATATTATGTCGGCCATTAATAAATTCATGTCGGCTCATAAAATAAAAAAATTATGGAAAACATTTAAAAAAAACCATGTTGGCTCATAAAATAAAATATTATGAAAAGTAATTAAAATATCGATGCTCGTTTATAAAATAAAAACTTAAAACTTAAACCCGGATCTATCAATCAAGAGATATCAAATTTCTTGAGTTTAAATTTAAAAAAAGAAATACACCTCAATAAATTGTATCCCTCTCAGTGCTTGATAGATACGGGTTTAAGATGGATCTATGCCGGTAGTTAAATCATTGATAGGCCCAACATTGTAGCTACATACATGCATACAGGTTTTCACTCTTCCATGAGGAGATGCTTAAAAAATACATGAACACAACATATTACTTGTATATGTACGCATTATATACTACATGCACATGTCTCTACAAAACCTTTAAATATTTATCATTTGTTCTAATCCTCTAACATTCCTTTTGTAGGCATGAATGACAACATTGTGGCTCTGCACATATACATGGTTTCTTGTGGCTTGATGGAGCCCCTAACATGGAAACATTAAATTGGCAAGACCTAGATCAAATCAATGCGACAAAGAGTTTCTTCGATACATATGTTACAACATGGAATCCAAGAGAAAATCATGACACACATATTCATATGCATCAATCCTTTGAGGACAACCCTTGCTTTGCTAGACACAAAAGATATACTTTCATCCAACCCACTTCAGGACTACGAGCAACTCTTAAACGGAGTACAAAGACATACAAAGTGCAATGAAAATTAATGTCTACGTAGAAAAGGCAACACACTTGAATGCATATATAAATGCCCTTGGAAGGTAAAACATGAATCATCACTCTACATTGATGAAAACGGTAAAACAACATATCACCCAACACACAATGATGCTCATGTGAACATCCATAATCTGAGCATACTTCAAATATGGTGAGCATACGTGGATTGCCAACCAGTGCTCTCACGTTATGCTGTCTTGAAATACATAGCCAAATATGCTTTCAAAGCAGAGGGAAAATCAGAGACCTACCATCATATGTTGACCAGAATCACAGTTACATCATGTCCACACGAATAGGCCTCATATGCCTATTTTTGTTTGCACTTAGAAACAATTATAAAAGTTAAACTCACTTTCAATCATATAAACTTAGATTGTCTACATACACACAACTTTTTCTCATTTTACAACATATTGAAGTTATTATGAACATTTCATTTCCCCACTTTAAAAATATGCTAATATACTATTAATGAGATCATAAAACTATTTTAAAACATCAAAAACAACATATCACCAATTTATTATTAATTAATTTAATATTAAACACCTATATAATTTATTGTTTTGTTTCTAAACATAAACTACTAAACACATTGCATTATTCATTCAAATTATCACTCATTATTAAATTCTTGAACATGTGAAGACTTTGTTATTTGAAAATAGAAAGGACCATTATGTCTCAAAAGGCGTGTGAGGCAATAAATTATTAGGTTTAATCATATTACAAAACACTTCATGTGATCCACTTTTTTTCATACTTATTAAATCATTTTTTTATTTGTTTGGGATATAATTTTTTTTAACTTTAAAAATACTCTAAATATTCACTCATTCTTTCATCATCTTCAAATTACTTCTCTTCCAAGCAAACTAAGCTCAACAGACCTAATATTTTGAATGGGCCAAAGAGGATGCTTACAACCACTAAAGACAAAGGGATTTTATATATTAAAAAACCATAAATAATACCAAAACCAAGTGACCTCATGGACTCATATAAATAAGGCCAAAACCATGTTGACCTAAAAGGAATACTAACCAATAATGCTGGTTGAGAAAAACTAACTTAATTAATAATATTAGTTACCCAATTGAATTATAAGTTATTATTACATTTTTTTAAGATTTTTTTTCATTTCATTTTTTTAAAGATTTTTTTTCATTTTATTAACATATGTTTTTATATATATGTTATGTTTTTTTAAATTATTTATATATATTTTTTCCAAGGAAAAAGCGTAATTTAATTTATATAAAATCAAATTATATATTGTAGAAGGCTAACTTGTCTTTGTCTAAATAGAGAGTCCATCTTTCAGCTACAAAAAAAAATGCCTTTTTTTAAAGCGGCATTCCAGTATGTATAAAACAAAGATTTTTGCGAGGTCCCCAAGGGCCCCGTTAGTCTACAACATATGCGTGTCCAATTGGTTCTGACGCAAGATATTTTAGTGTCCAAAATCACGCTGGTATATGTACCTCCATTCCATCAATGAAAGGTCTGTGATAGTATTCATATGCTGCGCCATGTTCCAGTTCCAAAATTTTCCATTGACCAAAGAGGAGGTTCATCCCTTGCTTTGAGAGGTAGTTCGCTGTAGTATTCCGTTCCCTGTAGACATGATGACATGAGAAGGATTCAAATTCTCTCAAGAGTCTCAAGACATCATCCAAAATATTGCTTAAATAAAAGTTGTGACAATGCTGAATATTGTTAACCCAATTATTCACTATCATGGAATCACCAAATATCTGAATACGTGTGCAAATTTTTTCAAGTGCAAAGCAAAATAATAACTTAAGGGCATGGTATTATTATTTATATATATGTTAGATTTATTTTATTGTTATTTTATAAAGTGTTTAATTATTTTTTTCATATTTTTATTTTAAAGTGATTTTTTTTAATTATTATTAATTTGAAATTGGATTATATAATTTTTAGTCAAATTGTAAATTTTTATTACAGGCTATCATTACAATGGCATATCTTTTGGTAATTTTTATTACAAGCTATCATTACAATGGCATATCTTTTTTGTATGATTTTTTTTTCATCACATTAACATATTTTTTTTTTATATATGTTATGTTTCTTTTTTATTGTTATTATTTTTATATGTTATGTTTCTTTTATTATTATTTATAGGATGTTGTAACTTTTTTTATATTTTTATTTTTAAGTGATTTGATTTTTTTAATTATTATTAATTTGGAATTCTATTATATAATTTTTAATTAAATTGCAAATTTTTATTTTAAGATTTCATTTTACTTCAATATTATGTTTTTTCTAATTATAACTATATTAAGTGTTGAAATTTGACTCACTTGTTCTCATCAAAACATAAATATTAATGACTACCAAATATTTTTGTTACTCTTCAATTTATATACATAAAAATTGAAGTGGCTCTCACTTATGCCAAAGGCACTTAAGGCTGTGTGAAGCACAATCATAAGCACAAGTGTATCCTTGGTGAGACTTGCATATGGTGGGCACTGGGAAAACATCAATGCCTTGCTTTCATTGACCAACTGAGATGACACTTATTTAGATAGATAAAGATTTTGTTTTTAATTATATCGAATTTTTTAAATGATAATGACCTTTTAAAGATGAAATCAACATCTTTGACAAAAAAACAAAAAAAAACTAGCCAAATATCTAACAACTAATTAAACTAACCTTTTAATTTATTAAAATGCATAATAAAACATCTTACTTCAAAAACAAAAATACTTTATATTTATTAAATTTATTTATATGATAAAAGCATGCCACCCACTAAATTCAAATTTGACATTTTCAATACATATAAAAAACAACCACAAATTTAAAAAAAATACAAACAATTAGTCAATTTACCGTGGGCCCTCGAAAAGACATTCAAATTGAACCTCTATTCTATTCCGTAAGACTAAGATCCAAGATCATAACTACAGTGATAATTTAAAATTTAAAAATATTTTCTTGAAAACTCCGTAATATAATATCAACCATTCTATTTTCAATGTAATAAAATGATAAAGAACTTTCTAAATCTCATTGTTTAGGACACCAAAAAGCTTAGCAATAGGCTTCGGAATAAAAGATTTTATTTGGCTTGACGGGAGTCAAACACACAGAGGGGGAGGAAGGAGAGGAAGCGTGTACCGAACAAGGCAAAGTAAGAGACGGCAATGGGGACAAAGGGTGGATGCAATTTGATCAATCGATGCGTGGCGAGGGGATTGAATGCGGACCTGTGGATTTGCTGATCCATCTGAATTTACAAAACCCATCAATCCACAAAACCCATCAATCCATTTGGAATCTTGAATTGGAATTGGAATTTGGGATTCCGAGTAAAGCCGTTAGCCTTTGTTTCCAAGAAAGGAAGTGAACGCACTGGCGGTCTGAATTTAGGCCGAAATCGAGGAAGAAGAAGAAGTTTGTGTGAGTGTCAGTTATTTTATGGGTGAGGAGAAGTTGGCAGCTCCTTCGGCTGTTGCTGCTGCGATGTGCGCACGCGGGAGCGGAGACAGGGAAATGTTGATTCCCGGCGGAGGCGACGTTGAAGATCCTGCCAAGAGTTCTCCCAATTCTCCCAATGCTTACCAGTCCAGTCGCAAGGTTGCTCACTTACCACGCTTTAACACACATAGGATTTTTATTATTTTGTTTTGTACATCCAATATTTCGATTTTGAACCAGTAAGGCTCAGGACAAGGCTCCATCGTAACTCCATGATTATTAGGCACCCACTTTCGAAAACTGTGGCTTGGAAGGTCCACACAGACTACATTAGAATTTTCAAACATCATAGAAAATCTACATACGATTCCATGACTTGGGGCACCACCCCCTTAAAAAGGAGCGCGGAGGGGACTGAACTGTGAAAAGCTCAATAGTTGACTCCACTCCCCCTTTTAAAAGGAGGGGAGGAGACTGAGTGGTGAAATACCCAACAGTTCACTTCCTTAAAAAAGGAGGGGAGGGGTGTGAATGGTCAAAAGCCCAAAGACACTGTAAATAAGACAGGGTTTGCCCCAGTTCATTTCCTAAAATAGGAGGGGAGGGGAGTGAATGTTGAAAAGCCCAAAGACACTGTAAAGAAGACGGGGTTTAGCCACTGAAGCATTAGTTCATTATTAAGTTATCGGATTACCTTAATTGTTTTTCAGGGTTTGCCCTTCTAACATTTTCACCCCCACCTTAAAAAGGAGGGGGAAGGGAGGGGAGTAAATGGTGAGAAGGCCACATCTGCAGACCCTAGATAGAGGCAGGCGTTACCTACACAAGTATCAGTCTTCAGTTCATTAAGTTATTGGATTACTTGAATTGATATCCAGGGTTTGCTCTTCTAACAGGGGAATTGACAACTTGCCGCTTGTTTGTGGACGTTGTAAAATCATGGATCTCTTGAAGTTATATCCTACTGCTTCCCTACCTCCACAGCATGTAGGTAATGCATTGTAGTAACTGTATCTCCATAAAAGATATGAAATCCTCTCAACTTGATGACTGGTAATTGGAGTTTGTTGACATTTGTTGACTCCATGGAACAGTAAAGTCACTTTAATTTCCACAATTTTATGAAATATAAAAGAAATAACAAGCACAGACACAGACAATGCCATATCTAGAATCTAGGTAGAATGTTTTTGTATCTTCATTTGCTTAGTCCAGACTAGAGTATTCTATGAACTAATTTGTTGGTTGAGTTTTTTGCAGACTAAATTAGGCTTTATCTGTTGAAAGGTCTTGGAAATTTTCACTTTCAGAACTATCTTCTGATTCCATCTAAGAGATCATCATTCATGGTAGTCATACTAATTAAATGACCTAGTAATTTATGAATAGTTACAATTTACAACTGGCTGCATATTATTACCATCCAAATTCTATACCATCTTTACTTGCTCACTGACGGCAATAAACTTAGTCGGTTGGTTTGATTAACCTATCACGATGAAGGCAGTCAGTTTTGTCCGGTCAGAATTGTTGACTAAATTTAAACTGTTCTATAAATCTGTTTTGGGTAAATCAGATGAAATATGTTATATTACTATTCTCGATGATATTAGAGAATTTTACTTATCTACATCTGGACGTTTATTGAGATATCAGTTTAGAGTTCAACTATTATTATGTGGTTGATCACAATCTTCTACCTACAGTCTATTGTGGGTGATTCCATTTCCATTAATCTCTACATTCTTTTCCTTCTTTGCAGTGAGTAAAGCTTTCTTTTATGCCTAGAGCTTGTTATCTTGTCCAAAAGTCTTTTGTGGTTCTGTTTATACTTTATTGTTCTTTCTGTCCAAATTGTCCTGTTGGGAGCGAGAAGCGGGAGCGGGGAGCGGGAAGCAGGAGCGGAGCGAAAAGCGAAATTTTCAAAAGCTCCCATTTTTTATATAGTATATATTTTGATGGAATTATATCAAAAAAACATGTAGGATGTTGAATTAGCTATAGAAAACATGGATTAAACCATATAACATCAATCGTCTAGTAGTTATAACTTACAACATTATTATCGAATGATTAACCATAACTACTTTTATATGAGCTTGGCAATGAAAGGAGGTACTATAACATTGTCATCAAATGATCAACCTAGTGTAGGAGCTTTTAGTATAGGAGAGGTAGGGAGTGCCTCGGGAGCGCCTTGGGAGCATTTTGGGAGTGAGCTTCGGGAGCGGGAACGAGGGGGTGGGGGGCACTCCCACGCAGCAGAGTGCTTAAGCCCTGATTGATCTTCTCCTCTTGAATTTGGGACTGTAGATAGCACAGTTGGCTTCAATTCTGTGATATTCTTTTTTGTAAGGGTGAACACTTTTTTTGATCCATGGGACTGGGGACCTATGAACCCCAGCTCTGCATTTTTTTTTCCTTGGAGAAAAAGCAAACCCCAGCTCTGCATTGTTTCAGTAAAGTCCACTTTATCGTGTGGGCTGTCAAACTCGGTCAACTCATACACATGATTGGGCTCATTGTTTGCTGGGTTTTGAACCTGGGTCATTAGGTGACGACATCCTGTCTCAACCAATAGACCACAGCCCAACAGACCAATTACATGATAGTTAAAACTTAATATAACAGAGTTTGGGAATAGTGCCGTGTTTTCAAAATTGCTTTTATTCTTGTTTCCATGACAAAAGAAAACTTTCTATCCTAAACCACTGCCAACTTCTAAAATCTAATCCAGTCATTGCATCAATTGTTTCTTCTCCTTGTTTAGCAGAGGTTCTAGAGTACAAGAAGAAGCAGTCCAACCCTTTTCTCTAGTAGTTATCAGGGTGCTTGATACTTAGCATGTGCTGCAGAGAATCTGGAGTGAAGGATTGTACTTTCTCCTAAACATTCCTTTTGGCTTGGTCAATCCTGAACTTGGTTTTGAGCTCATTCGAGATGAATCATCTTTCAAGCTGCACATCATACAGATTCAGAGTAGTATCAGTATCTCTTTTAGTTTTATATACCTTTGGGCATTATAATTGAGGTTCTTAATACTTCTCTATCACATGATCACTTCAATGACTACCTTTTCTCGTTTAGTGCCAAACTTGATAATAAACACCCAAATAAACACAAAGGGGCAGCTTGCAATCCTGACATCCTGTTTTAAAATTTTGTCTAGAATACGTCAGATTATTACTGAACTAAAGAAAACATCATAAGCAAGCATGTCCTGAGAGATCAAGATAGAAATTGGCCTCTAGGTCAGCTATTCCCAATTGTCACTGAGTAAGGAGGTTCCGATAAGCATAAAAACAACAACTGAAGTTCTCTATTCTCAAAATGATTAATGGAACAATTGTTCGTATGCCCTCTGCTAAAGAGGTTCGCAAATCAGGTTTTGTTTCATATCTGGCATCATGTATGGGGCATTTGCCCTATAATTATTACTTTAAGTTCTTATTCTTGTTATATAATCACACATATCAGTTTGAGATTTTTGATCTAGCATTTCCATGGAAATGATGGCTGCATATCAATGCAGTTACTAATTACTTGTTAGCTGTTTTGGTTTTGTGTCCATCTTAATTTGTATTTTATGGATTATGATGTGGGCTTGTATTTTCTAAATTGGCAGATGAAGAAATATATAGGATATTTATTTCAATTCTCTCTAGTTGTTTGAAAAGCAGATTGGTCATCAAGGGCTTGCATATGTGTTTTTCAACCTTTATGATTTCCTTTTCCAACTCTTCTTTTTTCCATCTAGCCTTTTAGCCATTTCATTTTGATGATGCTTACATTTACTTATGATTTTGTTGATGATCCATATTGTTTTTATTGAAAATTTAGTAAACTTTTGAAAAGTATATTAATATACAATTAATGGGTGGTGTCAAATTGACCAGGCTTTTTATGCTGTCCTTCAGAGTTGGGTTTCAAAAAAGTTCATGAGTGGATGGTAAGAACACTGTTATCTTATCTGGTGCATTTCACAGAAATGATTTCTATCATTTATTGTTTCTTTGTGGAAATTTTGTTTCTTATATCAGGGCCTTGTTTTGTGCTCATTTATATTGGAGGTGTAATCGAGTTGTTTATATGAGCTTGATATGCGGATTGTAACTTTGCAGTGTGGTTCTATTTCCGGTTGCAATAACTTTCTACATCACATGGTGGTTTATTCAGTTTGTTGATGGCTTCTTCAGTCCGATATATGTGAGATTGGGCATCAATATCTTTGGTAAGGTTCTTGAATTTCTTGTCATTCTCTACTATCTACTTGAGGGTTTTATCCTTTTCTTGTTTGAATGCAATTTTATACCTGAGCTTGCTCAACAATCAGTTCTAGAATGTTTTTGCATATTTTTGTGAGGCTAGGGCACTCCTTTACATAATTTGCTGTCGCCCATGCTTGTACTATAAAACTGGCAAGGCAGTTAAAAATTGACATAAGCAGACAAATAACAGGATCAGCCATTCATAACTATTCATTGGTGCAATGAACTATAGCATGTATTGGCATTTCCTAGACATTCTTCTACAGGTTTTATGTTCATCCACAGAAATAGCAGCAACCTAAGTTTGTATACTAAATGATAATCTTTTCATGTATGGGAAAGCCTCCTTAACCTCAATTGGCGATGAAGTAACTAGCTGGCTAGAGTCTAGACACATCAATGCATAGACAGTATTCAAGCAAATCGATATCTAGGAATATATCAATGCCTCAATGTATAAGATGGCATCTGGTGGCAGCATATTTCTAGGAAAATATCAATGTTCTTTAACTATGCCAATATGTGTAGACTATATCAATGCTTCCCTGCACTAAATAATCATTTAATGTTCTGATTGCATTTTGGAGATAAGATAAGATAAGTAAAGAGAAGATTATTTTAATCAATGTCCAACAAATGATCACAAAAGTAGGTCAATGGGACTAGAAGATACATCCAGTGTGAATACAATGTGGGGTGCAAAAGCAACTCCTAGGTAATGCTGAAAGCAAGATAAATTGGAGCAGAGATACGTATCTAACTAAGCTAATCACTAGGTCTAACCAAGACCAAAACTTATACATAAACAGTATCATAGGTGCGGTGATATAAAGTGAGAGTCTGAGACTGGAAAATTGGACATCTTGATGCTGATCAAGAGAGAGATCAATCTGAGGATGAGGTCAAGATCTCCTGGACTTGATGATTGAAGGGGGGGGGGGGGGCCTGGGGCATTGGCTCGCTGTTGGAGTCCGCAGGCACCATGCTGGGATCTGACTGTACGATCCTGGGTGGGAATATATTGTTGTCACCAGAGATGGATGAGCGAGATTGATGGCGATTCGTCTGGCCTTCTTATTAATTCCCAGCATTTTGGATTAAGGAGGTTCATGACAGATTAATTGGGAGGTTGCCCATTCTTGCATGGATTTTCTCTTCCATCCCTAGTCCTGATGTTTCTCTTTATTCCGACTTTCTATATCCTATCAGTGTATTTCAACCATATTCTATGTGATTGTGCTGGACAATTAAGCAAATGAAGAAAAGTGGACTTTAATGGTCATTCTTTTGTGTTTGACAGGTGCTGGAAAGTTGAAAGTTTGAAACTATCTTTTCAGCTTCATAGTAATGAAATAAGCTTTGGGAATGCTGATCTGCATCACCTTTTCTATTGGAATATTTGTAAATTTTTCTGAGTTTTCTGCTTGCTGGTTTATGTCAACATTTCAGTGGTTTTCATTTACAGCCGGTTTTGCATAGGCTGCAAACTACTTATGAAATTTTCTGAGACAATTAAACACGCTGAAAATTCATACTAACAGACAGAAAATAAATATTGAACATGCACACCATAAAAAGATAGACTCAGCAATTTTTGGCAACTGTGCCCTGGAAAAACCTCTAGGGGAAAACCAGTACGAGAGAGAGAGAGAGAGTTTTATTAAGCTTCTGGAAAATAATCAGACATTCATTTTTACAGTCAAAAACAGACTTATCTCAACCAGCAGACTGTCTCGATTTCCGTGCAAGAGATGACTGAATTTCTGTGCAATATTTCTTCCTCGAAAACAGTGCCAAAACAGCAGTCACTTCAGCCTCGATTTCTGTGCTGAATAATAATTATAAATATTCAGACCTCGGTTTTTGTGCCCACACTAGCAGAAAATCCGTACAGTACGGACAGCATTGATGCAGCCATACACCTTGAAATCTGTGCCTGGAAATATGCTGATAACAGCCTCGAATCTTGTGGCTGAAAATTTTCTTGGTTTCTGTGCCAAACCCGTGCTGTGAAAACTGTGCCAAAAATAGTACAGTACGGAATCCGTACAACCTCGAAATCTGTGCAGCAATAAACAGCCGTACTCTGTCTCGAAATTCGTGCCAGCAATAAATGCAGTCCGTACACCTCGGTTTCTGTGCAGCAATAAATGAAGGCTGTCTCGAAATTCGTGCCCACCAAAATCTCTCTAGCAAGCTTCCTCGAAATTCGTGCCCTTCTCTCTTCTTCAGCTCTCTCTTGTTTCTCTTCACTTCAATCAGCAAAAGTGAACTCAAAAATGCCTCCCTCCTTTTTGATCAAACCCTAGGGTTTCCTAAATCTAGTGGTTGAGATTGATTTAGATCAACGGTTGAAATTAAATGCTCCATTTATTTCTCATAAATTAATAATTTCACTCACCCACTTAAATTTATCAAAAAGTGACTTTAATGTTATAAAGTCTCATTAAGTGCATTTAATGTGAGGGTCACCTTTTTTCCCCCTTCTAAGTGACTTTAGGCAAAAATCACTTGGGGAACACTTCCCTAGGTACAAAAACTAACAATATTTAAATAAAATATTACTGCACACACACATATATATCCTGATATGGAATATTCACTTTTTTTTAAAGATTTCTATTATTTTATCCTAGTTTCGGCGCTTTCTAGGAGTTGCATTTTCACTCCCACATTGTACTCTACAGGATCTACTGGATGTATCACCTAGTCCCGTTGACCTACTTTTGTGGTCATTTGTTGGACATCAATAAAATTATCTTATCTTATTACTATCGAAGAGATTCAGTTAAAACTTGGAGGTTACATAGAAGGAATTATACTGGAATGTGCAATAATATTTTGTTTTTCATTGGAAAAGTGATAGAATAAAGGGTTGTAATATTTTTCAAGACAAAAATGAAAGATTTAATAAAATTGGAAAAACCTGTTGATGTTTAAAATGCCCAACAGGTTTTTCCAATTTTATTTAATTTTCAACCTGTACTATGGATGTTTTTTCAAAAATGAAAGATATAGGGTATAGTCATGTCATGGATAGGAGAATGCCACAACACACATTTTCCCATTTGATTTAGTTGGTTGTTTGCTATTTAAATATATATTTCTTTACCATGCTGTAGGTAGATGCAATGGTCGATATATGAGTTAGTTTGCCAGGGGTGGGGTATTGTTGGCCGTGTCTTTGTTTTGAGAGTGAATGTCGGAGAGTAGTGTTACTTCCCACTTCTTCATCAAGGGAAGTTTTGTATGTCATTTCTGGAGTTGGGGAATTAAACAGTGCCATTTCCAATCTTGCATATCTGCTTCGTAAGAATACTAGAAGTTCCCACTAAATATGGTTGTCATGTAAGCTAACTAATGAAAACTGGCTTTTTTTTTTCCGGAGAAAAAAAATCATATCGTCTTCCATTATTTAAAATAAAAATGATACATCAATTCAAGACTGCAGTGTCCATTAACTAGGTTTGTCACTGAGTCAAGCTAGCATTTGCTTTCATTTTACATAGAGAAAATATAGTCTAGAATATTTTGTACAGAAAGAGAGAAAATAGTCAGAAACTGCATACAATAAGTGAAGGGATGGTCTAGACTGTAAAGCTAGCTTTTGAAAGATAGTGAAGTCTATTTTTTATTATTGGAAAATAATTATCATATTAATAGAAATATATTTACAGCGATGTAAATAAAGGTGGAAGGGTATATACAAAAATGGATCATATCTTCTTCGTCAAAGCTACCAGGGCACAAATAAAATCAGCATTGGCTGAATCATTCAATTCTTTAAGATCTTTAATCAACATATATCCTTTAACTAGCAATTGCATACATACCTCTTCCCACCAAACATGCCAAAAAGATTAAAAACGAACTGACCTTATCGGAAAAAACATACTTGCATCTTAACTTTCAAATAGTGAAAAACACAGTGATTCTAAGGCAATGCCAAAATCTCAAAAATACCGAAAGTAGTAGGTAGCATGAGTCTCCAAACTATGTTACTCGAAAATGAATTTGCCCTTGGAACAATGCTAAATTCTGATCCTGGACATACTTCAAACAAATCTTGGCAAACTTCAGTCCCAAGTAATTTGCTTAACCGTCTTTGGATCCTGAAAGCCCAGTTCCAAACGGGATCCTGAGGTAGCACACAATCACCCCTGGCCTATTGTAATTCCATAAAGGAGTCCAGGCTGGAGATTATTAATCCCGATGAGCCAGAAATTAGTCTTCTGTTCACTTACCACTGCTCCATTTGCAATGTAAAAGAGGTCCAAACAACCCTTTGTAGTCTCAATTTGCTCCCGATCCATCCGAACTGATAAAAGAGGATCATTAGCAAAATTGTTGTTAACCATTAGCGATTGGGAAGAGAGATACCCCAAATTCTTTCTTGCATCTTGTTACCAGTTGAACTAGCAGGGCTAGCCTCTGATGACAAATATGAGGAAAATTGACCACTGTAACCTCGGTCAATTTTCTGACTTCTTCGGAGAGTTGGGACCTCCAAGGGGAAGAGCCCCCTTGTATGACCTGCATAAAAGTTTAGCACAAGAAACTATATCTTCTATGACAAAAAAGCTGAGTGACCAGTGCGGCAGTGCCTTGTGAATGAAGAAATGTACCTAATATACCAAATCAGTGTGGACATGCAAAGTTCAACATTAAGATGTATAGATCACTTATCAATATCAAATTGATGACGGAAAAAAGACTCAAACCACCCAACGTGGAATACCAAGCCAATATAAACGTGAAAGATGTCTAGATTAATGTAATGACCACATATAGCTGAGTGTGATTATGATGCCAGAGATCTTCATAAAATGTAACATATGGTTCCACATTGACTATTTTCAGTATGCCATAAAACACTCACTCAACTCTGTATAAAGGAAGAATCAAAACTACCTTAATTATATTCAAAACAGTATATCATTGAGGCAAAAGAAAATAAATGCAAAGAACAGAAATAAAGCGATTCTTTATGTATATTCAACTTGCAGACCACTGTAAAATAGAAATCAGACTTTAGTTTTCACTGTATAAGACCAACATTAGCATTGATGTTCGAACCTTTATATTGTAAGATGGTAAACCAATGTATCCTTTCTGATTACGAGGTTTATATCAGAATTCTAGCATTATAAAGACATTCCAGAAATGCACGTTTCAGACCCCTTTTCAATGGTGCAGTTAACTCCCTTTCTTAAGTAATGACTCTGGAAAAGATTAAAGTTTAACTTCCTTTGTGTAGGTAGCAGGTGGTTCGGACCTGTCAAAGGAGAGGTTTTGCAAGTGGAAGCAGACCTCAGGATGGACCTTGTGAGAGGCAGCCGTGGGGATTAGGGAAGGTCTGTGGTGGAGGCAGCAAGGAAAAAAGGAGTCCGAGCTGGAGATAAAGGAGAAGGTGGAAGGTGGAAGAAGGGGGCTGCGAGCAAGGGCAAGGAGGAAGGAAAAGGGCAGGCCCGAGGGTTAGAAAGGGCAGCGAAGGAAGGGGCCGAGGGTGTGAAGGGGGAGAGGGAGTGAATGCGAGGTGGTAGATGAGGAGTGCAAAGGAAAAAGGTGAAGGTATGGGAGGCCGCTAGGCCTAGTTCAGTTCTGCAGTAAGGTTTTACAACAGGAAATTTAGGGTTTTTAATTCAATTTTATAAAATAACAATAAAATGACCTATTTAATTGGAGAATCAAAATAACTAATCTAATAATTACAAAATATACTTACTCAGAAATTAAAAGAAGTACAGAAATTAGGACAACTTTGGGTTTGAGAGAACTTTAGCCTAACCCTAGGGCATCGATGAAAGAGGCTTCCCTCTTGAGATGGTGCTTAGCAAGTTTGGCACTAGGGCCTACCTTAACAACCTCAAATGGTTGGTTAGAGGAGCCCTAGCTATAGCAAAACTTGAAGACCTAAAGCTCAAGCCTAAGAATGACTCCTTTGGGGGAGGTCCTAACAATGCTATGGTGACTAAAATCAGAAAATGACCTAGTTGAAGTCAAAATGCAGCATTAATGGCTACCATTCAATCTTAGACAAGCATCATTCTCCAATAATTAACAAAGAGACATCAAAAGGAACATAGATACCTCCTTGTGCATGTGTTAAACCAACAACTGTAGCATCACCTTAGCAAGAAGCTTGAACCAAAGAAACTCCAAGGAAATGCTCCAAAACACAAGTAAAATCCTTCCTCAAGAGGTGTGCATCAATCAAAGAGCCCTAGTGAAGGCAAAAATCAGACATAAAATGTTTTATCCCATGAGTTGTTTTGTTAAAATGAAGTGAGGAGAAGTGCATTTATACTTTTCTCACACTCACTTTACAAAAATAAAAAAATATCCAAGCCGACATGCCTTTTAAAATGTTAATCTGAAATTATAAATGTCAACTTAAAATTAAAACAATAATAATATAAAATAATCAAATCTGTGCGTAATTTGAGGCATTTTTCCTAGAATTTACCCACACATGACTAAAATAGCTAAAAATGAGCATATTGATCCGTTCTGAAGGCCAGACCGCGGAGGGGGGGGGGTCGTCATGCCCCATCTAACCCCAATAGTAGTGAAAATCCCTCAACGCCCCCCCCCTAATCAAGCACTGCTGCCTAGCCTAGAGGGTGACGTCATAATCAAGAGGAACCCAAGAAGAGAGGGCGCTGGTGAGCTAGAGGGCCAAGAGGGTGTGGGAGGTGACCTGGAGGAGAGACATATGCCTCGACACTGAAAAATTTGTCACTGGAATGATAAATCAAGGTCGAGGTCATGGGACCCAGTGATCCACCCCTGGAATCCCCGGACACCAACCTCAGGGCTTCAAGCCCTTTCATGAGGCAGTCAACAATGCCATTAAGCCATAATACTTCCAAAGGAGAAACCAGAGGGTCTGTTCATAACCCCTACTCAGAAAAAGCTGGCTAAACACCCCTCCTGGTAAAAAAAATGACCCCCTCTCATGGGGGACCTCTGCAGGTGCGTTGGTACTGGTACCATGTAACACATCTTATCCGCTTCCAGCAAATAACCTAAAGCATCAAATGATAAAACGTACAGGCAAGGGAAAGTAGGAAACCCTGCATGATTGAATGATGAAGTGGGATGCGAGCTGTGAGTGCACTGTTCGTAGAAACAAATGCTGAAGCATTGGAGAAAATTTTGTTCACCATGGCAACACATTTGGGACCAAATCGAAGGCACTGTAACATGTCCATGGTGAAGGACTAGTTAACTCTATCATAAGCTTGATCAAAATCAATTTTAAGGAACAAAACGTGCTGGTCTGTCTCTTTTGCCAATTCTATGGCCTTCAATGCATAAATCATTGTGCCTTAAATAAATCTTCCCTTCACAAAAACGGTCTGTTCTTGTCAGACAATTCTTGAAGCTACCCTGCGAATGTGGAGGCCTTGCCTTCATCAAATCATAATTACCCATGGAGATCGATGTTGTGTTGTGTTATAGTCTCTTTTATCCACGAAATTTTCAGTTTTGAGTCTCCATAAACTCCAAGCTGCTTTACTTGATTCTCAATTGCCAAGGTTGTCAATATGATAGTTTCTTGTAGCAGTGTGGTTTACCATTTGACAATTCCTAATCCATATTCATAACTGATCCAATGAGATTCTAAAAGATGCAGAACTCCTCCTGCCCTGTTGGCACCTTGGGTTATGTTGAATTTTCTTATAGCAGTAGAAATACAATTTTCAGATCTGATAATTACTTCCTAATGATTTCAAACAGTAATTTCATCCCACTGTTTTCATTGAATACGTACACACTGAAAATTGCAACTTTAAATTGTAGTGGAAACAAAAGAGAATCATAGAAAGATAGCCATGCACAATAGACACAAAATTTTACCCTGGGAAACCCAACCTTGGGAGAAAACCCAACCAACTTTTCTTAGAAGAAATCAGTCTAATATTACAAGTACCAAGTACTTTACCTCTTATGAAGAAACCCTAGCCATAAAGAATTTCACCCTTCATGAGGAAACCCTAGATTGAGATAGTGAACCTCTAGAGATGATAAGAACCTAAGAAATTTGTGCCTTGTACCTTCGCTAGGCCTTCTTGCACTTGCGCATTAGTCGAGGAGAAGTTGTGATGATGATGAAAATGAAATGTTAACTGCTTATTTATACACTTTAAGTTGCCTTTATTTCTCTTTGTGGGGCTGACTTGTTCTTTTTTTCTTCAGTCTTTCCTAGGGCTTCTTTAATGCTTTTCTGGGCTTCTTCAATGGTTCATTTGGCTTTGACTTGTCTTCTTGGTTATTTCTTCTTTACTAGAAAAGTTGTCCATGAGCCTTGTTGATGTTATTCTTCTCCTCACATGCACGTCTATTCACATAGAGCTCTAATGTTGAATAGACCCACTAAGAAGTCCCAGACACTTGTTAAAGTCTACATCAATTCAACATTAGACTAGACTTGTATGTTCCACAAGGGGATGAAAGCCCCTATCAAATAAACAAGTCAAACTTGCTCTAATATAGAATAGATCACTCTGTCCTAGAGGAGGCAATGTGAGAGCACCCTGGGCCAATCTCCCCAAGCCATATGACTTAGGCTAATGGGAGAAAGATTGCCCTTGCCTGGGCCATTCACCTCTAGCCATATGACTCAGGCTCCTAGGGTGAATTTATCATTCCCCCTTGGTCAAATTAGCATGACCAATCTGGGAGAATCTCTGCCCGATGCTGCAAACTAGAGTAATGTCAATAGGTTAGTAGGGCAGCCCCATCAAAAAACCACAATGTCTAGACTTGTCTATAACTGGCTTCACTACTTCCAGTTCTTTGGGCTTCTGTGTGATCTTTGGTGACTTTCAAATGCACCTTTTGTTTTGTAGAACACTTACAGCAAAAGCCTCCTCAACCCATGGGCTCTATCTCTAGATAAAAATAGTAGGTGTACATAAGGAAACTCCACCAAGAAAAGCTCCTCCATCTCATGCACTCCAACTCTAGGTAATAATAGCATGCATCACCCTAAAGTCAACACTCTCATGCTCAAAAGGTGAGTATGCCTCTTAGGCCAAATATAATATGAAACACCCAAATATAAGTCATAAAGAGTCTCCTCAAGAAGTATGCCCTAGGTGGATATAGATAGGAATCTCCTCCTTTGAAAATAGCAGTAAAGTGGAGCCCAAGTAAAACTCCAAGGATAGACCTACCTCTAAAAATAGTAGGATCACTTCAAAGGTGACACACTCTCCTATAAAAGAACAAACTTTGAAACTAAATTGAAGCCACTGAGAAACTTGAGGAAGCTTTCTCACACCGTAAGCTTAAGCTCCAACTCAAGTGAATCAAAGATGAACTTGCCAGGTTTGTGTTCCCTTTTCTCTAAAAATAGCAGCTTCCTCTCAAGTGGGGCCCACAAAGTGTTTCCCATACTCTGATAATTTGACCAAAAATCAAATATCTAGGAATGACATGAAACTTGACCAACTTGTGGTTTAAAAACATTTTTCATTGCTATACATTGTACAGCAAAGCCATGAGCATACAATGCACAATATCAATAGATTTCCAAAATTTCATATTGATAGTGATACACTAAAAGAAAATGCTAAAATTCAGTAAAAAAGGGGGTTTTATAGGCTTTGTCAAGCGACATTGACTCGGTGAAATTGAGTCAGTTTCACAATTATTCATGCTTAGACTTTTGAGTCAAACTTGAGTTTGACTTTGGATGGTTAGGAAAAAATGTTTGGGGCTGGATCTGAGTTGAACTTGTTGAATCATGAGTATGACTCTCAATTCGGTAACTTTGGTTTAAATTTAACCAGTGGCATATGTTACTTATAATACAAATATGTGCTATTAAAAGGCTCATCATTATGAAATGTGACTTCTTTCTTGTCATGAAGAGAAATAAAGGGATAAATAGAGAAAAGAATGGGAAGATTAGAGCAAGAGTTGAATTATTAGTACCAAGTAACTAGGTCTCTTTATGTCACTTTGGTATAAGTAATTTAATGAAAATAGATTTTATCTCCCAATTGTGAAGTATCTTTGATGTCCAATGTTGTCTGGAATTTGTGACACAATCTCTACATATTTGAACTCTATTAACCAAGGATCCTAGTGTGTGTAACTAGCATGGGATGCATTGGGATTCTAACCTGTAAACAAGGTTTCATTATAAATTTTCATGGATAGAGTCCTTTACTTTGTGTTGAGTCATGTTTCCATATTGAATAGTTCCTTGTATATTGTTTTGCAATTTTTGTGCTCAACTTATCTCGTACATGCTTTTTTCATATTCATGACTTAACCTATACCATAAACACAAGGATAATGTGGGTGGTCATAGCCATGTGTTTGTACTTATATATGTATGTTCTACTGCACACATATTTTTGCAATTAACCATTTTTTTTTTCTATCAATACTATAAGATTATATTACTAACTGGTCAGCAAGGGTTTTTCTGGTTTGTAAAGCTGTGGTGGTGATATACCTCCCCCAAAGTTCGATTACCCTTTACTACATGTTAGCCCCTTGTCTGCTATCATGGCTATGCATGTGGGCCAAGTGTGGTGATAGACAGGGTTTCTAGCCCTAGTGCCAACAACTTTCCACTCTGGTGTTGATTGGGTGGCACTAAGAATCAAAGGAAGAGTATTAAAAAAGGATCATATCATTACAAGTTAGAACAATCACAATGGTTCCTTAAAGAATACAACCACTTGATGACACTGACCCAAACCACTCCAGAATTGTTTGACCTCCAAATTTAAGTCGGCTGCAAGGTTGAATATTTTGTACTTGTCAGTTTGGCTGTTTAGTAAGGAAAAGGTTTGAGTCAGTGTTAGAGGTTGCATGTTTTCTGTTCAAGATCTAGACCCCTTCAACCCATTAATCTATCATCTCGAGGTTTGCCTCTGAGATGACTTTTCCAGATGCATTTCTAGTCTTATCCAAATGTCTGATATTCAGAAAGATCTGCTTCCTTTTACATGAAGAACTATCTGGTTTCCCCTCTTGATATGGTCACGGATAGCACAGAAGTAGCAAGGAGATACTGCTGGACAAGCAGGGCAGGAGGGGGTTTGTGGGATGAATATGCACCATTAAGTTGAAGTGTGCAGAGGATTAGGGATATTTCCTGATGAGCAGGGTGGGAAGGGGGTTTGGGGGATTGATGTGCACATTTTAGTTGGAGCATGTAGAGGATCGGGAAGGATTAGGAATAAATGGGCCATCTTTTTGGCTTGGTCTAGTAGTGGGGGCTATCTAGTCTCTGTCTAGAATGTGGAGAGACATCCTACAGCAAGGGTTAGGGAGAGCAAAATCTTGCATAAGAGATACAAGGCGTAATAGATTTGGTGGACTATTAAATAAAGAAAGGGTCACAATGTTGTATTTAATAAATTCATTGAATGACACTTGGGATTTTTGGTGTGTCTTCCTTTCTGAGCCATTCAATCATTTCTATGAGGGTCATGCTGGCTTCTTGGGTTTAGTGTGGGAGGATAATTGGAAACCAAATGCCATGTTTGGTAACAGCTCGCCAATCTTGTTGAACCTCTGGGTGTGTGATATGTGATCAATTGGAAGGTTTAACTCAAGCAACCTGCTTTCTCCATTGTGGCCTTTATCTCCCAGTGGATACCCTACCTAGTGCCTTTTCTGTTTAGGAGATTTATTAGGAAAACCAATTATCGATAGATGGAGAACTGAAATTTAACAACTTGGATTGTTTGTTTGAATCATACAAAGTCCCAACTGACAAGGTTGTGGGAATTTGGTAAGGAAAAGTTGACACATACAGCTTGTCACAAGAAACAGATGGACCACAGTAGATTATATATCACTGCAATGACCTATAGACTAGTGGGTTGCACAATTGGTTACCCAATCAGTCTAGTAGATTGTGTGGCACAATAAGGACACTTACATCAAAGTAGATTTGAAGATGTTTAACATTTTTCTCTGATTGTTCATAAGTTATTTAAGGTTTTGAATAAAAGTATTTTCTATAGATTTGGAAAATGCATAAGTTGGTTGTGTGCACCTAACTTGTATTGGGTGTAACTTTGGAATGGTACTTAATGTGGGTTTGGGTTTGGGTTTGAATATATCCAGACTTGCCAAGGTTTGTTTGGGGAACCTTATGCATTTGTATTATTTGAAAATTTCACCCCAAAAATTGATTAAGAGGGTAAAAAGGTAATGCTAGTTCTAACCAACCCATTCATACTAATCCATGTACTTGCACTGACCCTATAGATGAAAGACAAATGAACAAAAAACAAAAGGAGACAATAGAAAGAACATTAATAGCTTCTTGGTTGGTGCAATTAATGTGATTATTCACATGCTGCAGGTGAGATTTGACGTAATAAATAGGCTAAGAACATATGAATCCCACCGGTCAGATGGACATTAGCTTTATTACATTTTTGGTTTTGGCTTTGTCAGAGAGCCCTGATGCATCAATGAATCAAAATTGTATCAACTGTCTACTGCTTTTATTTTCTTTATGTACTAAGTTGCGATCTTATTTCATTGCCTCAAGGATGTGAAAATATTGATGTACATGCATACTGATTTATAATGAAATATCTGATGCATTTTCAACCAACCAAAATATTTTTTTTGGAATTATCTAAACTGTGGGCACTTGCAATAATTTATTAATTTGCCATGGTTTCTTGCTATATACTGTTTTTTTTTTTAGTTTAGCTAGTATCCACGAGGGATTTGAACTTGTGACTTTCCATTTACAACTTCTCATCCCAATTACTCATTACCAATTGCTCTAACTCTTGTGGGCTTCATGCTATATACTGTTATCTTATATAGACTTTTTCATTTAATCATGAGTTTGGCACATTATCAGTGAACTGGCAGAAATTATATAATTTATCAACTTATGCAATCTATAAGTTGAAAAAAACAAATGAACTGGCAGAAACTATACAGTAAAACACTGGGATTGAATAGGAGACGATCTACAAATTTTGCAACAAATACAGATACATGTTATTAGTTGAACTTAAGATCAATAAATGACTAGATAAGTTCACAAGTGCATAAAATTGTTGATATAATAGGGTAGGAAAGCTGTGAAACTGAACTCAGGTATATCAGCCTAAGTGATGTCATAAATTGGACACTGGATAACAATGGAAAAGTGAATGCAAATTACACTGTTCAGGATACTTGTCACTGAGTATCTAGTTTGTAGAATATGTCTGAAAAGAGGCCAACTGGGTAAAGTCTAGCAGGTAATCAAAGTTAATGGTATCGACTTTCAAGCAGGCTTCATAAGGATGAAATAGGTAGGCAGCAGGCATGGAAGTGCACAGCTTCTAATTTTCAATTGCTAGTTAGGAAGTGATTGGTAGTTTTCAGCACAGATCACTCCAATAATAAATCTGGTTTCTTTCAGCTTTTTATTACATGTTTCATTTCTCTCAGCATCAAATTGAAGCTCTGATGAAGCCTCTATTTATGGTGCATCTTAATCTAGTTTTGCATAGGAATTGCTTTCTGTTTATAGTGATGGTTTTCAGCACAGATCAATCCAATAATATGTGTGGTTTCTTTCAGCTTTTTAATATTTTATTACATGTTTCATTTGTCTCAGCATCAAATCCAAGCTCTGATGAAGCCTCTATTTATGATGCATCTTAATCTAGTTTTGCTAGGAATTGTTTGCTGTTTATAGTGATGCCAAATTACTTTATAATTTTCACAGATGTGATACTGTTGTATGATGATATAGAAGAGCCTAATTAATGAAACTGACAGCATATTTATATTCTGTTGCTAACTCTTGTTTCTGGGTCAATTGTAGGTCTTGGATTCATTACTTCTTTGTTCTTCATATTCTTGATGGGTTTATTTGTATCTTCATGGATGGGAGCTTCTGTCCTCTGGGTTGGAGAATGGTTCATAAAGAAAATGCCTCTCGTAAAACATATCTACTCAGCCTCAAAGCAAATAAGTGCTGCCATTTCTCCAGGTATTACTGAGATTAGACATCATACATTGGATTGGCTTGTTAGACTGTATAACTCCCTTTTAAGAGGTATACGTGGAAGTTCTTGTTTTTACTTTGAGCATTGTAAGCATGATATGGTATTTTGCATTGCTTTTAGGACAATTACATTTTTAGAAACATATTTTATTGTATAATCAAGTATCAGCTCTGGAAAAGGTCACCTCACTAACACTTAGGGAAAGACTCATTGTTTTCCTCAAATTTTTAGTCAGATTTGAAGAGATGTATGCATTCATTGCTCCAAAACTGGTCATATTATATTCTCATTCCTATTTGATATTTCAGAAAATATATCGGATTTAATTTCTGCAGCTTTTCCATATATTGAAATATAATGGTTTCCTAGCTTTCCATTCAATGAGATATGAATTGGTCAAATACAACAAAAGTTGAGGTATTAATTTGTGGATACATCATACATGCAATACTAATTGAAGAGTCGAATTTTTGATTGTGGATAAGGTGGTGATTTTTTATTTTGTTCGAAAATTCTTTTAAAGCTTATTTGTGGCTTATTCTTTGCAGACCAGAACACAAGGGCCTTCAAAGAGGTTGCAATTATTCGTCATCCACGTGTAGGGGAATATGCATTTGGTTTTATCACATCATCACTTGTCCTTCAGGTAGTTGCTTATGCTCTAGAGTCTAGATATTCCTGAAGTTGACTTAATGCCAAGTATTCCACACAGATGCTGAAATTGAGTGACAGATGGAAATCTCTATTGGATATCTGCAAATTGATATCTATTTGTAGATGACTATTGACATCATAAAATACAATAAAACTGCATGTTTATTGGTATGCAGTGTCTGTTGAAATGATTATAGTTTAACTATTATTTCAATTTGTATTGAAGGCAGTTCTTATTTTTCTCCAATTGTCATATGCAGGTTGAGAGTGGAGATGAAGAACTCTGCAGTGTCTATGTTCCCACGAATCATCTCTATATTGGTGACATTTTCCTCGTTAACTCTAAAGATATCATTCGACCAAACTTATCTGTTCGTGAAGGCATAGGTTGGCTGACACTTTTTCCTCTCATTATTGTTCATTATGTATGGTGGATGTGTCCAATGTATATTTCATTCTTTTTTGGACTTTGTTCCATAGATCTAGGGATGATACTTTTTCCTTTTTAACTATCCAAAACATGTTCTTGACATGCTGTTTTTTCATGTTCTTAACTATACTTTAATCCTTTTATCATTGATAAAAATAATAATATAATAAATCTTAATATCATAAATTAATTTTATGTTCATATCCATTTTAACAATATTTCATATATTTTGTTTATTTTTATATATCTTTCTTTATATCATTTCATCTCTTTATACTATTTTATTTTTATTTGATTTTAATTTATTAATTTCATTTTTCTACCGTTTGACCTAATTTAACCAATTCTGTGGATCTAGAACCCTCTTCTCAACGGCTAGCTTCTGTTCTATATTATCTCACTCATGGCACTCTTATTCTAACTTTCAGAATCTTTTCATGGTTCCCCTGAAGATGGGTGGAGTGTCCACTTGAAACGTCGGTTTCAAAACTCACACACAGTTTTCTCTCCAGAAGTCTTGATATTCAACAATGCTGTTTTATGCTATAGTTGGTCCTAAATGAACTGTCCATCCTAACTTCACTGGGAATATGCTGACTTTATATCCTAACTTCATTGGAGACATGCACTGTGACTTTATATATTGTAGTATGTACATCTCTAGCAATGGGAAGTAATCATAGGAAGAAGGACAAGATTATTAATGTGGTATGGAATCCCAATATAGGGATATGGCACTGTAATAGTTATACTTGCAATTATTATAGTTATTACATAGATAACGATCACAAGCCAAAAAGGGCACACAGGATATGACACTGAAACGACCAGTGATGTTAATGCATAGTGAGGGAGGATGCCATCACATCAATCTGGGGATTTGCACTCCAAAGCCAGCTTCTGGATTGTAAAAGCTTTTGGTGGGGGTAATGCCTTGTAAACCACCTGTCTCACAATTTTCATGCATGTGGTATTATTCACAACACATCCAACATACAAACTCACATAATTAAGAGACTATTAAATTATTAATGAGGAACAAAATCCCAACAGAGGGATATGCCACTGTGGTAGTAAGACTTGCAATTATAGACATCACATATATAAAGTCATTCTTATTTTTTCCAAGGAAGATCTCGTGGGGAAACCCAAGGGATGCTTCCCAACATTCATTCGTGGATGGCATACTTGGTAAACCTGTTGGCTTAGACTTGTGCGTTTAATCCAAGGGCGATTTGAAGCAGGCACCTGCTGGCATAGAACTAGCCATTTAAATGCCCAGCAACATTGGCGACAACCAATTGAGCTAACCCCTTGGGCTAGATATAAAGTCAATCTTCTATATTCACTGATTATTGTGAATTCTTTTATTTTTATTTTATTATTGGATGAATGTAACTGTGCTTGCAGTTATTCTCTTATCTTCCAACTGTTATCAATCTTTCTTCATTAGATAAAATATCAATTTACTTACTAGTGTGTTGTTCTGGTATAATACGGTGTCTAAAGTGTAACTGTAATGACAACCTGTTTTGTTGAACCTTGTTTTTGACATTCAATATTCTCTGGTGTGATGAGCAGTTTCTGGATTTACTATAGTGATGTTTACTATGTTCATAGAAAAAACCATGGAATACCTTCAATGATGAGATGGAGCTGATACTATGAAGCCTCAACATTATTCAAAGTACATTGCCCTGGGAGGCCTTTATAAATATTTTGATCATCATCAAGCAATCTGTATCAAGGCTTTTCAACCTAGGTTACAGCAATCTTAACCGTTGAGTCTTTTCTTAAAAAAGACTCGTCATTTTGGCAACTATGTTCTTCACTTTTCAGCCCTGAGAGAAATGAGGAAAAGAGCTTGTAAAACACAAGAGACCATGTCTATTGCCACGGGAGTGCATTTTAAATAGTTTGATAATCATTGTATCTTGAAATAAAAGCACTCTGTAATTTGGCTTTTCAGCTATCATTACAAATTTACAATAATCTTGGTCCTTTGACTGCATTTTCACCCTTTTGACTTTTGTACTTTTATTCCTTGCTTTATGGCATCGGCATTTTTTTAAAGTTTCAGCTTTGAGAATATGTTCACATAAGAGCTTGTGAAAACGAGAGAATGTTTTAGCTATATCTGGGATTTTGGAATCTTTGCTAGATGAAGAGTCGTGTAATCATGTGTTTTCTTTTGTAAGAAAAATACCTTTTAATCATCTCAATGATCTTTATATTGTTCAGGATTTATAGTGTCTCGTATTCTTGCTTCTTATTTTTCTCCCTTTCCTGTCAAATGCAGAGATTGTTGTATCTGTGGGTATGTCTATGCCACAAGTGATCTCTCCATTGGAAAGGGCATTGGCGACAGTTGACAGAACTCGGATGAACAGAGGATGAAGTCAGTGTTTGTAATGTTCTTTTGTTAAACATATATTTTCTGTTTGGAAGGTGTATATCCAGATGCTGAGCTTCCATTTTTGTAGAAGTTTGTTCCTTTGTATTTATTAGAATGTGATTGTTGAATTGGTAAGATCCATGTATTATGGAAAGTTGGAAACTAAAGGAACATTACTTCCAGTATGGAGTAGGATTGTGGAATGACACATTCTCGTCTGCGAGCAATTCTTTCGGCGTTCATCAGATTGTTTCCTGTACAATATTAATGCTTTATAATCTCATGTTGTATGTTTACCCTACAAATGAAAGGATCTTATCCTATCTGCATATTTGGTCAGCCGTTTTGTAGGGTTTGTTGTATATTTTCTCTTTATATTTTGCTTGTATGTTTGGGAAGATCACTGGGGAAATTGAACTTGTGATATGACAGGTCACTTTACAAGACAAAAGCAAATCTGCATACCACAACGGAAATCTAATGGCTTGAATTGGCCCTATACTAAAAAACTGAGCTAGAATTTCATGATCTTTGCAAGATGCAACCTATCAGTTACTTTTATGCCTCTAAAAGCATTCTTGATTCCACATAATGGGTTTCTGTTAACAAGAAAAGCTGAAAGGTTGCTTGTAATGCATGCACTTTTAGAATTCTGCAGATTATCTGGCACTGGTCACGAGTGAATGCAATAATATCAAGCTTAACATTTACATGCTGTAGATCAACGTTTTCATGAAAGACATCCAATAACAACTCATGACATAAAACTCGTAAAATAGAGAGAATTGTGACTTTGTAATAGATGACCGTAAATTTATGCATCCAGCCTATATAAATAAATAAATAAGTATTTTCTTTTCTGTAATGTGTCAATCAAATGAAGCATGCTTCTGTATATCATTTACAAGATTGGGGTGTTTGGAGAAGGCAACCCTTAAACACCAGACAGGCTTGCCAGAAATGCCTTCCCTGGAACCTTGGTGTGATAGGGTTCTTACCTGGAACAAAACACCATTTTTCCACCCATGCTTAAGGCTTACCGTAGGGAGGTAAGTAGGTATCTGCACATCACAATGATTGCCTTCCTGTTAATTATATGTTTTAATTTAATTAATGCCAATTACAGTTTGTTACTAATCCTCTTCCCCAAAATATGTTTAGATGGGTATTGTGTAGGCTCATTTTACTATGCACTTTGATTAAAAGATTCTGCACTTTTTTGTTCTATTTGGGGCCAATTTGGGTATCATTTGTTCAACTTCATACATTGAAAGGGTGAAGGTGAGCATACACCTATTCACCTTCATGAACTCTGGATTGGTGTCCACCTGCCTTCAATTGCATTGAATTTTAATGTGTTGGGTGTCTCTTTAAAGATTCAGATCATCTTCCTAGATTTCTGTAACGTATTCTTAGCTGTAAGAATTTTGGTCTTTGTAATACAATCTTTGCTTTTGGATATTAATAATTATAAAGAGTTTATTCCCAATTATCTTCTTAAACTTTTTGGTTTGCTGTCAAATTGTTATAGAGAAGTATTTATGCTGTAGAAACAATTCCAAGATGCAGAGATTTTAGGCATATCTTACTTGGGACATTTATTTATTTAGTAAGGCATGTGACGTGACAGGGAATTGTGAAGTACTATCAGTGAGAAATGTTTGGCATTTTAAACAGGAAGGGGAAAATGCTAAGCAACGAGCATATTCACAGTGCACACTACAATCAATCAACCATTATATTAGTTAGAGACAACACTCTCATGTTGTTGCCCCCATTGTCACAAGGACCATGATGGTTTCATCTTCATTCAATTTTGATATTCATTAGGTGTTCTTTTTGATTCAGATAATCTTCCTTGATTTTTATGAGTTATTATCAACTCTTTGATCTCCGATGCAATAAAACTTGTATTTTTTTATAGCTTTAACCATAAAGGGCTACAAGTTAGGTCATTTCGTTTGTTATGTGGGATTGTGCCACAGTTGATCTAAAACTCTCTATTTATACTATTTGAGTTTACATTTCGTTAGTTATGTGGGATTGTGCCACTGTTGATCTAAAGCTCTCTATTTATACTATTGCTATTCGAGTTTACAAATTATGTAGGGATTCACTACAAGAAAATGTCAGATTAGTGACCTTATTAGTCCCCATGACCTTGTTTTTTCATCAAAGATTCCTAATGGAGTAACTACTTGGTTACAAAGTGTGATGTTAATATAATTTTTTCTTAGAGAACTGCTTAATTAGTATCTTAATAATCATGCCAAAAATTTCAATTGAAAAAAGATTAAAATTTGTTAGGGTGCTAGATAGGTTGTTATATATTGAGGGTTATCTATATTAAATAAGGTCTATGAAGTAGATATAGTTTGAAAACAATATTTGTAACAAGATTTATTAGAAGGGTTTATCTACTAGAAAGTTCTTTTATTAAGAAAGCTTACTAGAAGGTTTCACCCACGAGAAAGTTTGTTCACTAGAAACTATCTAAAAAAGGGCAATGTAATAGGATGTTTTGTGAAGTTTATCATACTTGGATCTCTGATCATTTGGACAAAAAGGCAAGTGAACATTGTTCTCATCAATAAAAAATATTGTTATTATGCTATTTGGTTATTTACAATTGTTTATTGTTGTAGTAATTTTGTCTTTTACATTTTAACATTTTGCTATATTTTGTAATTTTTGCTATGAATTTCCTATTACGCTATTAAGGTACATACCATTTGGTATTAAATGATTTTTTCAAGTTGAGAACTTTAGAGAATTTTTTTAAGCTAGAGATGTATTTCTATATTTATAAATAACACAATGATGCATCAACCAACGGGTAAATTTGTGGTTAGGGAAGACTACAAGTAGGAAATACAAGAAGTTTCACCTAGTTGGACGCCCTTGTGATACATGTTGGTACCCCTAGAATAGAATTGCATTAAGCTTTCTTTGTATACGAAGTTTCACTTCCATGTACATTGGGGTATATCGACAGTCTACTAGGCGACCTAAAACAACTTTAGACAATCCCAATTGATCATCTTGTTGCTATAGTGGCATCAAGCACAACATTCAAGAAGATTACTCTCTAGTGCTTGGGTAGTTGAGCGGTATTGCAAAAAGCACAGTCGAGCCTCCTTAGTAAGTTCCCTATTGTTGGATGCTGCAAGTTTTAAAGAGAGCTATAACGCCTGACATTCCCTTGTTAGAACTTTGGAAATCTTGTCATTCAACTAGTGTGAGATTCTTACATAATTTGTAGTATTAAGAATTTGAGATTTTTGTCTTTGCAGTGATATTCAAGAGGAGTTTGTTGTCTTGTCCATATCCTTATTTTAAACATGTCTCAACAGAATCCCTGCATCACGTTGATTGTATTGGTACCACTCTCCATTGACCTTTTTTGTGGACCCACATCTCAAGATCCTTATTTTAAACTCATTTCAATAGAATCTTTGTGTCAAGTTGATCCATTGGTACTGAGTCTTTCGCAAATCTTTGTGGATCCATTCCTCGTATGGCTAACAATCGAGGAGGCAAGCTCTCCTACAAAGTTTTTACATGAAAACACTATATGATGAGTTGCAACACAAGTTAGACCACAATCACTCATCTACTCAACAAACTCTTAATAACATCCGTGCCAAGCTTACCAAATTGGAATGGTTTTTAATCAAATGGCCCACTTCATAACAGTGTTCTCTTCATCATCTCTGAGATACCTAGAGTCTCAACCTCCCAACAAGGAACCCACAAAAAAGGGTTTAAATCATTCAATCTTAACGAGCCTCACTCCACTTCACTTGTCTGTGGTTTGATGACTCAAATTTGGCACAAAGTTCCTAAACTCGACCTCATCAAATTCGATGGGTTAAACATCACATGATGGGTCACCCGAATGGAACATTGTTGTTTTTTGCATGGCTTTGTAGAGTACATGATGAAACTTCGAGTGGGTGTTTTATATTTGGATCCTGAATGCCAACAATGCTGGCAATGGCACAAAATAAGGGTTATATTGCTTGACATAATTTGTTCCAAAACTTTATGAATGTTTGAAAGAAACATTCATTATTTGGGGCAATTACCCAAGCTCAAACAATCTAGCACATCATCTTTTGAGCAGTTGGCCATATGCACTGACGGCATGCTCAATACTTTTTACAAGGAATGTTTTATTAGTGGTTTGAAAGAAGAGATACATGCACATGTCTTAATGGCTTTTCCTACTACTTGGTTGGATCCACCTAAATACAAAAGGTAATGCATGCTCAAATAAAAAGAACCCTATTTATTCCCCATCCTTGACCACCCACCTTCCCTTCCACTAATTCCTCACCGTCCTCTCCACCTCCCAAGATCCACAAGTTAACTTGAGATGAAACAGTGGAGCACAAACTCAAAGGTCCCCGCTACAACTGTGATGAGAAATATTCCCTTAGTCATAAATGCAAGTAGCAAAAAATCTTTATGGTTATTTTAGAGGAGATTTTTGATGAGAAAGTTGAAGCTAGTTCCCATGAGGTCCCTCATCTATCTATGGAAAAGATTCCCGAGCCTAATTTGTCAGAAGTCGAACCTTAAATCTCTTTGCATGCCTTGACTAGTCTTTCTACTACCCAAACCCTCAAATTGTTTGGCTACATCAAACATCAATTGACAATGGTAGCACACATAACTTTATTTATCAATGGGTAGGCCTAGAAACAATCTGCAATATCCATGCTGTGAACAACTTCCAAATCATGATTGCTAATGGAGCTAAGAAATGTGGTGGTTGTTGTGAAAATGTGTATAGCTTCAAATAGTTGATTATTCTCTCAAAACCCAAATGTTTGCTAGTGAAATGGGTAGTAGTGATATTGTATTTGGTGTTGAATGGCTATGGACATTAGACCCCATCACCTTGAATTTTAGTGCCTTATACATGACTTCCAATAAGCAGGTCATCACTATACTCTCAAAGGAATTACAACAGGATCTCTAGAGATTATGGCTTGCATTGTATCGAAAAACTCCTTAAAAAGGTCAGGATTGTGACTAAATTCCATGCCATTCAAGCTTTTGAAAACCCTTCTCAAGCCATTCCTTTTGACATGCAATTAGTATTGGACAAACACCAATCCATCTTTGACACTCCCAAAGCACTTCCCCCTTCCCACAATGAGCATGATCATTCCATTTCACTCATACTTGGTAGCCTGCTACCCAATGTATGCCTTTATTGCCATCCATCCATTTGTAAACAAAATGAAATTTAAAAGATAATTCAGGAGTTGCTATTTGCAGGTGTTGTCTGCCCTGGTACCAAGCTTTATTCTTCCCGATTAGTTATGGTTGTCAAGAAAGAACGTGCTTGAAGCATGTGTCTTAACTTTTGTGCTTTAAACAAATTCATTTTAAAAGATGAGTTTCGCATTCCCGTCATTGATGACCTTATGGATGAGCTTAACGATGCTCAATTTTTCACAAAACTTAGATCGTTGCTTAGGCTATCATCAAATTCACACGGAGGAGGATATGCTCAACTTCTTTTCACACTCATGAAGGCTATTACAAGTTCTTGGTGATGCTCTTTGGCCTTTGCAATGCACCCTCTACCTTCTAGAGTCTCATGAACAATATTTAAACCATTTTTGCGTAATTGTGTCCTCATCCTTTCTGATGGCATCTCGATCTATAGTAATCCTTAGCAAGCCCATGTGGATTAGGTCTTACAACTACTTGTCGATCATCAACACTTTCTTAAAAGATCCAAATGTGCCTTCGATGTATTTGAAGTGGAATATTGCGGCCATATTGTTAGTTAGGAGGGTGTGCGTGTGGATTTGAAGAAAATTGAAGCAACGAAGGATTGGTCTTGCCCCAAAAATCTTTAAAACCTAGGAGGTTTTCTGGGTCTCATTGATTATTATAGAAAGTTCATACGAAATCATGGTAAGATTGCAGTGCCACTCACAACTTTGCTAAAACAATGCTTAAAAGAGGTTGAGTACCACCTAATGTTGTACTCCGTTTTCCCGACTTCACTAAAACCTTTGTCTTGGTATGTAATGCCTTGGGTAAAGGCATCGTAGTAGTCTTCTGATCCGAAAATGGGTAACTTACTTCCCTTCCATTAACGAATGCTTAATCAACTCTCAATTTCTCATTAAGACATAAATAAATTGAGAGTTAAATCATGCGTAACTTAAAACGACATTTTTTTGCTTATCAAGTGAGAGCATAATAAAAAACATGCATACCAAAATATGACAACCAAATGATAACGAAGTTCGTCAGGCTTCATGACTACATCTCTGGGTTCGTCAAAGCTCCAAACCATTCTTATTAATCCTCCTTTTCAACATACATGTATTTTACATTGACAGAATCATGTGGCATTCTCTCCCATCTTGGGAAGCCTTCTCCTAAGACTCTCACAACCAAATGATAACGGAGTTCGTTAGGCTTCATGACTACATCTCTGGGTTCGTCAAAGCTCCGAACTGTTCTTATTAATCCTCCTTTTCAACATACATGTATTTTACATTGACAAAATCATGTGGCATTCTCTCCCATCTTGGGCAGCCTTCTCCTAAGACCCTCACATGAAATTTCATAAGCAAGACCTCCTTGCTTAAACTCTCCAATGCAAAGGAAAGATTACAAAGAACACTCTCTCCAACTAAGCTTACTTCCTTCTCCATATGAGAGGTTTTTATAGCTTTTTCATGGATGATTAGTCATCACTCATGTTTAGGAGAAAATCTCTCCCATGATCCCCTAAAGTAGGATTAGGAGACACCTTAAAGTGGTATGTGGAGGAAAGGTCTCATCTTCCTCTATGAATATCTCAACACCCCTTAGGAATAGGAAACCAAATGATGAGGTGGATTCTCACACCTTTTTTAATTTCCTTTTTACAAATTAAATGATAATTTTGAATGAGCATCTTCATCTAATTCCCTTTTTAATAGTTCTTCATTGAATTTCAAATGAAACTCTTTATGAACTTTTTGTTGAAGAAAACCTCCTTTTTGGTTGTAACTTCAACCTGAAATTTCTCCCACATACGAAGTCTATTTGACCCTGTTCAAGCTGTGTTAGAAATCTCTCTGCGAGATCTTCATTGATTGACCACTTGCGGAGAAAATGAAGACCTTCTGCATTCTTCAACTGAGATGATCCTCCTAGATCAAATCCCCCCACGGAAAAACACTTTTTGGACCTCCAAAAAGTCTTGATTCATGACCGTAGAAGGATCTTTGTCTCCATCTCCTTCAAAGTGTTTTCCATGGCTGTAATTTTGCTCACTTGGAATGATTCACTTGCACTTATGGCCGGTTTTAGTGTAATGTCCCCATTCAAATAAATTCATGACAAGAAAATTCCACCAATCCTACTAGTTCCCTAGGTTGGATGGAGACATTGAGATTTGCAATAAGGGAGCTAATAAATGATGTTTAGACATTAGAATGGCATAAATATTTATTAAAGGAGCTAAATAAATAAATACAAGGGAAAATCAAAGTGGCAATTGATTGTGAAGACACATGGAGGATGTGGGACCCACACAAGCTAGATTTTCTATGCCACATGGCATCCTCCTCTTGTCAATTCGAATCCATAAGAAGTCCAACGTTCTTGGGATGAGTTGGAAGGCTCATACACTTGGCAATATGCATTATAGGTCGAATTGGGATGCAAGTGTAACTCCCATGGAAGAGGAAGAGTCAAATGAGAAGTTCTTGGACACTTGGGCTAGATTTCGTAACCTCTATGACAACAATGATGAAGATGCTGATGAATATGGTTGTTTATGATTGTCATTGATGACAACATTAATGACAAAGGTTGATGTGATGAACAAAGAGCAATGACATGACATGGCTTGAAGAAGCCCTTGGATCCACATTGATGGGTTACTGGTCCTTGTACACTTGATGAAGTTGATGTGGTCATTTGTGGTTTGATGGGGCAATGGAACACTTAGTGTCCATGCTACCATTTGATGATGGGATTGAAGTCCATGAAAAACATCTTGATCAAATACGAAACGACATCTTGAAAGAGCCCGTGCATGTGGTGTCTTTGGGTCTTAAACCCACACACTTGGCAACTTGTTGATGATTTAATAAACATGTTGAAGCTCTTGATACTCCACGATTACACCTTGGATCATTTAAGTGAGACATGGCAAAATTGATGTGAATATATAAAAGGACAAATCACTACATTATGGATGCTTGCTGCCCCTTCTTCTTGACGTAGCAGTGATATTGCAGCAAATTGAAGAAATATTTTTAAGAATGATGTGGATGAAGGACAACCCAAACAAAAGGAATTAAATCATATGCTAGCACGTGGGCTGTTGATTAATAATGGATTGAAACTCTTAATACAAAAATTATTATGACAAGTCGGCCAGCTAAAGGAAAAGACATGTTTTATTTATTAAATAAAAACAAAATATATTTTACACATATATAGCAAGTCGGCTCCAAAGTATTTATAGCAAATGACCTATATAAATACCCTTTAAACCTTCATTCTTGCAAGTGAAAATTCGGACTGTCTAAGAGGAATTTCGGACTGTTAACCAAGGAAAATTTTGGGTACTGTAGTAGCTACAGTAGATAGGAAATTTTTTAAAGGTTTTTTTTAGCTCTGATTTTTGGGAATTCGTGGAGTGAATTTGCATGGTTCAGGAGTGCTGATTTCGGTGGATAGTTAGCATGAGGACAGTGTGAAGGTAGCAGAAGATCATGAGCAGGAACAACATGATGATCAAGTTTTAAATATTTGATTTTCTGGGTCACACTGGTCAACAACATGACAAATCTTTTATCTCTGATTTTTCTGGGTTGATCTAGGGCAGCAATAGTAATGAAAACCAACTGAATGATGATGATTTCAGTGCAGCAGTGAAATTTTCGGTGGAAAAGTAAAGAAGGAATTCACATAGTTCAGAAGGACAGTGGACAGTTCATGGAGTGAACAACAACAACATGACACTTTAAGTTTATCTCTTATTTTTGGTTTGACAAATTGCTGAGACATGAAGACGCTGGACAGTTTGATGATTTTAATGTTCTTGACAGAATGAATTTGTGGACAGTTTGTTGATATGATGAAGACTATAAAGACAGATGATGTTGCTAAGATAATGCTGATTGCTAGTGATAAATGAAGACATGGTGAGGATGCTGAACATAATGAGAAAATAAAATATGGACAATATGCTGAAGATTGTTTGGACAGAATTAATGTTTTGGATGATGGTATGATGCTAGAAAGGTTGATATGTGTTCGTGCTAGGGTCACAACAATGACAAAATTCATGTGATGAAGACAAGTGCTGATATGAACAAAATTGTGAAGACAAATGTGATGTTGATGACATGCATGGACAACTTGATTTGATGAACTAGGGCAGTCAAATATGCATGGATAGAATGACATGTTAGTGTCACAGTATGCTTGACAGAATTATGATGATGATGACAGTGTGGTCAGATTGATTGATGTAATATGTACATATAATTTACAAGCAGGGTCTTGTGATGAATTGTACTAATAAATACAAGCAGGGTCTTGTATCCATTTTCTTGGCTGGGTCTAAGAAAAACTAGGCAGGGTCCTAGATAAAGAGTTGGTGCTCTTTTGTTTCAGTTGGTGCTGAATTGCCTCACGGTTGTAGCCGTTGAACCAAATACAAAAATATTACAAAAACTATATCTTGTGTCTCGTATTATGTGTTGATGTGTTTCATTTGTTGATTGACATATGGATTGATAGTTAGTTCATTGATGAATATGATGCGAATGTGAAATGATGATATAAGAGTTGGTGATTGAAGTTGAAATTAAATAAAGTATAGGCTCACTGATTCACCCCCCCCCTCTAAGTGAACATTGTGTCTAACAGATGCTATGACACCTGTGACAAATTTTAGACTTGATTGCTGACATCTGACCAATATGACATGTCAGGGCTAAAAATAGCCTCCAAGGGAGCACTCATGGGATTTATAGAAGCTGAAGAGATTCCTACTCGAATTGGTGGAAGGCTAGGAAGTGGAATACAAGTGGCAAATCTTGGATCCTTCCCTAATTCGAATTGGCTTGGCGTCTATGGATGCAATTCGAGCCTTAGAAGGCTAAGGATGTTTATAAAATATAAGGATCAAGTAAAAGAAGGGCTTTTGATCATTTTCAGAATTTGCATTTGAGAGGAGAGCTAGTGGAGTGCTACTCTACTTGCCTTAGCACCAATTTCGAGGGTGAAAGATTCCCATCCTAGTTGGTAATTGGAAAGGCCATTCAGACATTTCATTGGGATATTTAATGGAGTCTTATGTTGCAGGTGCAAGCTACAGGGAAACTCGTGGTTATTTCTAGTTCAACTTGTTTCTCGAACCATTTCCAATTTTCTCAACATATTCATGATCCTTGAGGTGGGGCGCACTTGGTGAGCTGTTGTTCTCTTTGGGGGATCTTCTAATAACCCATTATTTTATCATCTGATGTAAACTATCTGTTCTTCATATTCATATTAGCTTCAAGTCGAGATTTCAACTGGAACTATGTAAATCTGATCATTAATGAACAAATGGTGCCATTTTCCCCACTATGTTGATGTATGCCAATTATATGCTGATATATTCGAATGGAAAAGTGAACCAATAATGAATTAATGATGTATGGACTGTTAATAATGTTTTATACAAGTTTCATGTTCAATGTATAAGCATTTGGAGTCATATTGTTCAATTTCATAGCATTTGGAGAAGATTGCCTATCATTTCCCCCAAGGTCGAAACTAGTCTTTTTGTATCTGATTTGAAAGGGTTGTAGCAGAATTAATAAAATGAATGGTGCTGCATATGATACCATATTGATGTCCCCTAGATATCCCCTAATTCTGTTCTGAAATTCTAGAGGGTCCAATAGCATTTGGAAAGCCATTTCCAGCATCTACCCATAGGGGAATTGAACCCCAAATTGCTCGTCTAATCCCCTACCTTGACCAGATTTCAAAGGAGATTTGTAGAAGCCTTTTGAAGACTATAAATCATCCATGAACCTCATAATCATTTCCTAATATCATCCATACACCTTCTGGAACAATTTGGGAGCATTTGAAGTCATTTGGAGACCAAGAAACCAATTCTAGTTAAAGGTCGAACTAGTGGAAAAATTGAAATTTTCACCATTTTAATAAAATTCTAAAAAGGGACATTACAAGTGGTATCAGAGCATGATCCTTGCACCTGATGTGGTTTTATATTCACAAGGACAAGAATTCAGGGAACACCCTTATATATTGAAACCAAAAGTGCTTTTGTTGAAGTGGAGGAGGTAGGAAAAAAGTGCATTTTGAGGAAACTATGGCTAATGAGAAGGGAACCTCAGATGATAGTGAGGAGTTTAGGAAACTTATGAAGCCACTCTTTGAAGACATGAAAAAACATATGATTAAGGGATTTGACTTGTTGGCTAACCAACTTGGTAGCAAAGGCGAAATAGGAGGCAACAGTAGTTCACATTTCGAGGAAAAGAAGGCAATGGGTGAAGGTATATTCTCAAAGACAGGACCTCATAATAGACCTCATGAATTTCAGAGTGAAGCAAGGCCTACCACACCTAAATTTCTTGATTCCAAAGAAAATGTTAATACTCCATATGATATGCAAGAGATTCTAATTGAATGGCAAAATTTGAGTGAAGATTGTAGAAGTACCCTACCATTTGATCAATACTTTGCTGTCTCAAACAAGCTCAAAATGAGGGAAGGTAATAGGAATCATTTTCAAAGTAGAGAATTAAATTATGACATCAGTAAAATTCCACTTCCCACCCTTGATGTCTCATCTCAAAGTTCTGCAAGTACTTGGGTACAAAAACTAGATGTGTATTTTCAACTGAATCCAATGGTGGAAGATGATGCTTTAAAAATGACCATTTTGCATCTTGAAGGGGAAGCCAATGATTGGTGGTTCCATGGTCTGAAAACCTTGGGACATGATCAGGTTAAAACATATGGATAATTTGTTGACATGGTATTAGAAATATTTGAGCAAAAAGACCAAGAATTGCTTTTCAAAGAACTAGCCCAATTGAAGCAAGTTGGAACCCTTGCTGAATATATGTTGGAATTCCAAAAATGATCAGCTGAGGTGGCTGATATATCTATGGTGAGGTTAGTATTACTCTTTACTGAAGGTTTGGTTGAACCCTTAAAAGGTTTAGTTAAGGCCCACAAACCAAATTCATTGAAGGATGCCATGAACTTGACAAGAGATCTACAAAATGTGCTACATAAGACAAGGTTTCCTCCCAAGCCTAACTTCCCTTCCAAATTCAGATTTGACAAGAAGCCTTGGCAAAGAGATGCATTTGAAAAGAATAAGAAAGAGGGACTAAACAGGGAAGAACTTAGAAAAAAGAAATTATGCTACACATGCTTCCAACCATGGGCACCGGGGCATAAATGTACTAAGGGAAAAGCTCAATACATTGAAGTATTTTCTAATAATGATGAGTATGAAGGGGGTATGGAGGAAGAATGACATATTTAAGATCAAGAATAGGGATGTGATACAACAGAAGAAGGGAAACAAGAAGAAAATCAACCTTCACCTGACAAAGCAAGGATGGAAGTATTTTCAACAGTGCCTCGTTATCACACTATTCGATGCAAGGGAGTGGTACAAGGACAAAGGGCCTCAGTATTGGTAGATGGAGGAGCTACACATAAATTCATTGATGTAGACATGGTAGAGAGAAGGAAGATACCTATTGAACCATTCGATGGCTTCACAGTCACCATTCCAGGTCACCACACTATGGAGTGCTAAGCATGGGTTCCAAAGCTGCAAATCACCATAGGTAATTACATTTTTTCTGATAGATTTTATGTGGTTGATGTTGCTGATACTAATGTGGTTTTGGGAGTGCAATGGTTGTACTCTATAAGGGAGCATACAATGAACTATCAAATTCCTAAAATGAAATTCCAATATTCAGAAGGAACACTAAGGGTCGTGAGAAGGCATCACACCTATCTGAATCAAGTAGTGACCTCCCACAATATGAGATCCATATCGAGGCATGGAGACATATAATGGGCTGCTGAATGTTTCCTCACCTCTCTCAAGCCAGACCTAAAGGTTGTTGAACACCCAAAGGAGATAGAGGAACTACTACAAAAGTATGAAAAAGTTTTTGGAGTCCTTCCACATGGTAGACCACCTGATAGGGGGGTTGATCACAACATGTTTTGGAGGAGGGTAGTTCACCCATCCAAATACCACCCTATAAGAATCCAAAAAAATTCAGAGATGAAATTGAAAATTCCATCCAAGAACTTTTAGATTTGGGACTCATTAGATCAAGCTCTAGCCCTTATGCCTCTTCAATAGTGTTGGTGAAGAAAAGAGACGGAACCTTAAGGATGTGCATAGACTTTATAGCTTTGAACAAGACGATAATCAAGAATAGGTACCCTATACCTAGAATTGATGAGCTCATGGATGAATTATTTGGGGCAAAATATTTCTCCAAAATTGATCTTAGATCAAGTTACCATCAAATTTGAATGAAGGAAGAAGATGTGCAAAAGACTGTTTTTAGATGTCACTATGGCCACTTTGAGTTTCTTGTTATTCCTTTTGGATTAACTAATGCTCCAACCACATTCCAAGCATGCATGAATATGATCTTTTGCAAGCATCTTAGAAAGTTTGTTTTGGTTTTCTTTGATGACATTCTCATTTACAACAAAACTTGGGAAGAGCATTTGCATCATCTAGAGGTTGTGCTGAAAATTTTGCACGAACAATCCTTGTTTGTTAAGTTGTCTAAATGTGAATTTGGGAAGAAGAAAATCTTGTATCTTGGGTACATTATTGGACAAGAAGGAGTGAAAGTGAACATGGAAAAAATAAGGGCTATCCTTGAATGGCCAACACCAAAAAACATCACAGAATTAAGAGGTTTCATTGGAATATGTACTTATTATAGGAAGTTTGTGAAAGCGTTCTCCAAATTGATTTCTCCACTCACTGATTTGACAAAGAAAGATACCTTCAGGTGGGATGAAGAGCCTGAAAAGACCTTCCAAAAATGAAAGAGGTAATGAGTAGTTGTCCAGTACTTGCATTACCTGATTTTACTAAACCTTTTGTTTTGGAATGTGATGCTTCAGGTGAGGGGATAGGGGTTGTCCTAAAGCAAAATCAACACCCTATAGCCTTTGAGAGCAGAAAATTGCAGCCACATGAGAAGCTTTACTCCATCTATGAAAAAGAAATGTTGGCCATCATGCATGCCTTGGCCAAGCTTAGACAATACTTGGTGGGAAACAAGTTTGTGGTGAAAACTGATCACAATAGTCTAAAACACTTCCTCACCCAAAATGATCTTAATGAAATGAAACAAAAGTGGGTAAGAAATATCCAAGCTTTTAATTTTGATATTGAATATGTAAAAGGGAAGAATAACATTGTAGCAGATGCATTATTTGGAACACCTTCCTTTTCTCTCATGGACATTTCAAAATATTGAAAAAATATGCTAATGGTTGAATATGCCAAAGATAGTTTTGCTTGTGATGTGTTAGATGGGGTAAAAGGAGATGATAACTACAGAATTTTGAATGGGCTGATATATTATAAAGGCAGAATTTATTTGGTTCAAAATTCAAAACTCAAGTACAAGATTTTGCAAGAAGCACATGATTCCCCCCTAGCTGGCCATCCGGGGATCTTCAAAACTTATAGGCAATTAAGACAAAGGTTTTTTTGAAAATGGATGAAGGAATATGTTCTAAAATATGTGAATGAATTTAAGGTATGTCAACAAAACAAATCTGAACTCACATGCCCAGCTGGTTTATTGCAACCATTGTCCATTTTAGTGCAAAAATGGGAGAGTATCTCAATAGACTTCATCACAGGTTTGCCCAAATATTTGGGAAATGATTGCATATATGTGGTAGTGGATAGGCTGACCAAATTTGCTCATTTATTTGTTGTTACATCATCTTTTAGTGCTTCACAAGTGGTTGATTCTTTTTAAAGAAATCTTCAGATTGCATGGGCTCCCCAAGAACATTGTAAGTGATAGAGATAACATATTTATGGGTGCTTTTTGGCAAGAAATTTTCAGATTGGTGGGCACTAAATTGACTCCAAGCACAAGCTATCATTCACAAACTGATGGCAAAAAAAAGAAGAGTGAATCAATGGTTGGAAGGGTACCTAAGGAACTATGTGGGAGAGCAGCAAAAAACATGGGTAAAGTTGCTACACTTGGGTGAGTTTTTCTACAACACCACTTTTCATATGTCTATAGGAATGTCTCATTTCAAAGCATTATATGGTTATGAAGCACTCATCTTTGTTGAGCATATCTTTGGTGATAGTAGAGCCCCAAAAGCTAAATATTGGGTGGAAGAGAGCCAATACATTTTAAAGCTTTTGAAAGACAACTTGCAGGTTGCCCAAAATCAACACAAACAATATGCAGATCAACATAGGGAAGAAAGGACCTTTCAAATCAATGATTTGGTATATTTGAGGTTGTATCCATATAAACAAAAATCTTTGAAAAAGAAGGGAGCAGAGAAGCTAAAACCAAGATACTATGGCCCATACAAGGTAGTTAGGAAGGTTGGGGAGGTAGCATATGAGCTAGAACTTCCGGAAGGCAGTAAAATCCACAATGTATTTCATGTTTCATGTCTCAAGAAGGCTATTGGTCAGCAAATTGTCATTTCGGAAACACTTCCTCCTTTGGATGATGAAGGTCAGATCATACTTGTTCCGGAATTGTTTTTGAAGACAAGGGAAATAAGATTAAGGAGCAGAACTATCAAAGAATACTTATTACAATGGAAGGATCTCCTAAGTGAAGATGCCACATGGGAAGATGAACAAATTTTGCAGCATCCAAATCTAAAATTGCTTGAGGACAAACAATCTTGGGTGGGGAGGACTGTAATGTCCCCATTCAAATAAATTCATGACATGAAAATTCCACCAATCCTACTAGTTCCCTAGGTTGGATGGAGACATTGGGATTTGCAATAAGGGAGCTAATAAATAATGTTTAGGCATTAGAATGACATACATATTTAATAAAGGAGCTAAATACATAAATACAAGGGAAAATCAAAGTGGCAATTGATCATGAAGACACATGAAGGATGTGGAACCCACACAAGCTAGATTTTCTATTCCACATGGCATCCTCCTCTTGTCAATTCGAATCCATAAGAAGTTCAATGTTATTGGGATGAGTTGGAAGGCTCATACACTTGTCAATATGCATCATAGGTTGAATTGGGATGGAAGTGTAACTCCCATGGAAGAGGAAGAGTCAAATGAGAAGTTCTTAGACACTTGGGCTAGATTCCCTAACCTCTATGACAACAATGATGAAGATGCTGTGACACCTATGAAAAATTTCAAACTTGATTGCTGACATCTGACCAATATGACATGTTAGGCCTAAAAATAGCCTCCAAGGGAGTGCTCATGGGAGTTATAGAAGATGAAGAGATTCCTACTCGAATTGGTGGAAGGTGGAAGGCTAGGAAGTGGAAGACAAGTGGCAAATCTTGGATCCTTCCCTAATTCGAATTGGCTTGAAGTCTATGGACGGAATTTGAACCTTAGAAGGCTAAGGATGTTTATAAAATACAGGGATCAAGTAAGAGAAGGGATTTTGATCATTTTCAGAATTTGCATTTTAGAGGAAAACTAGTGGAGTGCTACTCTACTTTCCTTGGCACCAATTTCGAGTGTGAAAGATTCCCATCCTAGTTGGTAATTGGAAAGAGCATTCAGACCTTTCATTGGGAGCTTTAATGAGTCTTATGTTGCAGGTACAAGCTACAGGGCAGCTCGTGGTCACTTCTAGTTTAGCGTGTTTCTCCAACCATTTCCAGTTTTCTCAACATATTCATGATCCTTGAGGTGGGGCACACTTGGTAAGCTGTTGTTCTCTTTGGGGGAGCTTCTAATGCCCCATTCTTTTATCATCTGATGTAAATGCTCTGTTCTTCATATTCATATTAGCTTCAAGTCGAGATTCCAAGTGGAACTATGTAAATATGATCATTAATGAGCAAATGGTGCCATTTTTTCCTCTATGTTGATGCATGCCAATGATATGCTGATATATTCGAATGGATCACTGATGAATTAATGATGTATGGAATGTTAATAATGTGTTATACAAGTTTCATGTTCAGTGTATAAGCTTTTGGATTCATATTGTTCAATTTCATAGCATTTGGAGAAGATCAAGGATAATTTTAAGGGCGGAATTTATCCCATGGGTTATTTTTCCATGTTTTTTTCCAAAAAAAATTCGCCAATTTACATTTTTTGAAGCCCCATTTCGCCCCATTTTGATGGGATCAACTGTTTTCACTCTAAAAATTGCCAAATTATTATATAAACTATATAAAATCCTTAGAAATTGAAATAATTTTAGAAAAACATCGCCAAATATTTTATAGTTGACATTTTAATAATTGGTAAGATTCGCCAAGGTTTATACACTTTTAAATAAGTATGGGTCCTTAAAATTATCCCTGGAGAAGATTACTTATCATTTCCCCCAAGGTCGAAACTAGTTCTTTTGTATTTGATTTGAAAGGGTTGTAGTATACTTAATAAAATGAATGGTGCTGCATATGATACCATATTGATGTCCCCTAGATATCCCTGTTTCTGTTCTGAAATTCGAGAGGGTCCCATAGCATTTGGAAAGCCATTTCCAGCATCTACCCATAGGGGAATTGAACCCCAAATTGCTAGTCTAATCCCCTACCTTGACCAGAATTCAAAGGAGATTTGCAGAAGCCTTTTGAAGACTCTAAAGTATACATGAACCTCATAATCATGTCCTAATATCATCCATACACCTTCTAGAACAATTTGGGAGCATTTGGAGTCATTTGGAGACCAAGAAACCAATACTAGTTAAAGGTCGAACTAGTGGAAAAATTGAAATTTTCACCATTTTAATAAAATTCTAAAAAGGGACATTACATTTAGGGTGTCGGGTACAACCGATCATGCACCCAAAAATTTGTAATTACAAGGATTTTTTCACTCAATAGTGACTACAAAGCCATTACAATGTTTGAAAAGAGATTAACCAACTAGTATAATGCTTCTTACTCTTTACATATTTGGCTAAAACAAGCCATTACAATGTTCAACGAAGCTTAGGCATAAAACAAAAATTCCCTTCACTCTAGAATTTATGGTGTCAACCTTCACTAAAAATGTGCAACATTTAAGAAATTTTCACCTCTCTTGTTGGCCTTTGAACCAATTCTTAGCAAGTGAAAAACATTATGGGTTCAAATTATATCATGCCATATAATATTGACTAAGTGCCAAAAAAAATATCGCATCAAAACTTAGGGTTTCAAAACCCAATGTTTAAAACTCATCTTTTTTTTTACCATGTGCTGGTGCCCAAGCTAGTGCAATCTACTCCAAGCTAGTGCAATCTACTGCGATGATTGTACGTCCAAATGACGAGGTATGGCTCCACCATTGGCACGACACCGAGTTTTGCTTTGGATCTTGGTGCTTGTTCAACCTGGATGCTTCTCTGCATCAAATAGGCATTCATGATTCCCTGTGGAGAACCATTTAACGATTGCATGTAGGATTTTAGTTGTCCAGGAGCATCTCCAGTCCTTCTACTCATACTTCACTATATCAGATACAGAAAAGTATGTATGATAAACAAATGTGAAAGTAAACGGCTTGCTGTCAGTATTTTTGATTCGGGAAATCAAAGATCGATCTCTACCAGGGGCCAAAACCTCACGAAGCCGAAACTCAAACTGTGGGCCAAATCTTACTATCTTCATCATAGAGATTTAAGAATTAGATTGAATACAACCTTGTTGTTTGATGTATTTGTGGGAAAAGGTGGAGGGTTGCTCCTCGCAAAACCATGTTGCTCCAGTGAATCACCATTGCAAAACCAAGGAAAGCAAATTGGAATCCCTCCTCTTATGGTTTTGGGTGATCTGAATATGGCCTTACTAGTGACAACCAATAATTTTTCTCCACGATCATTCTTCCATGATGTCACATGACCTCCAAAAAGTGCACTTGAGCAGAGGCTCCACGGGTTACTTCAGTACAACTTTTTCAATCCCATTGGCGTCCTTCTGCATCTCCACATAAACCCTTCTGGTCCGACATCGTCAAATTTCCCATTCCAAAACCTTCATCCTCACAATTCATTGTCCACTTTCCAGCTTAATCTTATCGTATCACTAGAAGATAGATTGATCAACACGCGTCTTTCACAGATAGTGACAATTTCAACCTGTTATCGAGAAGGATCTCCTGAAGTTGGCAAAAACAAAATCAAAGACTGATGAAATATTTTTGATAACTGTTAAAAAAAATGGACACGTCTTTATTTCAATAACTGCATAACCTTCTTGGCCACGCCCATGGGGCGTGGGATAATTGGCACTCAAATCGTCTCGCTTTCGCTTTTCCAGTGATTTGTTCTTTGGATCAGGTTATAAAAACCAGCAAAATCGTAGTTCTATTCTATTTACTGCGGAACTATGTCTTTAGAGGTTTTGGCCCATTTTCAGACGATCCAGATCGTCGAAATTCCAAAAAAATAACCAGAAAAAGTAGAATTGTGCCTCACCAGGAAATTTTCTGTGACCGGTCGCCAAAATACCAAAGCGATTGTGAATCTAACAATATATATATTTTTCCAATCTATAAACAGTGATCGATTTCCACGCTTTCTTATGCATATAAAATTAAATTGGTTGCATGTCTTTCACAATAGGAGTGATTTTGAAAATACATGCATAAAAACTCAACTTTGCAAAAACGTGATCCATTTCTTACCAAACCAATTTAATGAATACTCTTGACAGGTTTGTTTGATTTCGACAACAACTTCTTTAGATGAAGAAATCTCATCATGAACTATTGCTGGATCGATTGGTGCTTCCACTTTTTGCCTTAGCTGATCTCGAACAATTTGTCTCCATAATTGTTGGTGATGAATTGGACCATTCTTATTTACACGAAGATAAAGCTTACCTTCCTGTGGCTTACTTCTTATTGCACCAATTCTTTTACCGTAAGCCTTAGATTTCCAACATTCTATAACATAATGATTCCTTCTTCCACATAAATAACATATAATTTCATTTCTCATGCTATTAAAATTGTCATTGAAAGCATACCTTGGGTGTTTTTTAATTGCACTGCTTCTTAGTGATCTACTTGATGTTTCTGAATCACTATTTGCATACACTTTCCTTTTTCCTTCTCGAATTTGAAACCATTTTGGTTTTAACTCTGGATACAATCCCAACAATGGTCTGTGGCATGTACCTGCTTGCGGCAGTAGGAACAATTTGTTGAATATTGTAACTTCTAAGAATATTATATTTGTACATTATTATTCCGGAGATGTTCCATCCCTCCGAGGTGACTCTATTATGTATCCGGAGATGTTTATTCCTCCGAGGATTTGTGGTAAGTAGGGTTATTAGACCCACCATGTGGGGGTCGGCCCTGATATTATATTTTAAGGGTTATTAGACTTCTCCAGGAGAGGTCGGCCCCATTAGGGATTTTAGTCAGTCGAGAACTAGTATAAATAGAGGAGGAGAGCTCCTCATTTGATACACACTCACAACTCAGAAAAGTAGCGCACTTGTTTGGGAGGTCTGCACAGGAGGTGAAGAAGGAGGTCAAGTCTTGGAGCACATCTTGTATTTTGGTTGATCATCTTATTGAGGAAAGCTTTGCTGGGTTTTCTACCCCATGAGGGTTTCCTAGGGTAAATTCTGTGTCTATCTTGTGATTATGTTTCTTTCAGTGATCTTGCTAGTCTATTTGGTTTAAACTTAACATGGTATCAGAGCTAGCCTGAATAGGACATCTCTCACAAGGTAAGAATATCTCTCTCTCTCTCTCCGGTGAAAATTAGAGTTTCTGCAAAAAGTTGGTATTATTGAATTCTGATTACATGGCTGGATATCCCTTCTCAAAACCAATCTTTTGAGCCCTAGATCGAACTTTTTGGTTGTGTAGAACTCCGAGAAAGTCAAATCCTAGTTTTACCAAAAGTGCGATAAACCAGAAATTCTATCCCAGGATCCGGAAAAGTAAAAGGGTTAAAATTTCCAGGTAAGTACTACTCTGTCTCTTATCTCTTGGACTCCCCCAAGAGAAGATGGCTCCAAGCACTAAGCTTGAAGACAATCTAGAAGGTATAGAGAATTTCCGGGCATGGAAATACAGAATTGGTCTCATTCTTGAAGAGAATGATCTTGCTCATTATGTCAAGGATGAAGTTGCAGAACCTGAAGGAGATGAAGCCAAAGAGAAGCATAGAAAGGATTTGATTAGGGCAAAGAGAATCATAGCTGATTCTATTAAATACCACTTGATTCCCCAAGTGGCCTCCAAGAAGACTCCAAAGGAAATGTATGATGCCCTAGGAAGAATGTATGAAGGAAAGAACATCAATAGGAAGATGAACCTAAGGACTCAGTTGAAAAGTACCAAGATGCACAAAGGAGAATCCATTCAAGACTACTTCTCAAGGTTCTCCCAAATCAAGGAGCAACTAGATGCCATTGGTGATACTCTTGATGAAGATGAACTTGTGATGACTGCCCTAAATGGTCTCACTAGACCTTGGGAATCATTCATACAAACTATGTGTGCTAGAAAAGAAAGCATGAAGTTTGATGTAGTATGGGAGGATTGTGTTCAAGAAGAGGCTAGGGTAGCCAACAGAGAAGCTCTTCTCAAAGAGGATGACCAAGCCTTGGCCACCCACACTAAAAGAGGAAAAAGAGGTCACTTCAAGAAAGTGAATCACAAAAGGTCTCAACCCTCTCATAAATTCAAAAGGAAAGGAGGAACAAACTCAGAAAGAGACCTCTCCACAATCCAATGTTATAATTGTCTTAAACTAGGACACTATGCTAAAGACTGTACTTTTCTAGGAAAGAAGAAGAAGAAGTTTGTTCACAAAAGACATCATGCACATATGGCAGAAGATGATAGTGAAGAAGAAGTAGGGGAAGAAGAAGAAGAAGAAGAAGAGGAAAGGCCTCAAAGGAAAAGATCTAAAGTAAAGAAAGAAGATCCAGAAGAATATGTCCTATTTTCTGCACTCTTTGGATCTGTGTCTCCTGGAGAAGATACATGGCCAATTGATAGTGGTGCTTCAAAGCACATGACAGGACAAAAGAAAACTCTCTCAAGACTTGAAGAAAAGTCCTCACCACAAAAGGTATCTCTAGGAGATGATTATCAATATCCCATCAAGGGAATTGGTGAAGCAAGCTACAATCTTGATTATGGAAACCCCTTGAAAATGAAAGAAGTTCTATATGTACCAGGTTTAAAGAAGAATCAACTCTCTATCTCAACACTAGATAAGAAAGGTTTTAGAGTGGCTTTCATAGATGGACAAGTATTCATGTGGTCCAAAGGAAAATCAATTGAATATGCAGTTGTCATTGGTGAAGAAGAAGGAGGTCTCTATAAGCTCAAGGGACATCTAGAAGTTGCCCTTGCTCATGAAAATTCTAGCCCCAGTGAGCTATGGCATAGAAGACTAGCTCACATTAACTACAAAGCCTTACCCTATGTAAGCAAGGTGGTCATAGGATTACCAGATTTGAAGGTTGATCATAATGGCTTATGTAAAGGTTGTAAGAAAGGGAAGAATGTCAAGAACCCTTTTCCAAAGAGTAAAACAAAGACTAAAGACATTTTGGAGCTAATACACTCAGATGTATGCGGACCAATGTCCACCACTTCCCTAAGTGGGTTTGAGTATTATCTCTCATTCACTGATGACTATTCAAGAAGACTTGGATATACTTTCTAAAAGGTAAGAATGAAGTCTTTGGAAAATTCAAAGAATTCAAGGCCCTAATAGAAAATATCTCAGAAAAGAAAATCAAGATTCTCAGAACAGATAATGGCGGAGAATATACTTCAAAGGACTTTGAAGACTTTTGTAAAGTAGCAGGAATTAAGAGGGAACTAACCACTCCCTACAATCCCCAACAAAATGGGGTTGCTGAGAGGAAAAATAGAACCATCATGGAAGCTGTAAAGACTATGATACATGACCAAGATCTACCTATGTATCTATGGGTTGAAGCAGCTAGGACAACAGTCTATGTGCAAAACAGACTATCCCATAGTGCTCTTGAATTCAAAACTCCAGAAGAAGTGTTTACAGGAAAGAAGCCTGAGGTAAGTCATCTCAAAATATTTGGGTGTCCTGTGTACATCCACATTCCAAAAGAAAAGAGAACCAAGTTGGATCCTTCTGGTAAGAAGGGAATATTTGTTGGTTATTGTGAATCATCCAAAGCCTTCAGAATTTACATACCAGGTTTTCATCATATAGAAATAAGTAGAGATGTAACATTTGATGAAGAAGCAGCTCTCAAGAAATCCAGGAAGTGCCAACTTGAAGAAATCTATGAAGATGATTCACCAGCGGATCATGACATCCCTGAAGATGATTCACCAGCGGATCATGACATGTTGGAACCACAAGAACCTCCTATTATAGATTTATCTAAGAAAAGAAGGCCAGCATGGGCTAGAGATATTATTCAAGGAGCTAAAAGATATGGAGCTCCTGAAGGCTCCACTAGAGAAAGAAAGAAACCAAAGCTAGTGTCCAACTATATGGCCTTGATGTGTGATCTTGTGGATCAACAACCTACTAGCTATGAAGAGGCAGCTTAGAAAAAAGAATGGATAGAAGCAATGACAGAAGAATATCAGTCAATAATGAAAAATGATGTCTGGGATGTAGTTCTCAAACCAAAAGATAAAAGTGTGGTTTCTTCCAAATGGATCTTCAAAATAAAACATGCTGCAGATGGTAGCATTGAAAAATATAAGGCAAGATTTGTAGCCAGAGGATTCTCTCAGAAGGAAGGAATTGACTATGAAGAAACATTTGCACCAGTTGCTAGGTATACTTCAATTAGAACTATCATGGCACTTGCATCTATGATGAAGTGGAAATTACACCAAATGGATGTTAAGACAACTTTTCTGAATGGTGTAATTGAAGAAGAAGTGTACATAGAGCAACCACAAGGGTTTGAGGTTAAAGACAGGAGAACTCATGTATGCAAACTGAAAAAGGCATTATATGGGTTGAAGCAAGCTCCCAGGGCTTGGTACGGAAGGATTGACAATTTCTTAACAAGCATGGGCTTTACCAAGAGTAAAGCTGACCCAAATCTTTATCTCAAAGTGATGGATGATGAACCAGTTATACTGTTGTTATATGTAGACGATCTATTTCTAACCGGAAATGAGAATCAAATTATTGAAAGCAAGAAGAAGCTTTCTTCAGAATTCGAGATGAAAGATCTCGGATTAATGCACTACTTCTTAGGTCTAGAAGTATGGAAAGAACCAAAAGGAATATTTCTAAATCAAGGTAAGTATGCTGTGGAGATTCTAAAAAGGTTTGATATGTTGGAGTGTAAACCCATGGCCACTCCCATGGACTCCAACTTGAAGCTATTAGTTAATGACTCATTGGAATTAGTGGACCTAACTCTATATAGACAAATCATTAGGTCATTGATGTATTTAACAAATACTAGGCCAAATATATGCTTTGCTGTAAATACCCTAAGTCAATATCTAGTAGAACCTAGAAAGGTTCACTTAATAGCTGCAAAGCATGTAATGAGGTACCTAAAAGGTACATTAGATTTTGGTCTATATTATCTTGGAGGTCATGAACTCAAATTACATGGTTACTCAGATTCTGATTGGGCAGGAAGTGTCTTAGACAGAAAGAGTACATTAGGTGGATGTTATGGTCTTGGATCTGCCATGATCTCATGGTTCAGCAAGAAACAATCTAGTGTGGCCCTCAGTACTGCTGAAGCGGAATATATAGCTTCCTGCTCTGCCAGCTGTGAAGCAGTGTGGCTTTGGAAGTTATTATCTGGAGTGTTTGACTTAGAAATGGATTCCACTGTGATTATGTGTGACAATCAAAGTTGCATTAATATGACAGAAAATCCTGTATTCCACGATAAGTCAAAACACATAGAGATCCGATACTTTTATATACGAGATATGGTGCAGAGAGGAGCTATCAAGCTCGAGTATGTGAACACTGAGGATCAAATTGCTGATATCTTGACCAAACCTCTGTCTCGAGTGAAATTTGAATACTTCTGAGACAAGCTTGGTGTAGTTCAAAAGGACCCTCCTCGAAAGGGGGAGTAGTATAGTCACTGATGATGAGATTTTCTCATCGAACAACAAGGTCGATGATGAGGTTACCTGTTCACTACACCTAGATACTTAGAAATATTTAGATTTAGGACTCTTATGCTTATAATACTTAGTTTTTACTTATACATGCTTTTGATGATAGATGTATTAGTGAGAATACATGCTTTTGATGTTAGATGTATTAGTGAGAATACATGCTTTTGATGATAGATGTATTGGTGAGAATACATGCTTTTGATGATAGATGTATTAGTGAGAATACATGCTTTTGATGATAGATGTATTATTGAGAATACATGCTTTTGATGATAGATGTATTGGTGAGAATACATGCTTTTGATGATAGATGTATTGGTGAGAATACATACTTTTGATGATACATGTATTGATTAATGTACTTGTATGGTTGAGGATACTTGTACTTGTATTGATAAGAATACATGTAAGGATTGCATCATCCTTGAACACACGTTCTAAAGTGAGCCGTAGACATGATGTCTCCGAGAATGAAGTCCTTGGTGGACATGAAAGGATTGTATCATCCTTGAACTCAAGTTCTAAAGTGAGCCGTAGATAGGTGTCTCCGAGAAAGAAAGAGGATTGGATCATACCTGGACTTCAGTCCTAAAGAGAGCCATAGACATGATGTCTCCGAGAATTGAAGATAGGACTGCATCGTCCCTGAACTAGGTTCAAAATGTACGTGATGGGATTGCATCATCCCTAGACATGAGACTTGTCTTAAAGGTACGTGTGAGGACTGCATAGTCCATGAACTGGGTTCAAAATGTACGTGATGGGATTGCATCATCCCTAGACATGAGACTTGTCTTAAAGGTACGTGTGAGGACTGCATCGTCCATGAACTGGGTTCAAAATGTACGTGATGGGATTGCATCATCCCTAGACATGAGACTTGTCTTAAAGGTACGTGTGAGGACTGCATCGTCCATGAACTGGGTTCAGAATGTACGTGATGGGATTGCATCGTCCCTAGACATGAGACTTGTCTTAAAATGATAAGGACTGATCATCCTGTAACTTGATCTGGATTGTATCATCCATGGACCTATGTCCTAAAAAGAGCGGGATTGATCATCCTGTAATATGATCGTGTGATGACGATGCTGATGATCGTGTGATGACGATGCTGATGATCGTACTGATGATGTTGATGTTCTAGTAACTGGTTGAGTTACTGATGATGATGAATTGAAGAAAGCTTCTGATGATTTATAGATGTATCATGTATGATGTAGTCAATGACTCCTTTCTCCTGCAGACATTGTTATAATATCCTTCTCGTTAAGGGGGAGTGTTGAATATTGTAACTTCTAAGAATATTATATTTGTACATTATTATTCCGGAGATGTTCCATCCCTCCGAGGTGACTCTATTATGTATCCAGAGATGTTTATTCCTCCGAGGATTTGTGGTAACTAGGGTTATTGGACCCATCATGTGGGGGTCGGCCCTGATATTATATTTTAGGGGTTATTAGACTTCTCCAGGAGAGGTCGGCCCCATTAGGGATTTTAGTCAGTCAGGAACTAGTATAAATAGAGGAGGAGAGCTCCTCATTTGATACACACTCACAACTCAGAAAAGTAGCGCACTTGTCTGGGAGGTCTGCACAGGAGGTGAAGAAGGAGGTCAAGTCTTGGAGCACATCTTGTATTTTGGTTGATCATCTTATTGAGGAAATCTTTGCTGGGTTTTCTACCCCATGAGGGTTTCCCAGGGTAAATTCTATGTCTATCTTGTGATTATGTTTCTTTCAGTGATCTTGATAGTCTATTTGGTTTAAACTTAACACAATTTTCCCAAGAGCTTTCTCCAGATGTTGTCTCCTGATATCCCAATCCTTGATATTGGGGACGTTCCTCAAATTCAATTGGCTGTATGATGCCTTGGACATCAGTGCCAAGTCCTCCTCCATTGAACCCCATCTTGGTTAGGAGTTTCATGTCAATCCCACGTGTATTCTTTTAAAAAGAACCCAAACAAACGTCTGAATGAACATGATTATTACTTACCTCATCTTTTAACCGAGGAACAAATTTGTCCAAATACATCTCTCTTATCTTTGAGGTATCATCCTCCTGTTTAATTGAAGATGTATTAGACGAAACATCCGTGTGATCTTCTTTCACATGAGCACAAAAAGGCAAATCCCGTCATCTTCTACTGTAGAAGGACTTCTTGAATTGCCGGCTTGTTCATACTTAGCTAACAATTCCTCCTTGATTTGCATCTCACGTTGCATCTCTTTGAGCTATTCTTGAAGTTTTTGCTTCTCTTCTGTCAAAGCTTCCAATTTCCTTCGTAGATGAGCACTTTATTTTCCTTCACTATACAATTCTCGTATCTTTTTCTCCATAGAGAAGAATCGTTCACTAAAATCTGCATCTCTATAGAGATTTGCATATACAGAAATAGAAGGATAATTGTTTTGTGGACTCTCCATCTTAGATCTATAACTAAGATGATAAATGTCCACAAATAAGCAAAAATAAATATGAAACCAGATCGGAACAACTCTGATACCAAACTTGATTCGAAAATGGGTAACTTACTTCCCTTCCATTAACGAATGCTTAATCAACTCTCAATTTCTCATTAAGACATAAATAAATTGAGAGTTAAATCATGCGTAACTTGAAACAACATTTTTTTGCTTATCAAGTGAGAACATAATAAAAAACACGCATACCAAAAGATGACAACCAAATGATAACGAACTTCATCAGGCTTCTTGACTACGTCTCCGGGTTCGTTAAAGCTCCAAGCCGTTCTTATTAATCCTCCTTTTCAACATACATGTATTTTACATTGACAGAATCATGTGGCATTCTCTCCCATCTTGGGCAACCTTCTCCTAAGACTCTCACATGAAATTTCATAAGCAAGACCTCCTTGCTTAAACTCTCCAATGCAAAGGAAAGATTACAAAGAATACTCTCTCCAACTAAGCTTACTTCCTTCTCCATATGAGAGGTTTTTATAGCTTTTTCATGGATGATTAGTCATCACTCATGTTTAGGAGAAAATCTCTCCCATGATCCCCTAAAGTAGGATTAGGAGACACCTTAAGGTGGTATGTGGAGGAAATGTCTCATCTTCCTCTATGGATATCTCAACACCCCTTAGGACTAGGAAACCAAATGATAAGGTGGATTCTCACACCTTTTTAATTTCGTTTTTACAAATTAAATGAGAATTTTGAATGAGCATCTTCATCTAATTCCCTTTTACATATTTCTTCATTGAATTTCGAATGAAACTCTTTATGAACTTTTTGTTAAAGAAAACCTCATGTATGGTCGTAACTTCAACCTGGAATTTCTCCCACATACGAATTCCATTTGACCCCGTTCAAGTTGTGTTAGAAATCTCTCTGCAAGCTCTTCGTTGATTGAGCACCTACGGAGAAAATGAAGACCTTCTGCATTCTTCGACTGAGACAATCCTCCTGGATCATCTTCATGCAAGAAAACAAAGTGTTGGATTTTATTAGCAAGCAACTATGTGAGAAACACTTGGGGAAAATCAACTTATGAAAAAAAAATGATGGCAATATTGCATGTTGTGGACATTTGATGTCCATGCCTACTTGGTCAACATTTCTAGATCAAAACCAACAATCGTAGTCTGAAATACTTTATGGAACAAAGAACTTCATCCCTTAACCAACAAAAATGGGTCACCAAAATGTTGGGATATTACTATAAGATAATTTTCCAAAACTGCAAGGAGAATGTGTTAGTAGTTTCTCTCTCTCGAAAGTATGAAGAAGGTTCCCTCTTTTTCCTCTCCGTCATCGTAGCAGACTAGTTGAATCAGACATTCATAACAAATAGTTCACAGATCCCAAGCTCGCTATCATGATCCAACAACTTCAAATGGAACCCCATGCATATCAGGGCTACACTTGGCACAATGAAGAGATTTTCTATAAAGGGCATCTATATTTGCATAAGAAATCAAAATTGAAATCACCTGTGTTTTATGAGATACATTCATCACCCATAGCCAGTCATTCATGATTTCATAAAACATATGAAATGATCAAATGAACCGCACATTTGTGGTAGAATATGACACTTTCCAACAACATAAAGGTGAGACAATGGAACCTCAAGGTGAACCTCAACCACTTTCCATTCCAATTGTGGTAGGCACTGACATTTCTATGGATTTCATTCTACGGTAACCAAAATCTAGCAATAAGTTCATACTCATGGTTGTGGTTGATCGCCTTTCCAAATATGCTCAGTTTTATGCCCCACCACATCCTTTCAAGGCATATATGGTAGCTCAATTATTCATGGATAATGTCTTCAAAATCCATGGTATGCCACAGTGTATTGTCACAGACCATGACCCCACCTTCACTAGAAATTTCTAGCACGAATTGTTTTGGCTCCAGGGCCTCAACTAAATCTCAACACTACCTATCATTCCCACACCGATGGTCAAACTAAAGCTATCAACAAATTCCTAGAAGCGTGTTTGTGGTGCTTTACTTCACAGTGACAATCCCAATGGGCTCAGTGGTAACCTCTAGCAGAATGGTGGTATAATACAATTTATCATGCTACCACTCAAATGACTCATTTTGAAGTTGTATATGGCCAAGAGACTCCCTAAATACTATCCCACTTACCAAGGATCTCTAAAGTATAGGAGGTCGACAAAACAATCACAACTCAAGCCAACATTTCCTCATTTTTATGGATAATTGGTAATATCTCAGAATAGGTGAAGCAATAGATTGATCAACATTGTTTAGAATGCCATTTTGCAGAAGGGGATCAAGATTTATTTTCCTTGATGCTATAAGCATACCTCAATTAAGGCCAACCACCACCAAAATATTTCTCTGAAGTTTTATGGACCCCATAAGGTCCTCAAACATGTTGGTTTTGTGGCTTACAAATTGAAGCTATCTAGCCACTCTAAGATTCATCCCATTTTTTTTTTATGTATTTTGCTTGAAGAAAGTGGTCGGATCTCATTATCGTATTGAAACTAGCCTTCTATAATTGGAAGAAGAAGGTTTCATTTGGTTGTAGTACAAGATCATCCTTAAAAAAATATGAACATCATCTCTAATAACGTGCCATCCAAGAGGTCACGATCCAATGGAAAATTACCCAATCCAAGGATGCTACATGGGAACTAGTAGATATACTTTAGCAATTTCCGCATCTATAGCCTTGCGGTCAACACTATTTTTTAATGGGGAGGGCATGTTAGAGTCCTACATTAACTCTTAAAATAAATATATAGGTTGTTATGTATTGAGACCATTTATATTAATAAATCCCATGAAGTAAGTATAGTGTGAAAGTAATATTTATAAGAAGACTTATTAGAAGGTTATGCCTACTAGAAAGTTTTTTCACTAAAAACTATATAGAGTAGAAACAATGTAGTAATATGTCTTGTGAAGTATATTGTACTTGGGGCTTTGCTCATTTGGAAGTTGTCATCTCGAAGAAGAAAGTTGTTGGAATGGGTAATGTTAATTTTGAAAGTGTAATGATGTCTAGTGTGATGTCGTAAGATATTATGATGTCTTATCTAGCAAAAGAACACATAATTCTCTCCATTATATGTAAAATGAGTTGTCCCACATGCATCATGGAGTAATAATATAAGGAGGTGAAAAATCATTTATCCTACATATATTATGGGATGCAAATCCTCCATGCCTCTAGCTATATAATAGAGGTGAAAGAGATCGTTTGGGGTATGTTGAATGATATTGTGAAACATTATAAAGCCGTGATACGCATATGTGGGTAGTGCTCAAGTTTAAGAGTGGATATTTCTGAAGAATAAAGAAGATCATACCTTCTTGTCTATGTTTCCCCATTTGGGGTTTTACCACGTATATCTGGTGTACTATCTCTTTTTATCTTGTCCCTCTCTTACTATTTGATTATTTGGTGCTTGTATGGACAAGAGGCTAGACTAGTTGATTCTTGCTATCGATTTACATGTTAGTAAATGTATTGTTGTATGTTTATGCATGTTCCTCAATATTCTAACATGATATCAGAGTTTGTTACTAAGTTCTACCTTCTTCAGTATTTTTTTTAAAATTTTCTTTTACAAGCATTGAATTCTTCATTTTTTTTGGGGCCCTCTTTCTCTAGTAGATTTGCCATCAGATCTGGACAACCATTGAGGTTTTTCTTCATATCTAGGCATTTTGAATGTTTTCCCAAAATCCTAACCTCACCATTTAATTTTTCAGAATATTTTTGAGTTTTATGTAGATATAAATTGAAATCCATTGTATACCTACTTGCTATCAAGGATCTATCTTTCTTGCAGCAGATCTAGTTGTTTGTATGTCTCTGGTTGTGTTTTGTCATAGGTTTCTGTCTAGATGGTGATTGCATTCACAAAATTATAGTTTTAGATTGTTTTCAGCACCTACACACCTTTTCTTCACTGATGGTGCATACACATGCTCCTTTTGTTTACAAGAGGTGGGTACACATGCACCTTTGCCACTGGGAAAGAGTGTGGGCCCTGTTTTGAAGTGAAAACTTAGTTGAAAATGATTTTTTTCATTGTTTTTGCTAAAGGTTTGCAGATTTGTCACTAAGGGTTTTGTTATTGGCGAGAAACTTCAGTTTTATTCATTGTTTTTCTTTTAGTCATTATCTTCTTGTCTTTTGTTTGCATCAAGGTTTAGTTTCTTGTTTATCATTACGAGTTAAGAGATTGCTTCTATTCCTGAGTTAGTTAGTACTAACTATCTTGCTTGGAAGAGAGAGATGATTGATGTTCTTAGGAGTAAAATATTTGGCGCTTAGTCAAAGGTGAACAAATGAAACCAACCGATGCTAAAGACTCATCTATATGGGAAGACCGGTGTGATCAAGCAAGAGACCCATTGGTCAAATTGTCAAATAGTTCACAAGTGCATATTGAGGCCGAAGATAGCCCGATTGAGATATGGAAAAATTTAGCTTCTTTATTTGATAAATATGATGATGTTTCTGCTTATTATCTTGAAAAGAAGATTCATGAGCTAGATCCTAAAGATTTTGATAGCATAGAGTCATTTCTTGTTCAAATAAAAACCTAAATAACTATGGTAAATATTACAAGAAAAATGATACCGCCCTTGTTATTCTTATAGAGCAAAAGTTGCCTTCTGCCTTTGATTTGTTCACCCAAACGAAGAATAGGGCCATATGATGGGTTCAACCCATCACTCTTCTAATGATGCTCCTAAATAGAAAGTGCTTAATCCTTGTAAGTATTGTGGCAAAACCAACCACCTTGAGAATATTTGCTTTAAATAGAGACGTGAACTTGCTAAAGCCAAGAAGAAATCCTCTGAGGAACAACAAGTAGCGACTTTGTGTCTACTCTGTTTACCCCGTAAATCCTCTTCTTCTGTGGAATGAAATATGGAGTTTGGTGCTTCTAACCATATGACTGGTACTTCTTCTTTATTTTCATCTTATGACACTAATAAGCACACAACATATAAAGTTTCAATTAGTGATGGTAAACCACTTTCAGTAGTAGATTCTGGTGATGTTAAAGTTCCTAACGGTGATGTTTTTCATGTTCAAGGCATGTCCATCAATTTGATTTCTATTTATCGTTCTTGTGAAAAAGGTTATACGTTTGAAGCATGGCCAAATAAATATACTCTTAAAGATATCAAACATAATTTCAAAATTGTTTCTTCCAGTCTTGTTGATCATGAAGTTGGTTTATATAAGTTTACCGGTTTTAATTCAATTAAAAATCAACCATTTTATTCCTATGTTGCTCACATTGATGAACAAAGTAAATTATGATATGAAATATTATGTCACTTGAATTATGGTAAAATGCAAATTTGATCTAAAATGGTAATTGGCTTACCTATAATTTCTTCCACGAAAGATGTTTGTGAAGGTTGTGTGCTTGGTAAACATTATAAGGAAATGTTTGATAAAGGTAAAACTTGGTGTGCTAAAGAACAATTGCAATTAATTCATAGTGACATATGTGATCCTCTTAAAATCCCTTATTTGTCTCATGTTGTCTATTTTCTTACTTTTATTCATGGGTATAGTAGAAAAACTTGGGTTTATTTTTTGAAACATAAAAGTGAAACCTTTGGTATATTTTAAGAATTTAAATCCTTGGTTGAAAATGAATCTAGTAAAATTCCTTGGTTGAAAATGAATCAGATAAAATTATTAAGAAATTGAGAACTTCATGGGGGGGGGGGGAATTCACTAAAAATGAATTTAATGCATAAATTCAACATCAAAAGATTGCTCCTTACACACCTCAACAAAATGGGGTAGTTGAAAGGAAATATAGAACTTCGTTGAAATGGCTAGATGTGTGATTTATTCTAAATGATTACATAAAAGGTTTTGGGTTGAAGCTATTTGTTGTGCTAATCATATTTTAAACATAATTCCTACTAAGGCAGTTTTGTAGGTTATTTCTACAGAAAAATGGAGTGGAAGGAAACCCGATATTACTAACTTTAAGATATTTGGTAATGAATGTTGGATATCTCAAGTCTCACAAATGTATATTCATTAGTTACAATGAAGATTCTAAATCTTACAGGTTATTTGATCCATCTACCCAAGGTCATTCAATGAGATGTTCAATTTAATGAAGTCTCCCTTCCACCCAAGTCTGTTGAACCTCATATTACCTTGAATTTGCTTTCATCTTATGTTTCTCCCATATTTATTACCCCTTTCTCTAGTTCCTAGCTTGATCTAGATCCTAGTTCACCTACTTCTTCAAGTGATCCACTCGAAATTTCTAAAGATACTAGAGTGGTTCCCACCATTACTCTTCCTGTTTGGGCCTGAAAAACTCTTGAATCCATAGGTTTTGAGATTGGTATTCCTTCCGATACTCGACGGACTAGATACTACTTTGCTCTCATGCCTAAAGTCTTGGCCATAGACAATCCCTCCACATATACTCAAGATAAATACAAACTTGAATGGGAAAAACAATGACTGCAAAGTATGACTCATTAACGAAGAACAAGACATGGAATTTTCTTCCCCTTCCTCTGGGAAAAAAATTAGTTGGTTGTAAATGGATCTATAAAACAAAGTTTACTGTAGAAGGACATATTGAAAAATATAAAGCCTAGTTAATAACAAAAGGTTTTTCTCAACAAGAAAGTATATATTATACTCAAATGAACACAACAAGAACCATACTTTCTCTTGTTGCATCTTATCAATGGGAAATTCATCAAATGGATGTCAAGAGTGATTTTTTGAATGGCGATCTTCGTGAAAAAAATTATATGCAACATCCACTTGGTTTTATCACTGCTGAAACTTCAAGTTTGGTATGCAAATTAAACAAGTATTTATATGGTTTTAAACAGGAACCTAGAGCTTGGTTTGAGTAAATTGATACTTATTTCTTAAAGAATGGTTTCAAACAGTGTACATCTTATCCAAATATGTATGTTAAGAACTTTGATGATGACATCCTCATTGTGGTACTTTATGTGGATGATTTAATCCTTACAGGTAGCTAGCTTGCATTAATACAGGAATTGAACAATAATCTTAAGCATCAATTTGAAATGACAAATTTATGCCTATTGCATTATTTTTTGGGTATTCAAATTTGGCATATGGTTGATGGTATATTACTTTCTCAACTTAAGTATGCTTCATATTTACTAGCATGGTTTCATATGAGTGATTGTAAACCTTCACCAACACCATTTCAGTCCCGTGTAAAGAAAATTGTTGACTGTGAGACTACTCTTGTTGATGCTACTCTTTATCATTAGCTTATGGGGAGTTTGATATATTTGACACATAACAACCCTGATCTCTCTTTTTCCATTAGCATGGTCTCCAATTAGTTTATGGAAAAGCCTCATGAAATAAATTGGAAGGTAACAAAGAGAATTTTCAGATATTTACAAGGGACACTACATTATGGTGTTTTTTTTATCCTAGTAGAGTTATAGTTTCACTTCTTGGATATTCAGATTCTGATTAGGTAGGAGATAATTTAGATCAAATGTCTATTGCAAGATACATCTTTCAACTTGGTTTAGGTTTGATTTCATGGTCCAGTAAGAAGTTGAGAACACTTTCCCTTTCTTCTTGTGAAGTAGAGTACATGGCAGCTAAGGAAGCAACTAAAGAAACATTGTGGATTCAACATGTTCTTGCAGAGCTTAGACTAGTTCAGAAGTCTCCTACTGAGTTAAGATGTGACAATCGAAGTGCAATTCAACTTGCATACAATCCAGTGTATCACTCCAAGACCAAACACATTGACCATGATACTCATTACATTCAAGATCTTGTTTCAAATGGTGTTATTTGTTTGAAGTATTGTTCCATAGAACAACAAGCAACAATTATCTTCACCAAATCCATGACAAAAATGAAGTTTGTGCATCTTCAAAATTTGTTGGGAATGCAAGAAGTTGTCATTAAGGGGGAATGTTAATATAATGCCATCTTCCTCCACGTGTGTTTCTTAGCCCTGCTCATCATTAACGGGGTGTGTTTCTTATCCCTGCTCATCATTAACGGGGAGTGATGGAGTGTGTAATTTTAATTTTGGAAGTGTAATGATGTCTATGTCATAAGGTATTATGATGTCTTATCTAGCAAAGGAAGGCATAATTCTCTCTATCTTATCCCACATGCATCATGGGGTAATATTCTCCTATTACCATTCATCATATAAGAAGGTGGAAAATCATTGATCCCACATGTATTATGGGATGTAAATATTCCATACCTCTGGCTATATAATAGAGGCGAAGGAGACCCTTTGGGGTACATTGAATGATATTGTGAAACATTGTAAAGTTGTGATAAACATATGTGGGTGGTTCTCAAGGGTAAGGGTAGATATTTATGAAGAATAAAGAATATCATACCTTCTCGTGGATGCTTCTCCATTTGGGGTTTTACCACGTATATTTGGTGTACTATCTCTTTTCCTCTTGTCCCTCTCTTACTATTTGATTATTTGGTGCTTGCATGGATAGGAGGCTAAACTAGTTGATTCCCGTTGTTGATTTACATGTTAGTAGATGTATTGTTGTATGTTTATGCATATTCTCAATATTCCAACACAAGTGAACATTGATCTCATCAATAAATGTATTTTTATTGTGGTATTTGATTATCTACAACTGTTTATTGATGTGGTATTTCTATCATTTTATTCTCGAGTTTTGCTATATTTCATTATTTCTGCTTTTAATTTTCTATAATGCTATTAAAGTATATAACGAAATTGCAATTAAATTTCACATTGCTAATATTTCTAACTGAGAGGGAAAATAATACCTTAAAAAAACCAAAACAAAAAACTATCACAAAACCCCATTCATAATGGCTATTTTCAAACTCTCCTTGATATAGATCCACAAAAAGCATATCCTCACAAAAATAAAACTTGGACACATAGGGTTTCAAACAATGATCAATATGCAATCATCATATTCCTTAATATCATCTATACCATTGCATAAAAAACAAAATACTAAAGCTGTTGAGAAAATGATGAAAATGGCTTTTTTCAATTATCACCCTACTCTCATCCACTAGACGTCCTTTAGAAAGTAATTTTCCTTTACAGTTTTGTTCTTTGTACACATGATTGAAAGAAATTGCGTCGAAACTGTGAGCTTCATTTTGACTTGGTCACCCAATTGTTTTAAGTGAATGTTCAGTCGTTGGTCAATTCCTTTCATCCAATGAATGACCAAGTTCGAATCTCTAAAATTCTGAATGTACCTAACTATTTTTTCCGTGGCACATTTGAGTAACTAACACTCATATGCCCGTTATCTAAACATAGTTATTCGAACTAGCATCAATTATTGCACTCACCTTGAAAGAATGAATTTTTGATAGGTCAAGAACACACCCAACACTATTATAAAATTGATTGTCCTGCCATCAAAGAAACCCCGTGCCTTATCCTGGAATATATCATCCTTGTTTATATTCAATTTTGACAACTTACTCACATGATTATGTGGCACTAGCAGTGTGTAAGCTATAGGAAGATCTCTTAACTATGTCGTTACTTGGAAAGATGGGATTCCTTTTCCTTCAAATAACACGTGGTTCCTTGCTAACCAGATTTCTAAACTGTCAAGTATGGCATTGACTTTAATTTGATGGGCACATGGGCATGATTTGATCTATTTGTGTGTGCACGGGTCACAAAATTTCTCTGGGTTCAACAATCAATGCTTAAGACACTACATCAAGGTGATCCCATGGCTCCAAGAATAACCCTCATGAGAATTGAACCTTACCCATTAGTGAAAAGATTTATGCTCCCCGCTAATGGATCCAACACCTTTGGACAAAATTTGAAGGACATGGGGGTGGTGTTGATTTGCTTAGATGTGCACAAGTCACAAGAATATGTAATATAATCTATCTGGGTGCAACCACATGTTTGACGACTACCTCAAGGTGATCCCATGGCTCTAGGAACAACCCTCATGATACATTAATTTTGAAGGACATGGGTGTGGGCTTTGATCCACTTATGTGTGCATATGTCATGTGATTATTTAATATAATTTCTCTAGGTGCAACTACAAGTTTTAGCTCTAAAAACCTTTGATGGACATGGAGTGGACTTTGATCCACTTATGAGTACACGAGCCACTTAATATTTTAACTTCTAGTGAAAATATTGTCTTAATGAGATTCCTTGTTCTACACCCACAATAGTATTTTCAATAAGACCTTAATTGGTGACATAATTGCCATTGTTATAGAGGATTTGTCTTTACGTAAGATGGAAAACTAATGAGGATCCATCCAAATGCTTGGTATCTTAATGACCATTTACATTAACGACTTTTTTAGTGCCTGAACAACATCTCGATGGACAATTCAAGTTTGTGTATAACATGGTCTTTTGGGTACCTTAAATGGCATGTAAAACATATCCTTAATAAGTGCTCTTCTTGGCATCCCAATTAATGCCCCAATAGCTTAATAAAGGTGATCAACTGGCTTTTTTTCTTTGTGTCTTGAAATAAATTATTATACTAAAATGGATCTATCCGAAACCCATATTAAGTGTAGAGTGGGATCAAAATTTTGAAGGTGAAAACCATTCTCGTAGACTATTTAAATGCATTGATATTTGTTTTTGGAGGGTATTAATCCCTTTGTGTGCTTGATAGATCTAGAGTTGATATAGATTTATGCTAGTGAAAATCAAGATTTACAATATATGTTAATATATGCATCTAACTACAACATGTACATTTTTAATACATAAATAAAGAAACTTTAGCCTTTGTTGGTTTAGAATGACATTGGGTTGTGTGACCAACACTTCAATAATTGAATAAAATGATTCTAAGTGCCTTGGAAACTGCTTCAACATCCTTAAAGGATATTATGTTGGAAACCTTAAGGATGTGAGGAAGGATAGGTAAATAATGGAGACCCTCATGGCCTCCACCACCTTGCCATCAATATGTGACCCTCTGTTATCACCTAAAATTCTCACACATGCGACATTTCGATGATTATCACAAGAAGACATCATCGACATATAGCATGCAACTCATAAGACTTCTTTCTCAGCAAAATCAACATGTGAAATAAAACAATGAATGGATAATTCACACTTTAGGACAACCACACAGGTTTATTAAAAGAAATCTGTGCAAAGCACGAGTTCATTAAAGAAAATCCACGTGATATTGTGTCGAAAATCCATTGAAACCCATGTAGATGTACCAACGCACGAAACATTAACTTCTACGACACATTCAAATATTTTCAACCACATTTTTCCTCCAAGCTAGAAAAAAATGGTTTCTTCAGTTGATGCCTGCATCTGAAGTAGTGCATCAGAGTTGCTTGTCGATATCCCTAGGGACAAATAATATCTACACGGATATGTGGTGTCCAAAAAATTCCCTTAAAGAACAAATTTAAATCTGCCAATCAATTGGTATTGAACCTAATCGTTCTAGAATTTTGTTTGCTTTTGAAAAATGTTTGTAATGCAACATCACAATGATTAAGTCTGTAACGCAACATCATAATGATTAACAACACGACTAACATAATAAAGAAATAAGGATGCATTTATAGATGAAAACACAAGTTATATAACAAACCATTATCTAAAAGGTTCCCACCCTTGAGTATGTAAAATAATTACTATTTTCAAGGAATGCAATTAACCTGCACTCAAAGAACCCTATGTGAGAAAAAAGTCTTGAAGGGTGTGCCACTTTCAATATGTGGTGTTTGTTTGTATCTATTATCCTTCACATAAAGAAAGCATTTCAGAACCAAAACATAACAGAGGTGTTATGTTTTGGTTTTCAAGTGCTTTCATTATGTGAAGGAAGTTGACCCTAGCAAACATAACAGATCTTCAGTTGACCCCAACAAATATAACTTTCTTTATGTGATTCCTGGGGTCAACTTTTGTTCACTCACATCTTGGAGCATATTTTTGTCTTCTTGTGAGAGTTCAAGTGTTGTAACATGTCCATTGGATGTTTTAATTGATTTACCAAAAGCTTCCTAGAAAGGGTTGCTTTTGTTTGTACTAAGAACGAATAGGTGACTTGCGAGTGGTTCTAGCCAGGCTTACAAGGTGATGAAGCCACACAATCAAATCAAGAATATAATCCTTAGTCTTCTCCTTTGAGGCATGATGAAGAGTTTGAATGAGTGTGAGATTATTTTGACCAGGTTGCTTTCGATCTAAAGAAGAACTATGAAAGATAATAAAAGATCAATCATGTTATCTCGTCTAAAGGATATATGGAAATTGCTAGTTGGCCTAAGTTCTTATGAAATATAATCTAGACAATCCCATATCATAACTAGACGCAATAATGAATACTTTCTCATAACCACTAGCTATCATGAGCTTCCTCTTCCTCTCGGTCTTTTGCTAGCCTTCAAGCATCTTATCCATTGCTTAACTCCTATGTTTGCTTGCTCAGAGAGGGTTGTATTTCTATTCCTATTTTGTATTAAGAAGAGAATAATAACTCTCATCGAAAAGATCCTTATTCACCTCACTTTGAAAATCTCATGTTAGCATTATGGGTCATGTAGGAGACATCTCTATTTTCCCCCGAGGGATATTTATCATTACCATTGTTTAGCTTTCAAATTGGCTCTAACCATCAAATGATATGTGAATAACCCTTCCTCCTCTCTCTGAAACAAGGGGCGCTTCAACAAAAATAATTCTCCATATTACCATATCTCATGATTCAATCAATAATTTTATATGATGAACCAAAGAACAAGTTACCCTATTGTCATTACTCTGAAGTTTTCTGCTGAGGTCTATCCCATAGCGGTACTCAAATGGGATCAACGATCGATTTCTAGGTTTCGTCGTCAACCTAATTACTGACTTCCAATTACGTAAATCAATGGTTCAAACCGCACTCAAAGGTAGGGCATTTTCCATTGATATAGGCACTTCTTTACCAAAAACAATGGTATCTCAACCCCTATGGGATGTCAAATATATATCTTATCACCATCCCCAAATAATTATTATAATCCACACTAAACAACTAACAAAGTTGTGATATGTCACTTACCCAATCGTTGCCCACTCCCCAACCCATCCAAATCCATGATGCACTCTGAACTCAACTCAGATCATGGGCAGATTAATGGCATGACAATAGCAAAAGTGTAAATTCCATCAATAAACAAACCAAAACCAAACAACACAAATTTAAACAATGTAAAGAAAACATTTTTTTTGTGCAACCATAAATTTATCAAGTTCATGTTCTTCACCATGCTTCAAATAAATCCATCAATTTTATTGTGAGGAGCATACCCTATGTGAAAACAATATTGAACTAACCTCAACGGCGAGTGAAAGAGTGATATTGAGATTCTCCATAGCATTGTGGAATGGATCCACGGATAGATCTTTATACTATATGTGATAACAAACTAAACGTTTACTAGTAGGGATTTCAAAGCTTCGAATATTCAGATGCCCATCCTTCAAACATAAAAACATATAATTTGTTTCAGATGATATAAGCTACAGTAATAGCCGCAGATTTGATTTCCAAGTGATTCTCTTCAGACATAAAATCCCAAAATCGATTTTATAAGAAAAAAACTCAAGATCTGAAATAAACCCTAAAATACCATGAAACCATAACAAAACTGACTCCCATGACCCATAGCAGTAAAAGTACACAATATTACACAAACCCAAATGAAATTTTTTGAGGGAAAAAATCTTTTGATTTACAGTAAACCCTAAAGTGCCATGAAACCCTAAAAAAGGGAGATTTTAACTAGATTGAACAAAAACACTTTGATGATGAGCTTGAGGTGCTCACCATTATTGCTCAATCAAACCCTCGACCCTCGTCCTCCTGTTCCTCTAGAGGCCTCGCGAACAATAAGAACAAGAGCGAAAGCAAAGAGGAAAATAATAGGCAGGAGAGGGTTTATTCCAATTTAAGAACAAGGTTTTGACACGACGATTTTTGGATTTATTCTACATATTAAATTAGAAAATTTAATCATGAACTTTTATTAGAAAATACTTTAGTACTTTCTATTGTTCCAAAATTTTATTGTTTATTCATTTTCAAAATATTTGTATTAATATATAGGTGCAGTCTAAATATTTTACGTTTTCAACATTTTCTGACTATATTTTTCATCTTATTTTGTTCAGAGTTCTGTTGGAAATGCTTAAAAAATCTTAGAATCACATATATTAGCTATGAAAATTGTATAATTTGGGTGCCATAGGGTGTTTGAGGGTGTTGAATCTATTTATGGATTCAAAAACACAATTTAAACACTTCCAAATTTAAATTTTACCAAAACAATTTACCGGATTTCGACCAGAACCCACCATAAAGTACAAAACGTAGAATAAATAGACTACTCCTTAATATATATATTCATATTTAAACTAATATTATATTGTATTTAAAAAACTATAAAAATTATTGTATTATGATTTATTTTCAAAATTAAATAATATATGCAACCTATATCTTTAATAATATTATTATATTAATATATACAGAATAAATTATGATTATATTGTATTAATCTAATGTAGTGTCCCCTTCTCCTTATGAAATGCAGGGAAGGAAACATTAACAACATACCGGGCTTTTGGTAAACTTAGCCCCAATATTTTTGCACATAAATAACTAACATTTTAAAACTTCTATATGCAGATTCGTTTCAATATAAACACAACGGATGAACATACTAGCAAGCACACAAACAGACCGTAATTGCATAACATATTTACCACAGCAGAGAATGATTCAACATAAAGAGACCCATTCTCATTCGTATGCCATGCACAGACTTCATTTCAATTTCATTAACATGAAGAATAATCATTCAAATAACACATTGCAGAACCCAGATATATATATATCCAAATTAAAGTCACGGAGAGCACTTATCTTGCAACGCGATATCCAACGACTGGCTACGTGAGAGCACGTTCCACCCAATCATAGATCTCTGTCCAGCGTGTATTCTTTCAGCTGAGAGATCACCCCCGAGCTGGGCTGTGTATCCACTAAGGAGGAACTAGATGGCTCCCTCACAGTCAGGATTTCACTTAGACAACCATGCTAAGCCAACACACAGTTGGGTTTTTCAAGCATGCAATGGGAAATGGAGAGGGATGCTAGTCCACTAAGCTCAATCCCAGAGCTAGGTACACATCAAGCTAGACTCAAATGATCCCAGCCTCCATTCGAACATCCACACTTGGATTTCTCACAGCTTTGTTCAGCAAATAACCCCAAATCCGTCACTGATTTTCTGGGCAATTAAAACTGGGTTTTCCCATGGCTTTTGGGGTAGCTATTGCTCCCAAATTCGCCCCAAGGTTCCTACCAATGGATCCCCCATTGGATTTCACTGTCCAATACCAAATCGGGACGTTTTTGGCTTCCTAAAATGTGGGTTCTCTCACAGTCGCGATTTCCGGTTTTCTCACTGTTGGGAGCTCGTTTTTGGGTGGAGAAAGATGTCCCATACTTCCACAATGGAATGGGGATAAGGATGGAGAAACCCCCAAGATGTAGAGTGACTTGTGGGACAAGTCAAAAGAGCCCATACCTACCCATACGAATTTCAGGGCTGCCCATACTCCATCAAAGTCATTGACTTAATTCTTCAACCATTCTCTTACAACAGGAATAAATGTCATCTAGAAAGGTCAAATGGGTTCTCATAAAGACATATGGCAACCTATGGTTTACTCCCATAGCCCCCTCACCACTCCCTAGTGGATACACGTGGCCCCTTCTCATTCGTTGCCTCCATAGCCAGTCTTGGAATTTTATATTGCATGATATTTATTTACATCCTATTACAATTTCCATGGCTTAAGATCACATGGTGTCAAAACATCAAATACTTGCCCCTTTAAATAAAATTCGGACTTTCACTAGCGGGGCCTTGGCCTTGAGCTCCACGCTAGGAAAACATACCTCACATGTACACATTATTTACATTAAAGGCTAATATATCGTAAGGGTCGAATTGGGGGTATTACATTCCCCTCCCCCTTAGAAAAACACCGTCCTCGGTGTTCCAAGACTTAGGCATACATATACAATTTACATATATCCAAAACTTCAAAATTTTGCAGATCTGCCCTGCATTCTATTCTTTACTTTGAACTTTCAGGACCAAGTCCTTTGATCTTCACGAGATGCTCCCGTTGATTCGGATCTTCTAGCTCATCCATAATTCTAAAAACTTTATGGCTGCTACCTTCTTGGGGTTCTCTTATTGGGCAATTGCGGAGGCAATGATCCCCTCCACATTTCCAACACTTCACTGGTTGCTTCATCTTTACCTGCTCAATTTCCTTTGAGTCTTTCCACCTGGAGCGTTTCTTAATCGGACGATTGGATGAATGCTTCTTCATTGGTCCACTTTTCTCTCCCTTGCTGATTGCTCTCATAATTCTTTTTACCTCTTTCTGCAGACGAAGAGTGTCCTGCAAGACCTCGTGGTTCATCTCGTTCTGCTGCTTTTGCATCTTGAGCATCTCTCCAAGATTTTCTTGGGTCTTGGCAATTGTTTGAAGAAGACCTCCAACCAATTTTAATAGCCCTTGGTCTGCTGCCATGGTCAATGGAAACAAATGACCACGCTTTTCTCACTAGCAACACTTGCCTGCACCGGCTGCAACCAATTGATTCAATTTCCACCTGTGAAATTCATCATTACAATTCTCGTTAGGCCAAGCATAACCCAAACATTTAAAAATCAGTCAATGGTTTTTCCCCAGTTGACATGGATAGTCCATGTTTTACTCATGAGACTTCCACACTTTTCATGCTTGCCCAACATACACATGAATTCCTTCATGTTCATCCATTCATAGGAAATTCATTAATTAGCATTCACAATTCACTTTAATCAAATAAACACACTTTTAATTTCAGTCATGCATGCATTCAGCAATTTTCTAATTCTATAAATGTATCAATAAAAGGGAAAGAGAGAGAGAGCAGTAAGAGTTTCTCCTCTTAGTCTTGTTCCATTCTGGAACCCACACCACCACTGTGGTTTTTATGCTCCTGTCCTCTTTCACTTCATGTGAATGCTCGACTTGCCCTTCTTGGCTAAGACACGTAGTGTCTATGGTCTATTCCATATCTCTCAACCATGGAGTTCCTCCACTTGGTTGGTCTAACTCCTAGCTGCTAGGACTCACACAGTTCCACTAGCCCCATCTTTCATTACTGCTCATGCTGAGCTCTTTAGGGTGGTTACATGTCCACATGCATCCTTAAGATGCTTCCATAGTCATTGCTTCCAACAATACCTGCACTAGATGTCTTCACTTTATTCCATAGGGTCCTTCTTTGCTTTACAAGCCTTGGAATCGCCTACGGATTTGGGTGTTTGGCCAGCGCGCAGGCTGCCCCTCAACATCTAATAGTATTGTATGTTTGTCCAGCACGCAGGCTGCTCCACAACATCAAATAACCTTGTATGTTTGGCCAGCACGCAGGCTGCTCCAAATCATCAACCATCTCGCATGTTTGGCCAGCACGCAGGCTGCTCCAAATCATCAATAATCTCGCATGTTTGGCCAGCACGCAGGCTGCTCCAAATCATCAATAATCTCGCTCAACCAGCCACTTTCTGGATTTACCAAGCAACTTTTAGTTCTTTCAGGGTTCTTGCTTCCTGTATTCACCAAGGTTTCCAACAAAGAAACAATAATGCATCAGCTCACTGTTACAAGCTTTATGCTTGAAACCTTCATTATTTCAAATAAGAAATGAATGAAAATGAATACTTATCTGTACTGTGCATTTCCTCTCTGGTCCACAGGGTCCTGCTTTTACTTTATAAGCTTTGGGATCCTCCTGCGGACTAAGATGTTCGGCCAGCACGCAGGCTGTTCCAAATCATCAATTAATTAATGCCCTACCAGTACACCTTCACGCCGACTGGGTTTACCAAGCATTTGGTGGTGCCCAACCAGTCCCATACCTGGTTGGCCCTCTCCATTGCTGAGCCAGCACATACGTCTGGGTCATCGACCAATGGAAGGTAACTGCGCCACCGACCATTACAGGTCAAGGCTCCACTACTCTGCCTTAGGCTTGCATCAGCCTTTCACGGTATCACAATCCCTCAATGCGCATAACAATTCTTCACCCACACAAGGGTGGCACTTCTTCTCTTATGTAAGCCGGCGGTTCCATTAAGGAATTCTTTAGGTGACTTTCTTAACTGCAGGCTATCATGGCCCCATGATACCCACTCACCCTACACGAGGGTTACCACTGCTCATACAGTCCTCTTGAGTATCATTTTCTTCACTTTTCCCTTTAATGTGCAGCACTTAGTTTCATATGTATACTCTGTCAACACAAAATGGATAGCGAGCTCATTAGTATCGCTGCCCTAGAATTGTAACCATATTTCATAACATTCACTATCCAACCTTGAAACACCAGGAATGCGTCCATTCCCTTAAGGCGTAGTCAACATTGGCATCCCTAACATAACTCAGCACCAGAAAGGCGTGCACTCCTTACTGATGTGAACTATGAAGGTCCTAATCATACTTCAAGCAGTCTTTCATGATGGAAATAAAATCAAAACATGCTCTGCATATTAACTCTAATAATTAGATATATATATATATATATATATATATATATATATCATTCAGGGTTTATGGAAAACTTATCCATTTTGCAGATGTTATTTCTCTTCTTTAATGAGGAATGGAGGCTCCTTCTCTGAGTTGACAGTGCCTCGGTTTGCCATCCCAATTCCTTTTGATGTTACATATCATTCATATGTCTTACTGACATAACCTTTACCATCTCACTCATATTGTTTACCAATCGTGCAGTGCAGATGAAACATTAATAATGTCTTATGGCATTTCACCTGAAACCCATTTTCAAATCATGGAATCCCTTCCCATGAAGTTTGGCTTCTGCAGGACCTCTCCCATGGTCTTCCTGCAATGTGTCTTCCTGGCACACTTATTGAACAACCAAACAGTTAGGAACATTTAACACTACAATTCAAATCCGATTGTTCCATAACCAATCCATGGCACTAATAATTAAATTCAGTATGCATTTGCAACTCTGTCTACTACAGAAATTGGTTTTCTTATCCATGAGGCTATCCTCATATTGTTTGGCTCCTGTAAGTGACACCACTCTACCCGTTATGGTCTTATGCCTGCTGCCATACATGAGCATCCACTTACAGCATGTCCTCCTGACACATTTTCATATAAGCCAAGCAGTCATTAGCAATTATTAGTAAAATTTCAAATCCGAAACATTTACAAATCTGGTATTTACAACTGTTCTTACTAACAGAACTTAGAGCTCTCAACCATGAGAACCTTCTCATAACCTTTGGCTTCTACATGGGGTAGATTCCGGTCTCTACTATGGACTTATCCTCATTGCCATATCTAAGACTTTTCTACCTGAAACTAAAACTTCAATCAGCCAAACATGTCGTGAGTATCTATGCATATTATCATTTCATTGCCACAACAGTTACTGAGGTGATCTCAGAATTATAATGCTCAATAATTCAAACACCTTCAGCTGTTACATTTGAAATGCAATGAAATATTTACACTTCTATATATGCATCCTTATCACAATATAATTTCAAGACATAGTCACCATATCCATGCAACTTAAATAAATCGTAAATACTCATTATTCCACAGTCATATCATTCATACAACTCTGTCCTTCCACAGAGCATTCTAGCAGCCCCTCGATCATGATCGGGCTCTTCATGCACTTACTATTTTGCATTCACAACAACTCATGAAATGATCCTAGAATTATCATCAATTCATCATTCCATTCATTATTTATTTTGCAATAACATACGCATCATCCCTATGCATTCATACAATGCATCACAAGATTTATAAAATCTCTTAATGCACATCAACTCAATGCTATCTTGCATTGTTTCATGAGTACTATGCATTCAAGCCTATTATGATCGAAACATGACTATCTCATATAACTTGTATTACCATAATCAGGACCACCAGTCCTCACTTGCTTTGGTTATTAAGCACATAACCAACATACACATGGCATGATATAAATTCATATGAAGGCATTGAGATTTCTAAACAGTCATAGGGTGTAAGGATCATTTCCTTCACTTACCCACACCTCACTAAACTTGGTAGGTTAACAGTCCCAATCGGTATTCAATATCACATGCAAACTAACTCAACATAACTCAAACATAGTTGAAGAGATCTTACCAAATCCTCTTTCAACATTCATGCAATTTGGCACCAATAATCATTACCTGCATGGCTACCATTAACATCGCCTGATGTTACCTGATCAGTTGGCCTCTTACCAAGGCTGCTCAGTCCTTTTGCCAACTTTATGATCATAGATTTGTTGCACCATCCTTTTTGCATAAGGTTGCTGGCTTCATGCAACAACATCCTCAGCACATTTAGCCATGCTCTTTGTTATCTTTGGTCCTACAACCAAGACCAACATCAATAATGATTATCAGCCACAATATTCTCCATCAGTGGTTCATTGCATTTGCAGACTTCATTATTTTACCAATATGCAACATCCCATTTATGCACTAGCATTCCCACATGTACTATGCAATGTTTGTTAAGATGCCATCTAGTGCATATACATCTATGTAATCCCTTACATTTTTAACATTTTTATGCCATATGACAATTTCATAATTATAAGTATGATAACAAACAGAGGTTTAAAGAATTCTTCCCTTTTCGATCCCTCCTCGTATCATGGAATTTCTCTTCCATATCATGCAATTGTAGAAATTGCCCACATTGACAACAAAATTTGTTTGTCAAAACAGCCGCTGGCACTCTTCTGCACTAAATAACTATGATATCTGTAGACCTCATTCAAACTTTGGTCATGCATCATTGTTCCCTGCTGGACAAGCTTTCCAATGCCTATCTTCATGCTCCATTCTGACATCAGGTGTGGAAACTGCATCCCTTCAAAAATGACAACTTTCACTCCAGTTTTGCACATTTTACACAGTTGCATTTTGGTCCCGAATGCCAACTTCAGCCACCTGTGGAAGAAAATCTATGAGGAGTCACAAAAACTTATATATTGGGCGAAGTTAGTCCATATAACAAGGAACACTCAGCGATTCACGGATTTCAATTCCGATGCACCATTCATCTTCTATGAATTTCTGGGTTTCACTACTTCTCACTTTTCACATTTTCCCAAAATTCCAAATTTTGGGCCAAAAACGGCTATCTCCCAAACGGTGCATTTCTGGAAAATCTTCGTCTAACGGAAACTGTCCGTCTTAATGAGAATATGAAATGTCTAGTTCAATAAAATTTATGATTCCCACATCTAGGGTCACTTTTACTGTCCATCAGCTTTTCATAATCCCGAAAAAGTGGCCCGGAACAGTGCTTTTTGGCCTTCTTGATTACCCCGACTCCATATCCTTTGGAGTTTGGCTCCCAGATTCTGAACTTAACATCGTGCCTGCTTCATGGCCGTGCCTGGTCAATTTCAGCTCAAACCGACCTTCCGTCAAGCCTCGGGGTTCCGTCCTTCAAAAGTCACTATTATCCAATTTCTGTCAAATCGGAGTGTAATGGGCTAGGGGTCTTCACTGGTCCTTTCATGGCCTCGTCAATGGACTCCGAGCCCCACAGGAATCATCGCATTCTGAGTCCGGATGCTCCTACTATCAAAAAATCAAGGTTTTTTTTTTTTTTTTGGGTCCTTTCATGGCCTCGTCAATGGACTCCGAGCCCCACAGGAATCATCGCATTCTGAGTTCGGATGCTCCTGCTATCAAAAAATCAAGGTTTTTTTTTTTTTTTTTTTTTCGCGCGCCGTTGCGGGTCGGTTCGGCGACGGCTTCCGCAATTGCGGAGCAGTTCGTCGAACGCTTCCGTAATTGCGGAGCAGTTCGCCGAACACTTCCGCAATAGCGGGGCGATTGGCTGAAGCCTTCCGCAGTTGCGGGGCACTTGGCCGAAGCCTTCCGCAATTGCGGGGCGCTTGGCCGAAGCCTTCCGCAGTTGCGGGGCGCTTGGCCGAAGCCTTCCGTAGTTGCGGGGCGCTTGGCCGAAGCCTTCCGCAGTTGCGGAACGATTCGCCGAAGTCTTCCGCAACTTCGGAACGACTCGCCAAACTCTCCCGCGTTTCGAAACGATTCGCGGAATCCTTCCGAAATTTCGGAAGAGAATTCCTTCCGCAATTTCGGAAGGGAATTCCTTCCGAAAATTCCTTTCGACGCCGATACTTAGAAAATTTTCAACTTTTCGGAGCATTTTGCCGAATTTTTTTTTTTTTCCGCGTTGCAGGAGAACTCGCGGAATCCTTCCGCAAATTTCGGAAGAGAATTCCTTCCGCAATTTCGGAAGGGAATTCCTTCCACAAATTTCGGGGCGACTTCCCGAATTCCTCCGCGTTGCGGAAAACTTCGTGGAATGCTTCCGCAGTTTCGGGGCAATTCGCCGAATGCTTCCGCAGTTGCGGAAGACATTCGGGAATTCTCCCCGAAACAGTCTTAAACGAATTTTCGAAAACGCTTAGGAAATTTAACAAACAGAAATCATTTTGCAACAACACAGTATTCCAAGAAAAGAACATTGCACTTCTTTAAGCATGAAACAACAAATCAAAACAGCATAAGATGGCATAGGTTGTCCATGTTCCATCTCTATTTCATAGAATGCCATCAATGCAATCAATGCAAAACTACTTGCAAAAATCCCCAAACAGTAATGGAAATTATTTCCCATTCCAACAATAAAAGCCATGCGATCTTGAGGTTTCTTTAATGCATTTTTGTTCCAAATATAAAATGCATGTACACATACAATGACTTATATTTCTGTGAAGGGCCCAACAGCCGTAGTGTTGAACCTAGGGCTCTGATACCACTCTGTAGTGTCCCCTTCTCCTTATGAAATGCAGGGAAGGAAACATTAACAACATACCGGGCTTTTGGTAAACTTAGCCCCAATATTTTTGCACATAAATAACTAACATTTTAAAACTTCTATATGCAGATTCGTTTCAATATAAACACAGCGGATGAACATACTAGCAAGCACACAAACAGACCGTAATTGCATAACATATTTACCACAGTAGAGAATGATTCAACATAAAGAGACCCATTCTCATTCGTATGCCATGCACAGACTTCATTTCAATTTCATTAACATGAAGAATAATCATTCAAATAACACATTGCAGAACCCAGATATATATATATCCAAATTAAAGTCACGGAGAGCACTTATCTTGCAACGCGATATCCAACGACTGGCTACGTGAGAGCAACGTTCCACCCAACCATAGATCTCTGTCCAGCCTGTATTCTTTCAGCTGAGAGATCACCCCCGAGCTGGGCTGTGTATCCACTAAGGAGGAACTAAATGGCTCCCTCACAGTCAGGATTTCACTCAGACAACCATGCTAAGCCAACACACAGTTGGGTTTTTCAAGCATGCAATGGGAAATGGAGAGGGATGATAGTCCACTAAGCTCAATCACAGAGCTAGGTACACATCAAGCTAGACTCAAATGATCCCAGCCTCCATTCGAACATCCACACTTGGATTTCTCACAGCTTTGTTCAGCAAATAACCCCAAATCCGTCACTGATTTTCTGGGCAATTAAAACTGGGTTTTCCCATGGCTTTTGGGGTAGCTATTGCTCCCAAATTCGCCCCAAGGTTCCTACCAATGGATCCCCCATTGGATTTCACTGTCCAATACCAAATCGGGGCGTTTTTGGCTTCCCAAAATGTGGGTTCTCTCACAGTCGCGATTTCCGGTTTTCTCACTGTTGGGAGCTCATTTTTGGGTGGAGAAAGATGTCCCATACTTCCACAATGGAATGGGGATAAGGATGGAGCAACCCCCAAGATGTAGAGTGACTTGTGGGACAAGTCAAAAGAGCCCATACCTACCCATACGAATTTCAGGGCTGCCCATACTCCATCAAAGTCATTGACTTAATTCTTCAACCATTCTCTTACAACAGGAATAAATGTCATCTAGAAAGGTCAAATGGGTTCTCATAAAGACATATGGCAACCTATGGTTTACTCCCATAGCCCCCTCACCACTCCCTAGTGGATACACATGGCCCCTTCTCATTCGTTGCCTCCATAGCCAGTCTTGGAATTTTATATTGCATGATGTTTATTTACATCCTATTACAATTTCCATGGCTTAAGATCACATGGTGTCAAAACATCAAATACTTGCCCCTTTAAATAAAATTCGGACTTTCACTAGCGGGGCCTTGGCCTTGAGCTCCACGCTAGGAAAACATACCTCACATGTACACATTATTTACATTAAAGGCTAATATATCCTAAGGGTCGAATTGGGGGTATTACATCTAATCAAATTAATATTATCTCATTTTCAAAATATTTGTATAAAAATGATTGTTTTTAGGAATTTTTAAACTGATATTATAATATATTCAACCTAAATGGATATAAAATAAAGTATCATCCTAGTGTATTAATGTTATGTATATTGTAAGTACATGCCAAAGGGAGAGTACACATGCCAAGGGACCATGCACATGAAAAAGGGAGAGCACCCATGCCCAAGTGAGCATGCCCATGCCAAAGTGAGAGCACACATGCCAAAGGGAGAGAAAGCATTCCCAAGGAGAGCACACAAGATAAAGGGAGAGCATGCATGCCACAAGGGAGGGCGCGCATGCCACAAGGAAGAGTGCACAAGACAAACGTACCAAAATTCCACAAATGTTCATATATCATTCATAAGATCAATGTTTTGGACCAGTATTACTGAATATGGTTGAACTTATGCTAATAGGCTTGAAATTATACCTCCAATTCTTATTATTGAATATGAGAGTGTTAGAAATGATGATCATCCTAAGTTTATGAAAAGAATAATAATCAAGTATGAGTTAATGAGCAAGATAAATAAGTATAAGTGATTGCTATTGAAATGCTAGTCTATAGGAGTAATTAGTCATTGTTTGTCATTTTTATTTGTGTGACTTATTATTTAGTTGTATTTTTTATCGGATGACTAAATTAGTCATTTTTAGTTGTGTTGCTCGAATTTAGTTATATTTAGCTTAAAAACACCGTCGTGACTAACGTTTTTAGTCAAGTAGTCATTTAATTACCAATTTCTACTAGTGTATAGTTATCTTACAATTAATTGCTTATTGTATGGCTCTTGTGGCCTTTTGAATTCCATTGTACAATTTTGTTTATTTTATCCTTTATACAAAAAAAATAAATTTTCCCCTTAGCTTATCTTGGAAGTACTGGATACAAACTTCATATGCTACCAATAATCCTATAGAGCGTGGAAAATTAAATCGCTTAGAATCCACTTCCGACATGATGAGTCCTATAGACATTATATCTAATCCCTTCTGTAAGGTATTAAAAAATGAATTGATCAAATTTATTTCTCTTAAGGGAGTTGAAATATATCCCATCAACCTTGCCTTAGTCACTTTAGGAGCAATTTCTATAACTAACTTCCCCAACTTGATATTGTTCTCCAAACATTATTGTACTAGCATGGGTGCTTCTATATCCCAAAGAGAAGGTAGGTGACATCTTTGAATTACTCTTTTATATACCTAGAAAAATTGCATATGTTTATTCTAGGACCCTTCAATACTATTATCTATCTTAATGTGTATTCATTTCCAATTTGCAAGTGGTACAACTATGTAGTTAATCTCCTTTTTTCACATCCTTGACAAGTCTTCAGAAGCATCCTTATCTTTCTTTTACCATCTCTTCATCTTGTCAAAACTAGTATGAGTACCTTTTTGTTGTTATTTCTTAGTTTTTATTGTCTTAGAGAATTCGTGATCCTAAAGACTTTGTTCCTAAAGTCCAGTAGTTTCTTGAATAACAACTTTTGTGTTGTATTTAGTTCATCTTGTACTTCCATAGCACAAGCTGTAAACTCTCTTAAGTTGACTAAATCTTCCTAGTATTATTTTACCTGATGTTCTAGGATCTTTATTCTCTTCCTTGCTTACTACGATTATTTCACCAAACCAACCACATTTGTCTCTATAGCCTAAAAGAAGGCAACTCCAAGTGTATTGTGGCTAAGGGATTGGAAGTTGTGTCTTTAATAACTGGAAGCTCTGTAGTTACAATACCTTATTGATCTTGTGAAATATTCAATTTCATATAGAAAGAGGAGGAAGATTGTGTTGAATAGTTTGTGTTCTCGACTTTTCAAGCCTCAAAGTAAGGCTCATCCTTAGGAGAAAAGTGTCTCAAGATCCTAGCTTTTGGAGAATAGCTTTTAAATTATTAGAGTTCATTAAAATCTAGAAATTTAGGTAAAGGCTGATTAATTATTGTTATGAATGATTTTGGGCTTGGCTGACTGGAAAATTAGAGTCTATATATATATATATGGCCAACTAGTTTTAAGATCCTCTTGGAAAATTAAAGTATATATATATATATAACCCTAATTTTTTACAACTAAAATATTAACCCTAGTTGAATAATTTAATTGCTAACATTAAAATCTAAGTAATATACTAACCCTAACTTTAATGCACCAATCTTAACAATTTGATTAATGTACTAACTTTATCTTTTAATCCATTAACCCAAAATTATATACTTACTTAACCACTATATTAATACTAGCTTAAATAAATATTCTAATTTTATAAGGTAATATAATAACTATTTAAAAAGAAAAACTAGACTCTTCAATTAAAAACTAATCCTAACCTAAATAATTAAGTAAATACTAACTTATAAATAATATACTAACCTCACCATTAAGTAAAATAATAAACCCTAACTAATTAGATAATATACTAACCATGTATAAAGAAAAAGCTAACCTAAACTACAAAATAAATTATCCCAACTTATTAATATAAAATACTATATTAACCTATTAATGGATATACTAACTAAACAAAAACTATCCTTAATTGAAAACTAGAAATTAACCTATAATTTTATTATTATTATTATATATTTATTTTAAGGATAATATATTATTGAAGAACTAATTTCTATAATTAATACACTGGCTATATAAAGTTATCCTAAAACTAACTACAACACTAAAATACAAACTTTTAAAGCTAATATATAATTATATTTAGCATAATTAATATACTAGCTATATAATTAAAAATCTAACCAAAGAATGGATAGAAATGAATAATGGACTGAGACACCAATTGGGGATACGAGGGTAACTAAGTGGGGGATTCAAAATTACTTTATTCAGAGCATAAAGGCATGGGTGACCTGGAAGTATATGTGAAACTCGTGATGATATCAGGGGAGGGACAAAATGGGGTACCATGAAATGACTGCAATGGTGGGATTCATGGAGGGAAATAGGGAGGGATGTAATTAGGTAGACTCTGAGGGAGAATGGAATCAGTATGGATCTATGGGTGACTCATTGCATAATGATTTTAATAAAAGCGACTAGGGATGTTTGCACAAAATGAGATGACATACAATTTGCAGGAGTGTTTAGGACCACTATTTTTGAATGGTTCCCTTGATGTGTGGACATCGAAGAGAGAGCATGAAACAACACTTAGATATAATGGCTTCCCAAATGTATGAACACTTGGGAAAAGGGGGTGCTACCAAGCATTGTTATATAATGGTTACGTAGGTGGGTGGCTAGCTAGGAGAGGTAAGCAAGGGAGGCAAGGAGATAAGTACCAATTAATGACCAAATGAATCAATGAATGGATGATAACATATGGAACTGATGCAAGGTAGGACACCAATGGAAATATCTTTGAGAGATGATGAATGGTGGAAAAATAATGTAAATTTTGCAGTATGGATGGAGCGGTGGGCTCATGAGTTTGCAACATGAAACATCAGAATTCCATAAAGACCATAAGTTTGGGAGACCATGGGTAGGCCAATGAGTGATGCTAACAAAGTAATATGCGGCTAAGTGCAAGATCACAAACTAAATGGACTCCTAATCCTATGGAAAGAACAATGACATGGGTGCCTAATGGAAAGGAGTATTAAATGATGGAACCCATGTAAGGGAGTCTCTACTATCGAGTAAGGAAAAATGCAAGTGTGGCTGGGATGGGGCACTTACCTGAACATAGGGGTTCCTACAAGCATGAGAGGGATAAACAAGTTTGATGCATATGATGTTCTGCAGAAGGGGATCACCTATATGCTAGTTTGATAAAATATACATGTAGGGAGCGATTGCATGTCAAAATAAAAGGATCGCATCACAACCTAATCTTGTACACATGGAAACGATACCCAAGCATAAATGTGCGACTAGAAATGAAACCAAATATATAAGTAGCATATAACATAGGTGAGTGGGATAAATTACATGCATGCATGCAAAACACAGAGGATGAGTACATCCTTGAAAAATTACCTCAATCATGCAAAATGGATCTCATAATCGATAAGAGAATGGAATCACGATTCCAACGACGCAAATGACACATCAAATGAGTGTAGGATAAGGCCACACGGCCCAAAAGAAAAAACGAGGGTAGAACTTTAGGTGCTAATTTATCCCGATTCATTTGTTAAATTCCAATTTCGTGACTTGCAGGTTATTGGTCACATCCCCCTATTCATTTTTGTCTAATTACTTTCCTTTTTTAGGCTTCCAGGGGTCCTGATCTAACCCCTTGAGTTTTTTAGGGTCAGGTCACGCCTTTTGAAGGGAAACTAGAGACTCAGGTTGTGACTTTCCCTTTGACATGTGTGACCTGAAGTCACATTTGGAAAGGGAAAAGCATAAACTTGAGTTGCAAATTTCCTCCAACCAGGTGCAACCATGATGCGACTTTTTCTAGAGTATGACCCACCACAATCAAAATGATATTTTTAACTATCGGCTGACCCTGATTGATGGTGGAATGTAGGATGCATATCAACTAGAGAGAGAGAGAGATATGTGGCAGATATCAGGATTGATATCCGTAATGATCAGCCTGTGTGGGATATACTTTCATGTTATGGGTTTCTCAGGTTCCTTAAGAACCCCTGCCATGAGGTCGGCAAGGTTGTTACTAACCAAGATCATCAATTATTGCTACTGAGATGCCAGGGACTTCAACGTATAGGGTGAGTTGATATAACTCACCCTCCATGACATATAGTTCATGACATGACTTCCTTGACTAGGGGTCACATGTGATACACATCCGATTCGTCCATGAGATGTGGACATGGAGGATATTTTTGCTCGTCATTGCATGGATGGTATACACCTACATGGATCCCCCATATTCTTGATAAATATAGAGATCCTGGAGGTATGGGCTGTGACAATGGGTGTCGTATGAGTGTTGGGGTCGAGCAAAACCCATAAGATCTCCAATGGTCATATACTTATCATAGAGCAGGTGTTGGTTGGGACCTACTTTGCATGGGACCATGTATTATTGACATTTGTTTGACATAAACTAAACCACTATAGTCAGCATGGAGACAACTTTGGGTTCACCACCTTCACCTGTGCATTATTATTTGAGAGAGTGCCAACATTGCAACCACATGTCATAGTTCAAGATGGTGGGCCTATGGAGCCCAGGATGCACCAATGGGGCAAGATGATGGTGCGAGGAAGAGGGGGTTCCATGGGAAACGTCTTTGGAAAGTGCTTCTTCGCATAGTGCTGGAAACTCATTATAGTCATAGATGACTACCAATATGTAGGGATCGATTTATGAGGTGACCCAGAGCTACCACGACCCCCAACTAGGCTTGGGGGCCAATGGTATGTATGTTTGATGTATTATATATATGTGTTTACAATCCTAGCATATATGGTAGCTAGACTTGATGATGTGACCATGGTACTGATGATTCATCATACATGTGTGTGCAGATGTGGGTTCGATGCCCCTAACTAGTTTTCAGAGATGACAAGGAAGGATTGAGGGGGTTGATCTTGCCCCTCAATCACAACGCAAGCGATAGAGTGTCGAAGTGATCCTAGATGACCTTCACCATGACATTGACTGACTATTAGAGGGATTATTGAATGATGGATGGAAACATCTAGATGATGAGATCATCATCGTTTGTTACTAGGCACCTCCTAAGTGGTTCACGACGATGCGTCGTATAGCGGTGGCTACACAGGGGATCCAAGACCTGATGCTGAGGAATGTCCCCTGCATAGGAGATGATAGTGATGATGATGAAGAGTCAGAGTATTCCTCAGACGACTCTAACGATGAGCAGGCAGCTTGTAGGAATGCCCCCCATGCTACGAGCATGGAATTTTTAATCGGTGTATCACTTTTACGGAGTTGTAGGGACTCCTTGTTATAAACACCTCTATATTTTGGGCATATGCTTATATATATACCGATCCATATGGATGAAGAATTTTATTTACATGAGTCTTTTATGATGATGATGATGATGTGATGCAATGGTTATGTACATGTGGATGCACAATGATGATGAATTCATATGTATGGTTTATTTATTTTTTATTGATGATTAATATGCCAATCTAAAATTGATTAGCGGTATGATCTGCCACACTATTGAGACTCCTGGGAACATGAATGTATGTAATTGAATCATACTTCCTAACCAATTGTCTAGTACGTAGTTATTTTATAAAGAGGCAAGGATCACATACCCAATAACAGTTATTCAACTATGTGACAAGTAGCTGGGAATCAAAATAAACATGAAGGTGACAAATGCACATACGGAGAGCATCGGCTAGGAAGCCAAGCACGACATCGTATTCTGCCTTGTTTTTGGGGGCTGCGCCAATACACACGCCACTAATATGGATAGGGTCATCTAACGGGGAATAGAGGACCCAAGCAACCAAGGAAAGATTCATACAATATCTACTTGTGCCATTGGCATTACCATTATAAACGACATGATGACGATCCATTTGACAAGACCAAAGAAACAAACCATAAGGCTCATGGCTAGGGAGAATAAAATAAAACTATGATACAACAAACAAGGGAGGGGAACTGGTTTTATGCATAGTATTTTTTGAGGTACAACCCATTGTGGGGGTTTCCTCAAATGTTGTCCATCCGAACTAGCAAGAAGGTATGCCCCCTTGTCAACGCAATGTTTAATGACATAGGGTCCCTACCACAAGGACTCGAACTTTCCTTTACCAAGTTTATCATGGGCTTGGTCATAGACAAGGACAAGGTCACCTTCCTATAATATGCGTGGGTGGACATGGATGTTGTAATGTGCTATTGAGTGCTTCTTGGCAACTTCGATGGTCTAGAGCACCACCTAACGATCCTTGTTCGCTTGTTCCAAAGTGATCAAGAGTCATTCCTGAGCAAAGGTATTGTTGGCCAGAAATGTTGTCTTGAGGCCAACGAGGAGAGATAACCCACACACATCACTTAACACAACTTTCTGAGTGTTTTAAGTAGTCACCTCTCGCAGGGTAACCTATGGATGTTTTGCTCTCCAACAGAGAGTCTCCGGGAATTGAGTGTTTGTTTTGTTTTTTGTTCTCAACAAAACAATTGACTATACTAACTAACTAAAATCTAATCTAAAATTAGTAGCCGCTAAACTAAAACACACTAAAAAATCTAAACTAAAAGAACAAAATTACCTATCCTGATCACAAGCAAACCAATTTCTATAATGCTATTATGAGTATACATATGAGCATGCAATAGTCCAGGAATAATCACTTAAACAAAAACAAACTCATTTAAAAGTAATTGCAGATACACGATTCATCAAGTAATAATTGAAATTTTGAAGACGGAAATATGTAACTAACAATTCCGAACACTGAAATAACATAAAGTAAATCCCAACAATCTTATGAAACTGAATTCAAGATGAATACCAATCCCCGGAATGTATGTCTCAAGTAAACACTCAAGTGAAAAAATATTGATGTTAAAAGACTCAAATCATATCCATAACAAAAAAAATCATCATCAAGATATATTCATAAAATTACCTTAGCTCAGGCTTAAAAAATATTGTTTACCACATAACATGACAATATATATGCATAAAGTGAAATATGTATAAAAGAGACCAACATGAGTTTATAAAAGTATTAATGTTTAAGACTAAATATTTGATTTGGAGAATTACCAGGAATGTAATCTCTTCCCTTATTCGTGGCAATCACCCATATTAATTAGTGTTCACTTAAAAGATCTTATTTGCATGATCTCATTTTGCAAAAATTCGTGGTAATTTCTTTTAATTGACTTCATAATGTGGCGGCCTGATAGTTTCTTCACGTTTCTTTTTGTGAACGACTCCTTTAAGGTATGTCAACAATATCTCTTTGGTTGTTTTATTTTATAATACATTGTAAACTTCCTCAATTGTTCATATTTCTTGAAAAGTAAACAAGGAAAAAGTATATTTAACTTTTAGTTTTTGTTTACTTTTTTTCTTTTCTTTTCTCTTTTTTATATTTATAAAGAAAAAATGAAAAAGTTCTTGATAAGTGGAGTCCAAAAATGATGTTTTTAAAAAGTGTTTTTTTCATTATGCACCAAAACCAATCTTTAATTATAAGTTTGATTATTTAATAATTTCTCAAAAAAATGAAACTATCTCCTAGTTATCAAACTTAGATATACATTCATTTCATAATGAAAAATGATAAATAAAGCATTGATTAAGTTCATTTTGTGATATTTAAAAAATGGAAAATTACACTAATGTGAAAGTTTTCGAATAAAATTTCAAAGCTTGTAAAATTGGTAGTTCATTAAAAAATATGAAAAAACCATAGTTTGTCTTTCTTCTTTGAAATAAATGCTTTTTTGGACATAAATAAATTTTCATAAAATTAAGCGATAGATAGTATTGTCGATCCACCAAAATGCAAATTTTATATTGATGCATTAAAAGTCAAAACTTTGTAAGGTTGGCGAAGAATCAAATTGATCCAATTCAAGTGAACAAAGACATGCAATCAACTCGGACAAGTTCAAATAAGAGTATGCAATTGTTATTGAGAAACCAAGAAACTAGAGTCAAATAACCAAAGTCACCAAATCCTTAAAACCATGAAAACCAAGCCAAAGAACAAGCATTGCAAAGAGTGAAAGATCAAGGAAAGAAAGCCATCATATCAGCTATCAAATCAAGCAAAAAATAAAACCAAAAGCTAAGTATTTACAAAATTCTAATGGGGGCCCCTTTATTTGTGCAAAATCAAGGGGAATTTGTTGGGGAGCCAACATGTATCTAGTAAAATTTCGATGGCAAGGTGTAATGAAGGGATTTGACACTTGATAGGGAGAATGGATTCCACTTCATGAATGAGATGGAATGGAGTAAACCTAGTTGTGGTTTTGGTTGATGTATGATACCCCCAAAGGGCCAAAAAAAGCATATGGTGCCAATTGGACTTGTGTTTATCCACCATTTGTTGGAGCTTGATTTTGAGGACTTTGTTGATGGCCTCAACTTGGCCATTTCCCTGAGGGTAGTAGGGGGAGGAGAATTGGTGCTCAAATTTCAAAAGGTGAGAAAGCTCTTTCCACACAGTTTCTTAAAAATGTGATTCGTGGTCAGACATCAATTGGCGAGGGTGCCAAATTGAGCGATAACATGGTTGAAAAAGAAACATGTCATTGTTGATCCGATACAATTATATGTTGACATGGCTTCGACCCATTTAGTGATATAGTCGACAACCACAACGGTGTACTTATGGCCACTAGTTGACATAGGGTTGCATTTCTTAAATTCTATGGCCCATTTACAGATTGGTCCATTGGTGACCATCCGATGTAATGGTGCAGGAGATGTTCTCACCTTAGGGGAAAAAAGTTGGCAATTGCTATTAATTTTTGAGCAAATATGATGAGATTTGAACTTTAAAACTTTTAGTGCGGAAATACTGAATACTTGAATCAATGAACCATTCAACCATAACACAAGATGTACCCTGGGGAAAACCCTCAAAACAATGAGGATGACAAATCTCAACAAATATTCAAAGTATATTGATAGAGAGAAGAGAATGTCTTTTACATCAAGCACCCCTGGTGCAATTATAGAGCAAGAGAAAAATAAAGAAGAGAGTCTCAGAATAATATCCTCCACAAAGAGAAGTGCCTTTCCTTCGAGGGAGAAGAGAATTTACTTCACATTGAATTCATCAATCCTATATAACATATTTATACGTTCTTCACATGCATCAGATTCTATTTTTATGTTCTGACTTCATGATGAGCTCTCCCTCCATATGGATGTATCAATCTTGCATGAAGAAGAGCGCCCACTTCTCATGCAGTGCATTAACTCACTGAACTAAGTCTTAGGGTTGACTCGCCCCTTAACTGAAATATTGCTCACTTAGTTAGGTGGCTAACTTAAGTGTCCTCATGCAAGTGTTGCAACTCAAGTGTCATTTTTTAGTTTAACATAAGTCTCATCTTTTAGTTTAGCATAAGTGTCGTCATGCAATAACACTTAGTTAACTAGATCTTCTTTGTTATCACTTAGTTAACTCTCTTTAATTGATTATTTCTTGTTAACATCACTGTAGTGATCAATTCGAGTTCTCCTTTGATTTACTGAAGTCTTCATTGAAGTTTAACAATTTGAATTCTTTCTTAATTAATTCTTTTATGTGCAATTCGAATTCTCTCATATCTTATCACATCTGATCTTTATCTCTTGCCTTATCTGCATGGTCAATATGTGTTAACTTTAATTATCTATCATATCCTATTATACTCAGAATATTTGTTAGATGTTTTGATCATATTATATTACTCTCAGACCAAATGATCATATGCTAAAGTAATTTACTCTAGAGGTGGCCAGTCTCTGAACGAGACTTAATAGCAATCAGTGAACATGGTTAGTAATACATCACACAACATCAATGCTTCAACATGCAAAGCATCTACCTATATAACTGGAGGTCCACCCCATGGGTACCTACTATAAGTGGAGGTCCACATGAGAATCTGACTTGACACACAAGTCCCAAGCCTTTTCCAACAAGACTTTACAACATCATCACTTTGATACGTCAAAAATTTCACCTCAACACATGAGGAATAACCTTTTACAACTAAAGGCTTAGTCATTCTTGATTCCAACTCAAGAATCTACTCCAAGTTCCCGAGTCCAACTCAGGATCCCTACCTCAACACATGAGGCCCAATCTTGGTTGCACAAGATTGGCTTGGAGAATGACTCGTGATGTTGTATAGTTAACAATTGTGACAATGCTTGACCATCGTAATGCAATCAAAAAATAGGGTTGGAAAAAAAAAACTAGCACATATGATCTATTGGGTTGTGGCCATACCAGAAATGTGGCCATCGCAAGCACTATTGTGACAGTCATTAAGGCATGTTCAACCTCATCATGTGTGATACATTGTCATAAGATGGCATCAACACCTCGATGATACACGATATCATTGATAAGGAGGTACCAGGGTGCTTGGTGATGGATACGACGGCAATCATCACAGTTGAGGCAAGGCATAAACTTCTGAGTGCGCAAGTAAACAAGGATGTCCCTGTACCAAGGATCGATAGAAGGTATGGTGAACAAATGTTCGTTCAAAAGGTGATCAAATTTTAGGGGATGAAACCAAAGTAGATGGTAAATCCATGATGAGCTCTGCCAAATCCATAGCCTTTGTAAGTTGGGGGTCACAAAATTGAGGTCATATTATTGAAGGATGATGATCCACTTTCCGAATCTACCTTGAATAAGGCATTGATTCAAGAAGTTAAGCATGGGGTTCAAATTTGCAATGACTTTGGTCTTACTCATGAGTATGTAATGACGAAGCTTCTCAACAAAAAATATAATGACTAAGGCTAGATTCTCCTCATGAGGGTATGAGAGAGGTGGATTAGATAAGTTCTTACTTACATAATATATGACATTCTCTTGACGAGTAGCATCCTCTTGGACGAGCACTCCAGCAATGGCATGATGGGAGCCTGAGATGTAAAGGATGAGATCCTTTATAAAATCTGAAGGGAAAATCAAGGGGCAGAAGTAAGAGCCCATTTTAAGGCATCAAAAGAAGCTTGTGCTTTTTCATCCCAAATGAAAGGAACGTTTGAGGGAAGAAAATTAAAAAATCCATGAACTGTCATGGCATAATCTAGTATAAAGTGACATAAGAAGTTCGCCTTGCCTTGAAGACTTTGCAATTGGTGCAAGGTATTCAAAGGGGACAAGTCAATGATGGCTTGCACCTTCAAGGGATCAACAATGATCCCTTTTTGGGAAATTATGAATCCTATAGCCTTTAGATGACGTTGATCCATAATTAATTCATGTAGAGATATGTAAATCTCCTCTACCTATGGAAATCAAGTTTCGACGTTCATTTTAGAGCTGCGAATAGAGGGTGACTTTTTATGACAAATTCTATTTTTATAAGTATATACAATTGCATATATTTTATTGTTGGAGTAGTTGTCCATACCTGGATAGCAAACTCAGCCGAAAGGGATGGGCGAGGAACTCGATCCCTTAATCTTTTGCTGCCAGAGTGTTGTGAAACCTGTCGACTCTATCCTTTATCCATCTAATCTGCATAGTTGTGAACCCTGTATAATCTTAGTGCGGTAGTTCTCCTTAAATCTTTCTTCGTTGGGTAGTTTGGAAAACAGCTTAAGTCGAAAACCCCATAACTCTTCTGGAATGATAGTATGATGCATATTATATTCTTCGTTATATCTAAGCCAAATGATTTTGTTACGTATTAGATTGTATGAATGTTTTCCGTAGTTAAAGTATTGGAATAAAAACATGTCTTTAAAATATTCCCCTTAGTTAAATTATCGAATAAAAACATATCTTCAAAAATATGTATTAAAGTAACAAATGTATAAAGGTGTTATCTAAGGTGTTATTTTAGTTAGAGATATTAAGTTACATCTTTAAAAGTAAGTTGAGATATAAGATGATATCATAGTTAAGATATTAAAGTAAATCTTTAAAAGTATGTTGATGTATAAAGATGTTATCTTGGTTAGGATATTAGAATATATTTTTAGTTAATGTATAAAGATTAAGATATTAAATTATATCATAAAGTATGGAAAGAATAGGATGCTTTCTTTACTTATAACATTTAAATAAAATATGCTTTCCATTAGTTAAGGATTTTTGAGTGAAATACACCCTTGTGAAAGAGGTATAGCCCTTATAGTATGAAGGAAACTTCAAGCTTAGTATTCCAATTATGTAAACAACCATTTGAGGGTTGTCAAGTACTTTTTTTTCACAGAAAAATATAACTTACTATTAATATGCGAAATAGTAAAATATGTCCAACTGTCAGTCCATGTCCAAAATATACAAATCTGCCAATAGAAATCCCCGGAACAAACCGGTTATATCATCAATATGAAAACATGAGGGCTGTCTAAAACAGTCAACAAAAACTACCAACTCCCTTAAGGCAAACTGCTATGAATCAGTAATATCAGAAATACAAATGCCACATCATCAAAAGTATAAGCGTCTTCTAAAAAGTCCAAAATATAAATATCCACATACAACAAATATCAAAGTCACCCCAGCAGAAAGAGGGGTGAAATACGGATATTTCATCCGATCTGAGCCAGCATCTGCAAGAAGGTGATATAAGGCCGCAAAAATATAAGAGTATATATAGCTATGGCCAACAAGTAATTGGACGCAGCATAATCAAGAATCTGCACATGTAAACTACAAGTCATATAAGTAACCAGCCGCATAAATCCCATAAGGAAAGACAAAAAGTATGAGCAAAAAAAAGACAAACATCCTCAAGTCCAATGTAACAAGTACTTGTAGAATAGAAATGGGTCATATGATTTCAGGAAGATAGCAACAATCATGTTGCGAGAATGTAATTCCTTTGGGAATTGTTAAATAATACACACACAAACCTTTGTGGACTAGCCCGTGTACGGGTGAACCACGTTATATTTTGTCTCCTATGTTTCCTATGGTGTTTCTCAATGTGTTTTATGTATGAGTACTTGTTTCTGTCCTTAAAAATGTTTATGATTACTTTGATGTATACGATTCATATAGAAGGTTGGTTGTTGATATAATGCTTCTCTTATGATTATGATTGTGTTGTTACCATTTAGATTGTTTTATTGAAAGAAGTATATGTTTCTTAAAGGATGTATATTAAGACATAATGAAGTTTGTGTTTCCCGCAAGATTTAAGAAATGGTTGACATCTTAAGTTAAGCATTGATTTAGTTAAAAGTAAAACATCTATCTATTCATGCAAAAATGACGGGAGATAGTACTTAATATACATGAATTTCATTGAGGGATCTTTTCCTTGATTATTATAATGACATTTATAAACAATAATAAACATTGCAAAGTCTTAATTATTTGTAAGCAATAATTTAAGAAAGTAAACCCACACTTTATATTTTCGCATATATTTTAGTGGCATATTAGGCAATTAGAGAAGTTTTAAATTTTACGAAATTTTGGGTACGTGACAGTAGTTGTCCTTGGGACATGCTTAGTTCAAATCTAGGAAGTCAATGAAAACGCGGGTGCCTTGCTTCATTTTGACTAGAACATGGTTGGGTACCCATGTTGTGTATGCAATTGGATAAATGAATCCGACTTTACGTAGTTTATTAATTGTGAATTTAAAGTCAGTTCTTTTTAAGGGTGGATAGGTCTTTGCTTTTGGCACACCGGTGCGACATCAGGCCACATATCAATATGATGTTCAACAATGGAAAGGTCAAGACTTGGAATTTCGACATAGGACCAATAAAAAACATCACAAAACTCTTGAAATAAAACCTTGCAGGAGACGTTCTCTTTAGGAGTACAAGAAGCACCTAAAAGGTTGTTCTCGATAACACCTAGTTTAACTGAATATCCACATGGATGGTGGAAGATATATTGGATATGTTACCTTATTTAAAGGTGTTTGAAGTAGGTATCATATTTTTGAACCAATCAACATTTCCATGAGGAATAAAATATTTCGATTCAATGGAGAATTGATCTGAAGATAGAAAAGGAACAGAGGGTTCCTTTGGAATGAAATATGCACGATGATGCATGTCATAGCAAGGGAATTCTAGATGTGTAATGGATTCAAGGATTACTTCATCACTTCGATAGGGTCGATCAGATAGATCATATGGGTGCGTGTTTGTCGACATAAACAGGGTAGTATGGGATTATGACGAGGAAGTCTCGCTAGAGGACGAGATATAATAGATGGTGTTTGTCCAATTAGAGGACAACATAGGAGGGGAACTTCCTCGATAGTGGTGATTTGTGCCGCAAGTGAGAGTCGATGCAAATCAACCAAAATGGACTGAAATTTGGGGAGATTGGTATAGTGATGCGAATAATGGCCACAAATGCCACACAACATGTAGGGATGTCTGGTGTGGAATGCCTTGTTCTATTGTTTGGTAGTATCAAGGAGAGTGATGTGAACAACTAGAGTGTTCTCATTGGTCTTCTCCTATGTAGCTAGAAGATAAGTGTGCAAGACGAGAAACTATAGACACTAATGGGTGGTGTGACTCAAGAAATTGCACATAATGCAAGGGGTGGGTACTCTTGTTTTGATAGTGTGAGCAAATTTTACAGTCGGATTCAGAGTAGATGGGGGTGTCGCATTATTGGATTTACCTCCATATTTATTTCTAGTAGAAGGTTAGGTGGGAGGTGTGGTTTCCTTCATAACCCTTGGGGGTGGGTCATTGGAAGTACCAATCAGTTGCGCAAGAGTCAAGATGATCTGTGGTGTGGAAGGGGGGTTTGGTGGAGTAAGGTACCAAACAGGAAGACCTAACATCAAACCTAAAAGGTTGAGGATATCCATCATGGTAGTACTCACTATTCTAGAAGGAGGAAATAGGAACGATATTTGATGAATAGGTGTTCCTCCCCACTGGTTCCTTGGTGAGGGTTGAGGTTGGGCAGTAGATTTCTCAAAGGATATTATGCACAACTTTGATATCTCCACCTTCGGTGGTGGGAGAGGTAAAACCTGGAAAGACCCCATAAGAGAAGCGTCTTCAAATACACTCAGATTGACCTAGATGCCAATTAAAATTGTTTTCCTAACCAACTGGACGGGGGCATTCTGTAGAAGACCTTGCAGTTGAGAAGCATGGCCATTGTATGAGCGCAACGTCATAAGGGACGACACAAGTTCGAGGGAACCTAGCTTCTGCCAGACGTGGGTGGGAATGACGTAGTTGGAGGAACCTTCATTGATAATGCAACAATGAATAACCAAGTTCTTAATGGTTACCCAAATCTAAAAAGCTACTGAAAATGGCATCTGAGGTTCCGCTTGATCGAGATCAAATGTCATCAGGCAACCATAAGAAGGATCGATTTCACCTAAGGTTAACAATAACACTTTGTGATGTGTAGGACAGTTCCAAATAACATCTAATATGGACATGGAAACGAGAGACTGTTCCAAGTCATCCACAATTCTATAGTTAGGATTGGAACGGGCATCGCAGTTATTCACTACATGGCACAAAGGGATCTTGGGAATCTTAAGGACACCGTCTGTTGTAGGATGAGGTAGGTGCAAAGGTTCTTCGACTTGGGGGGAGTATTTCCATTTATTAATATGAGAGGTATATGTAGCCAAACCATATTGGTTATGTCAATTTTGGAGGTTAATGTTAGCGGACATCATAAGAAGATGTTGGATTAAAGTATCATGAGGATCACTGGAAGATGATGGTAAAGATGGATAAGGTGTCGTAAGTTGTGATGTGATCACTCCTTGCGATGGGAAGGAGTTTTGCAGAACCATCGGTTGTGATTGATTGGGTCATATGAGGAGGAGGTGGATCTGGTTTCCCTTATGGGGCATTAGCCACTTCACATTGGTTGGCATCATTCCTCAATTGGCGAGCCTTAGCCAAATGGGGACAATGGTGAGTGTAATGTCTATAGATGCCAAAAAAGGAACATGGATGACTAGTTTGTAATTAAGTGTTCTTACCTTGCTTGGGAGGTTTATTGGGATCCTAATTTATGGGGTTTGGGTTAGATCCAATATTGTCAAGAGGGTTGGGGGGTTGGCCTCCACCTTCTTGGCATTGATTGTTTCCTTTGTTATTCCCCTTGTTATTTTTCTTGGAGTTGTTCAGTTGTGCTTGTTGGTTATTGAGAATAGGTTTGGAAGGCATATTTTATTGAATGGAGAATTTCCCATGAGGAAAAGCGGGAGCCAAATGGTGTGGTTGCATTAGAGGGGCTAGTAGTGGGCCAGGAAAATGATAATAAGGGTTTATGGCTAGAGGATCCATGTAGCTGGTAGAAGCACTGCCACACATGGCACCACTACAGGAGGGTCCATGAAAATGGGGGGGTCCTAAGAGGAGTTGAGTAAGAGTTACATGTTCCTGCATGTGAGGATGAGCGAGAGGGATTGGGGGGTAATATGGCGCAAGTGCAATGCCTTGATGATTTCACTCAATACTCAAGGGATTATTGTACGAGTAACTGTTCGACATGGACCAAGTTGGCACACTTTAGAAGAAGTACAATTTTGGAAAGTGCGCAGTTCAGGCTGCGAAGTCAGATGGCACAATTTTGTGGAGTGCGCAGTTCGGATTGCGTAGTTAGAGATGCGAAGTCATGCTGATGCACAAAGCTAGCACAACAACTATTTTGGGTAAAGAGTATAAGGGAAGTTTGAGCTATGAAAGTGACTTGTTTTGGGTAAGCGACTCCAGGATTCCCGACAGTTGGGTAAGGAGTAGAGTGGATATAAAGGAAAGCGACCTGTCAGAGAGAGTGGTGGAAAACCGTTAGAGGCTAAGCCACGGGTTGACGACGAAAAGAAGGCAAAAGGGGTGGAAAGCGACAGGACACGATGCGGTTGTAACCATTTTTATGATGACTGCGGCTATCAAAAGGACGTGTGAGCCATGAGTGGCCCATCAAGTCGACCTGAAGAGAGCGGGGCAAGCTGTCGATGATGACAGGCAGGGTGGTGAGTAACTTCACCAGTTTTGGGGAACCTTATGGTTTTGGCCCGCCATGATTGTAACAGACGTGACCTACAGGAACGATCTATATAAAGGGAATTTTTGTAAGGGAAAGGGTTAGATTTTGGTTGATGTATGTTGAATATCGATCTCTGTTGAGAGACTGAGCTATTGTAAAAAGGATCTGTAGTTGTGTGCGCAAAGACCTACTAAAAGAGAAGAGAGTCTGCAGCTGAGTGCGCAGATTGGAACTGTTGAACCCTTCCCATTGATGATATAAACAACAGTTCCTGTGGACGTAGCTCCCATCTCGGGGGTGAACCATGTTAATTCCTTGTGTTATGTGATTGATTATGTGGTTGCATCTTCGTATTTGATTATGTTGAGTGGTTGAGATCTTGTTTATGAGTTCATGTGTTCTTGCTTTTATATGTATTCGCCATAAGGATAAATGATGGGAATAATATGTTAAGTATCGACATATGTGAATGAATGTTGAATGCACAAGTATTTATAAGTCAGATGAATGCATAAGTTGGTCGAGTAAACACTTAAACCAACAGATTCTGTATAGTGTGATTCCCTGAAACGCAGCATTGGAAGTGCGTTGTTACTTTGAAGTTCGTCTTATTGTATAAGTTTATAAGGTTTGCAGTCTATTATGTTGTTGAATGCGTTATTTTTCACTAAGTAATGTCTGTCAAAGTTGCACAAGTGTTGAAGAGGAAGCACTGTCTTCTATTGCGCTATCCTGTTTATTAAGCAGTCATTCCACATCGCGCAGTCCTTGGATGCGCGATAGCATACGCATTAACCGTGAAGTAGTTGAACTTCGCGTAGTCCACCATTCCATTGAAGCACGCATCACCCGGTTGTGGAAACATGATTCCAAAACCTCTCCAAAACTTTGCCTCGGGTGAGACCTCAGTCTGTTCATAGATTGTTGCCGAAAGGGCCGGTGAAAAGGGGTTTTGTTGGTTCCCTAAACCACGCAGAACCTGGGTCTATCAAGTAAAGCTTAAAGAACATATATAGAGCCAACAAATGGTTCTGTTGCCGTGCTTGAATTGGTGATGAGCACCGAAAATTGGAATCCTGAGAAAACAAAAATATGGAACTGGGTGGACAAGACAAAAAGAGATTTTTCTAGAAAGGAGAATAGACATCCGCGTCTCTTTGATGTCGATTGCTTATAGAAATACCTGTGGAAGGATATTCACGAAATTTTCTTCGCAACCTTTGGAAACAAGTTGCATGAGTGGTTATCACGACTTGTAGAGCGAAAGGACCGTTTCCAAGAAGGAGCACTTACTGAGTGGAACCCGGAGCTCATTCAGAGGCTTAAAGCAGTAGATAGTCCACTCTCGCGAGTAGTGGACTTTTGGGTTGACAGTATTCTAGAAGGATTTTTGACAGAGTTCAATGTGGACACCCTGAAGTCCTATAGCGTAGCAGAAGCCGAGTTCTTCAAAGGTTTCAGAGGTAAGTACCTCAACAATTTGAGTTTATATATCAAAATGATTTTAGCTGAAAAAGAAGTTTTAAGAATGCAGTAAGATTCATAGTTGTTTTGAGTCTATAATGGTCAATAATACTTACAGTGATACAGAAGAACAAATTCATATATTAAGAAGTGGTAAAATATATAAGGTTAGTACAGAAAAGAACCTTAAATAAGATGAAATCCACATAGAAACTGAGTTCCAAGTTGAGACTAATAGCCAGACAACACCTCCATCCGCTACCTATCAGCCCATTACTCCTCAGAACCCTCCAGTTGTTAATACTGTGCCTCCTATTCCACAGAATCTGTCAGTTCAGAACCCTCTAGTTGTTAATATTCCCAATCCTCAAAGCATCAATACTAGTAACACCGCAGGAATGAGTACTAAGAACAGTCCGAATCAGAACATTCCGCGCAGTAACATCCCTAACACCACTCAGAACACTACGCCGAACACTGTACCACCTAGAAGGAGAATGACTAATGATATTAAACTGCAGATATTTAAAGGTACGAGTCTAGAAGACCCTGAGTAACATTGGTTTCTATGTGAAGCCACGTAGAGCATCAAAGAAGTCCATGATGATGTTGTTAAGCACACACAACTCATCACTACATTTAGGGATAGAACATTAACTTGGTTCATGAAATATTATGTCGGACAGAATAGAACCCTACCAGAAATAAAGGCTTCTCTCTTAATAGAGTTCAAGAAACCGAAATCTGAATCACAATGTATAATAGAGCTAAAAGAAATTAAATAGAAAACAACTGAGTCAGTATGGGAATTTGACTAGAAGTTTAAAGCATTATTAGACCAAGTCAGTTTTGACATAGCACCGCAACAACACCAAGAGTGGTTCATAGCTCCATTGCTGCCCCATATTAGACTGCCGCTGATGCAACAGAAGGTTGCGTTGCAGACAGAAGCCTTAGAGATCGCGATGAATCTAGAAGCTTCGCCGATAGGAGAAACAAGTCAAGGAATGATCTAGATTCAAAACCAGTTAGCAACCTTAACGTTACAACTCCAGGACATTAAGAAAGGAAAGGAAGTTAGAGAAGAGATATGGTGTACAAAGTGTAGAGCAGAGGGACACTCGAAAGAACACTGTCTAGTTTTCAAATATTACATTGATAGTGGAGCACAAAATCCACTAAATCAGCAACAAGGGCCATGGTGTGAAATCTATCGATTTAGAGGAAATTGACCAGAGGATTTCTATTTGATCCAGAAATATGTCAGAACACCTAAGAACTTGTATTGCAATTTATGTAAGTCAGTTGGGAATGATGATTCCAACTGTAGAGCATACGACCTGATGATAGAAAGGAGGCACGGTGTTTACGGAGTTCAATAAGAAACACCGCAACACCATGATAATGCACAGTATGATCAAGGTGCATATAGAGGCCGTGGTGGATTCCGCGGAAGAGGAAGAAACACCGGACAAGGACAAGTAAGAGGTCAGATGATTTGTTATAACTGTGCTCAGTCTCGCCATCTTTCTAGAGACTGTACAAACGCTACTACTACATGTAGATACTGTAAATATTTTGACCATGTTATTGAAACATGCCCAGTGCTAAAAAAAAATGCAAGAAAGAAGACAAGAACCACAAAACCCAAACGTTCAGATGATCGCAGTAGAGAAAAGAGATCCAAACGTGAATGCTGTGACATGAAGTGGCACTATGACGGGAAGAGATAAAGAACCAGAAGCTTCGACTTCTAGAGAGCACCAAACTAAGCATACACCTACTGATGGGGTATGGATAAGAAAAGCTACTGGGAAAGCACCTTCTTTCAATCTAGAAAGGAACAAGCAAGTCTTCGTATAAGCAAGGGAAACCTTCAAAGAACCAGCACCTGTGACACCAAGAATCCCATTGCGAAGTGAAACACTGCATATGAAGGATATGCCAGCAGCATATGATCAAACAAGTACCGCAGCAGAAACAGGGATTTCTGTTGCGCAGTTCCTACGAAGTTGTATGAAGCTGCTGAAGAGCAAAGATGCTTTGGTGGAAATACAAAATTTGCTGAACCACTATGAGCAATGTAGTTGCATGAGTAATGCTCATAGTGTAGTTCACCAGATCAAAATTCATAAGAGAACAGGCTGAGAAATGAGGCTAAGTGCACAAATTGGAGATTATGAGATGGATGAGATCATCCTTGATTTAGGATATGAAGTAAATGTCTTGACCAAGTAGACATGGATACAGATGGGGAAACCAAAGTTGTCAAGGTCACCCATACAACTGAGACTAGCGAATCAGCAGAAGCTTATACCCTTTGGAAGGATAGCAAATGTTCTTGTGGATATCGATGGAGCAAGCACTTCAACAGAGTTCGAGGTTATTGAGATCATCGATGACAGTAACCCATATCCAACATTATTGGGGATAGATTGGGTGATGGATAACCTCACGATCATCGAATTAAAGAAAAAACAAATGATATTTGAAGGGACAAATATCAGGGTCATCGCGCACTTGGACCCTTTGCAAGGACTGAGATACACTGAGCCGATCAGAGAAGAATGTAGAGCTCATGACCTGGATCGCATCTATAAGATGATGACAAACCACGTCGACTACATCAATCCTACAGCTGATGGAATGCTTAGTTGGTGTTGCGACAGTTCATGCGTATCAGACTCCGATGCGAGACTGGAGAATTGGCAAGGCCGACTGCATGAAGTATCTACAAGAAGATGCGCGCAGATCACCAAATCAATGCGCTGGATTGGAATATATGTAAGTCCAATGCCCATTTATGATGGTTCAACTAACGTTTATACATTTTGTAAGAGTATACTATATCAATTTCAGATGAACATCGCATACCAGTATTGGATATAGCACTACGCACTACACCTGCCAGATGGTGGGCCGTACATAAGCAGACTTTGACCACATGGTATTCGTGCAAACATATGATGCAAATCCGATTCGCAGAGAAAGCTGCGATGACCATGGTAAAGTATAATGGACAAACAGATCCGAGGGATCACATAGAGACTTGTTCACAAGCATGGATACATAGACCACAAACAGAATGGGTTCATCTATTTGTGCACACACTAGAGAAAATTCCAAATAATTTGTACATCGACGCAGAGCTTCCCAGAGGAACCACACATTGGTCTATTTTAACTAAGAACTTATAGAGAACCTTCAGTTTTGAAGATGACTCTATAAGCATAAATGAGGCTCTGCAGGTTATCAAAGAAAGGATATTTAGAGAAGAATGCCAAAGTACAAATGAGGCATTAGAGGCCATCAAAGAGAAGATATTTGAAGACGTAAAAGTACCTGTGAACCTACAACCAGAATGGGAAAGAACAATAGAACATTCCCTTGAATGTTATAACCTTGCTGAAGATGAAGAAGATGCAGAGGAGAGCGATGAGGAGGATCGGCGCAATGTTAATATACCAGAATCAAAGGGAGCGCGCGATGTAGAGGGACCTCCATTAGAAATTCCAGATATGAGCGGCCTTGTAAAAACAAGAAAAGTCAACATTGGAACAAGCGAAGATCCAAAGTTCGCATCTATTGGAGACTACTGGGATGATGAAACGGTCGCGCAGATCGCAGACCTTTTACATGAGTATCATAATTTGTTTTTGACGAAGTTCGCCGAAATGAAAGGCATTTTGTGCGACTTGGGAGTGATGAAGATACATTTCAATCCAGGCGCGAAGCCTATCAGACAGAGGCCTTATAGATTGAATCCCAGATACAAAGAATGAGTCAAGTCAAAACTCGACAAGATGCTTGATGCAGGGATCATTGAGCCAGTGGAAGAATCCGATTGGATAAGCCCTATGGTTATCCAAGATAAAAATACTAAAGGTGAGATCAGGATATGCTTAGATCTGAGGAAGTTGAATGATGCTTCGCTACATGACCCATTTCCTACTCCATTTACAAATGAAGTCTTGGACAATGTGGGAGGAAACGAGGCCTATTCATTTACTGATGGATTCTCTGGATACCATCATATTAGAATAGATTCAACAGATAGGCATAAGACAACATTTGCTACTGAATGGGGCTCATATCAGTATACAGTTGTGCCATTTGGGTTGAAGAATGCACCTGCCATATTTTCCAGAGTTGTTGTAGTTGCATTCAAGGACTTTACCCATAAGTTCTTAGAAGTCTATTTTGCTGACTGGAATGTCTTTGGTTTACTGAAGAACCATTATGAAAACCTAAGAATGATGTTAGCCAATTGCAGGAAACATCAAATCTCCTTGAATTTGAAGAAATGTATTTTCTGTGTACCCTATGGTATACTACTGGGACACATTGTCTATAAGCAAGGTCTCATGGTTGATCCTGCGAAGATTGCAGTGATTGTGAATTTACCTGCACCTAACTCAGTTAATAAACTACGCACAATGCTTGAACATATAGGATATTACAGAAAATTCATCAAGGGTTATGCGCAGATAACCGCGCCAATGGAGAAACTTCTGAAGAAAGAAGCGCAGTTCATCTGGAATGCAGACTACGAGAAGGGACTAGACACATTAAAGGAGAAAATGGCCACTGCGCTGATCCTTGTTTTCCTAGATTGGAATAATCCATTCCACGTACATGTTGATGCTTCATCTATATCGTTGGGCATTGTGCTCACTCAACCAGGTGAAGGGGGAATTGGTCACCCCATTTCATTTTCAAGCCGAAATCTATATTCATCTGAAAAGAACTACACGACCACAGAAAGAGAAGGTCTAGCTATGGTTTACGCACTCCAGAAATTCTGACACTATTTACTGGGTGCGCACTTCTCCATGTACACTGACCATTTAGCTCTGAAGTACTTAGTCAATAATCTAGTTTTAGGGGGGAAGAATCTGCAGATGGTTGTTACTTTTCCAGGAATACGACTTTGAGATCATTGTTAATCCAAGAAGATTGAATCTGGGACCCGACCATCTCTCAAGGATTGAGTCAGGCGAAGAACCCACTAATCTTGAAGATAATCTTCCTGACGCGTAGTTATTTTCCATACAGATCACAGATGAGTATTACAAAGATATTGTAGACTTTTCGACTACAGGATTGGCACCTACAGAATTTACTATTGAGCAGAAGAAACAACCGGTAGTCAAAGGCGCAGACTTCACTATCATCGCAGGACAGTTATACAAGTTAGGACCAGATGAAGTGTTGCGCAGATGCGTGTTATAGCATGAGAATCTGTTTATCTTGGCTGAGGCACACTCAAGTGTCTTTGGAGGTCACTACGTAGGAAGAGCTACTGCGCAGAAGATATTAAGAGCAGGGATATGGTGGCCAACACCAAACAAAGATTCAAAGGAACATTGCCAGAGTTGCGATGTGTGCCAAAGAACTAGAAAGCCATCGCGAAGAGATGAAATGCTGGTAAGAACACAACTGACTTTACAGGCATTTGAAAAATGGGCTATTGATTTCATGGGACCTATTAACCCACCGGGAAAAAGATCTGGTGCGAGATACATTATCACCGCGACTGATTATCGTACCAGATGGGAAGACGCTAAACCAGTGAAGGACTGTAGCGCAGTTACTGCCGCACAGTTCATCTTCGAGAACATCCTTACCAGAATTGGATGCCCAAAAATCTTAATGAGTGATCAAGGGACTCAATTTTTGAACAGAACTATTGAATCCCTTACTGAGGAGTTCCACATCTACCATCAGAGGAGCATGCCATACCATCCACAAGCCAATGGAACTGTTGAGTCTTTCAACAAGGTACTGGATAATGCCCTGACAAAAGTATGCAATACAAACAGAGATGATTGGCATCTACGTATTCCAGCTGTATTATGGGCATACAGAACAACTTGTAAGAAGTTCACAGGCCATACACCTTTCGAGTTGGTCTATGGACAGGAAGCTGTGATACCTATGGAGTACATTGTACCAAGCATAAGGATTGTTGCATTCACTGACATGGGTGATGAAGAAACATTGCAAGAAAGGATTCTACAGTTGGTTGGTTTGGAGGGTAATTGCTTCATCACAGGCTTTCACGAGCAAGTGCAGAAGGACAGAGAAAAAGCATGGCATGATTGCCATATCAAGCACAAATTCTTCTAGGTAGGAGACCTTATCCTCTTGTATGATAGCAAGTTCATGAAATTTCCAGGAAAATTTAAAATGTATTGGCTTGGCCCATATACTGTTATGCATGTTACTAACGGTGGTGCAACTTAGTTAGCCACGTTAGCCGGAGACAAATGACCAGGTCTAGTGAATGGAAGTATAATAAAACCCTACAAGGATAGTCCTACTTCGCAGAATACTCAGTGATCAGAACAAAAGGAAAATTCTAAGTGTCAAGTACAGTTGAAATTGGCCACTAGAAATTCAAAAGAGTATGTACACAGTTTTGTTCCGATACGCGAAGTTGATGGAAAGGATGCATTAACCGCACAACAATAGTAGAGAAGTGAAGCTGTGCAGATACGAAAAAAAAGAGTAAAAAGCGTGCAGGGGAGAAGTTCAAAATTCAGCTGTGCAAATCAAATGAAAGAAGCTACGATGCGAAGCATGGGTTGAAAGCACAAATCTGAAGTTAAAATGGGAAAAGCACACGTGCGCAAAAGAGCCACACAAGAATCTTTCGTCAAAACCGCTAGCGCATCATGATGGAAAAGGGTAACCGTCATAATTGTCAGCCGGTTAGTGGTCTGTTATCCAAAATGGCGGCACAGACAAGATCGCGCATTAAAGGAAAATATGGCCATTCAAGCATAATAAAGAGTGAAGCGACCGAGATCCGGCCAGCAGGATGGTAGTTAATGACTCACTTAACTAATTTAACATCCTGGCGAAACCGACAGCATTCGACATTTAAAAGAAACATCACCAGATCAGAGCTAATAATTGGTGGAAAAGCCCGAGATATCAGGGGAGATCTGGTCGAAGGACGAGACATTGAATGTCCCACTAATGGATTAATTGGCACATTCCATACCAGCAGGGTATATAAATAGCCACCAGCTAACCACTTGTGCATTTTACCGTGAGTTTCTATCTCATCTGTGTGTGAATTCAGAGCCTTAACAACTAGAAAGCCGAGCATTTTGCAAGTGACACTTGCCGAGAAGCCCACAATGAAGAAAGGTGCCTCATCTAGGATCTCTGCAAGGCATGCCACAGGGATGAAAAAATATAAGCACCAGACTACAAAGCCACAGACACCAATCACAACTCAAGAGCGACCCATCCATCTCGTGCATGAATATATCCCACCTCGGCGAGATGATGCACCAGTTGTAAACCTTGAGAAAAATGTTGTTTATGAGATTTCGCTATCGCCCATATCCAGTCAGGTGAAGGTTGTAGGAGACCTTCAAGGGAAAGTAGAAGACTGCAAGTTTGAAGATCATGACTTGCTAGAAGGAGGCCAGTCCAAGCCAAAGAAGTACAAACAGTTTCAAGCGGACCAATATATGTGTCGCCAGGTTGATGACCAATCTGGCACCGAAACTCTATTTGTGCAGGATTGGCTCAAAGTACTTGAACCATTCGGGTTGCTTAACCTACTGCGCATCCTGCATTTCGATAGGATCCCAGAACTTAATGCAGTAGTGCGCACATTGCTTTCCTGTACACACTCGCGATATCTATGGTTGGACAAAAGAATTGATATAAATATGGATATGATATATTACATCACGATGCTTAATAAAAGAGGCGAAGACCCTGCAAAAGCATTCGTAGGAAAGGGTCAAGACAAAGAACTCGTCTCCAAAATGACGGAAGAATTTGGCGTGATCAGGGGAAAACGTTGCTTCCCTACAGCCAATATCAATGATGAAGCTATGCGCTTCACAGTTCAACTGCTCATAGGGAAGATACTACACAAATGCCGACCAACAGAGGTGCCTCCCGCAGCAATCCTCCTCGCGTCTCAAACGAAGAAAGGCACCCCTTACAACTGGGCTCAATACCAGTTGAACGAGTTTTTAGATGATGTCCAAGAAACTCAGGACAAGGGAACTCCGCTCCATTACAGTTGGTTATTAGTGTTAATTGCCTTCGTCGTTTGGAAAGAGCTGGTCGGCTACCAAGGCCTTCCAGATTTCTTAGGGCAATGTCGGGTAACACACTTCGCTAACTTATGGGAAAACGCGATACCCTCCAGGCAACGACAAATTAATGAGTTGTTCTATACATATTACGAGCAACTGTGTGATGTGATTCGGCGAACACCACGAATATCACATCATGTGACAAATGCATACAAAGGGAAGCTAAGATTCATGGCCGATATGCATAAAACGTACATTCAGCCAAGGGCTGATGCAGAGACTGAGCTATGGTATCCAGGCTTCTATCAGTTGGATGTTGAGAAAGTAGAAAAGATGATGGAAGAATGGCCAGCGGAATGGAAGGTGGACATCCTCGAGGATGTCAAGTCCGACTCCGCGGAGACCAAAGATGACGACAAGGATGAAGTCACAGCCACACCTATTGAGCAGGAAGAAGGAGTTGCGCAGGACAAGATGGAAGGCCGGGCGGGAGAGAAGAGAAAAGCAACTACAAGCCCTTCATCGAAAAAATGCCAACATAAGAAACAGAAGGCTATTAGGCCCAAATTGCAGCTAGTGCTGCACGTAGATGATTGTGAGACCATCGTGACAAAAGAACAAGAAATATGGGAAGAAACATGGGCTAAGAAGGAATACAAACAGGAAGAGCTACAAGTAATCCTCCTTCAGACTGTCGAAACAAAAAAAACAATGGTCGCGTAGATTGGACAAGCGCAGCAGGACTTGGTCTGAGAATCAGACTCAGAAGGGAAGTCCGGTGGGTCAACCAAGAAGAAGAGAGAACACCACGCCTTGAACTTGAACCCTCGGCTGGTACACATTGAGCTAGCAATATACCTCATTTATCCCAATGATCAGGTAACCGAAGCAGCTCAGAACTTGGAACACTTTGGCATCAACATTAGCATGTTGCCAGTAGAAGACCTGCACAATTGACACATGCATGTGGTGGAAGAAATTCATGAAAGAGGCATCACCTCATATGATCAAAATGTCAAGTTGCAATAGAGCTTCGACGAGATGAAACTAGAATCAATGCGGAACAATAGGGAATTGTCCGACATTCAAGAAAATAACCGCAGACTGAATGAAACAGTATCGACAGTCTGCGCGAAAATCGACAAATGCGAAGAAGAGCCAAACGTCGAAGATACAATCATTAAGCTCGGGGCCATAGTGGGAACCCTTACGACCAAAATGATGGACATGGAGATCTCCTACAAAGGGAATATCACAGACTTGGACGCTCAGCAACCCAACACTCCGCCAGACAAGCATGGAGATCCAAGTGAAGAAGTGAAAGCCACTATAGACAGCATTTCGGCAGAGGTGGCGAAGTGTCAAAATTTGCTAGAGGAAGCAAATACAGTGTTAGCTGGATTGAATGAGGACCCAAACCTTCAACAATTGAAAGGGGATCTAGAATAAAGGCATCAAGAAATTGATGCCGCAAACATAGAAATGAAGACTTTGTCAGCAAGGAAAAAGATGGAAAAATTCAACGAGGTGAAAGAGCTGCAAAAAGAGCTGATGGTGTTAAGGGAAAAAGAGGTTTCCACTTCTGCGAAGTTGCAACCCATTGAGGAGGAAGGACTTGCACTAATGGAGTAGATTGATGAAAAGTTTGTAGAACTTTAAACTAGGGAGGGCACAATGAAAGAACAAGCCCAGGAGCAGGTCTCATGGGCGATGCTGGAGACCATTAAAGAATTTGAGAGCAAGGAAAAGGAAATGGTTGCAGAGCTCACCATTACTTTGCACAGCTTCACTACCAAGATAAGTACCGCTGAAGAAGCGCAGCCAAAGTCGGTCGACAAAAGTGGATCAGGGACATTCCACAAGTAAGTGTTAGGGGCCTATTGGGCATGGCCCAAGTTGGAACACTTTCGAAGAAGTACAATTTTGTCAAGTGCGCCCTTTGGGCTGCTAAGTCAGATGGCACAGTTTTGTGGAGTGCGCAATTCATATTGCGTAGTCAGAGATGTGAAGTCATGCTGATGTGCAGAGCCAACACAACAACTATTTTGGGTAAAGAGTATAAGGGAAGGTCGAGCTATGAAAGCGACCTATTTTGGGTAAGCGACTCCAGGATTCCCGGCAGTTGGGTAAGGAGCAGAGTGGAGATAAAGGAAAGCGACTTGTCAGAGAGAGTGGTGACAAACCGTTAGAGGCCAAGCCACGGGTCGACGACGACAAGAAGGAAAAAGGGGTGGAAAGCGATAGGCCACGATGTGGTTGTAACCATTTTTATGATGACTGCGATTGTCAAAAGGATGTGTGAGCCACGAGTGGCCTAGCAAGGCAGCCTGAAGTGTGCGAGGCAAGCTGTAGACGGCGACAGGCAGGGTGGTGAGTAACTACACTAGTTTTGGAGAACCTTAGGGTTTTGGCCCGCCATGATTGTAATAGACGTGAGCTACGGGCATGATCTATATAAAGGACATTTTTGTAAGGGAAAGGGTTCGATTCTGGTTGATGTATGTTGAATATAGATCTCTGTTGAGAGACTGAGCTATTGTAAAAAGGCTCTGCAGTTGTGTGCGCAGAGACCTACTAAAAGAGAAGAGAGTCTGCAGCTGAGTGCGCAGACTGGAACTGTTGAACCCTTCCCATTGATGATATAAACAACAGTTCCTATGGACATAGCTCCCATCCTAGGGGTGAACCACATTAATTCCTTGTGTTATGTGATTGATTATGTGGTTGCATATGCGTATTTGCTTATGTTGAATGGTTGAGTTCTTGTTTATGAGTTCATGTGTTCTTACTTTTATATGTATTCGCCATAAGGATGAATGATGGAAATAATATGTTAAGTATCGACATATGTGAATGAATGTTGAATGCAAAAGTATTTCTAAGTCAGATGAATGCATAAGTTGGTCGGGTAAACACTTAAATCAGCGGAGTCTGTATAGTGTGATTCCCTGAAGCGTAGCATTGGAAGTGCGCTGTTACTTTGTAGTTCGTCTTATTGTATAAGTTTTCAAGGTTTGTAGTCTATTATGTTGTTGAATGCGTCATTTTTCACTAAGTAAAGTATTTCAAAGTTGAAAAAGTGTTGAAGAGGAAGCGCAATCTTCTGTTGCGCTATCCTGTTGATTAAGCAGTCATTCCACATCGCACAGTCCTTGGATGCGCGATAGCATACGCATTAACTGTGAAGTAGGTGAAATTCGCATAGTCCACCATTCCATTGAAGTGCGCATTAGCCGGTTGTGGAAACCTGATTCCACAACCTCCCCATAACTTCGCCTCAGGTGAGACCTCAGTCTGTTCGCAGAATGTTGCCGAAAAAGCCAGTGAAAAGGGGTTTTGTTGGTTCCCTGAACCGCGCAGAACTTGGGTCTATCAAGTAAAGCTTAAAGAACATATATAGAGCCAACTGTAGAATGGGATGTCCTCGGAGGATCCTTCCAGGTGGAGTCACCTCTAGGAGCGTTAGGAATGATTGTATATAAGTAATCGGACTCTGCATAATTAAGATCGTATTGTTGATGTAGCTTCTTCTTCAATTTGTGGATGCTCAGAGGCTATGCCCTTGGCTATAGCAGGGAGGAGGTATTTTAAGGAACCAATCTAATAAGATACAGTCATCGATCTTGATCTTACAAAGAGTCCTACGTTGATGCTACTCATGGATATTTTAATACCCTCGGTTTTGACTTGGAATGTATTTAACCAAACTTGTGTAAATGATGTAAATATGCTAGTGCGGATTCCTAGTGTGGAGCTCAAGGCCAAGGCCCGACTAGTGAATAACTAGGCATGTATGATGTATATATTTTATTTGGACTATTTGGTTGGCTTATTATGTTGATTTAGAATATATGTAAATATTATGTGCATAAATAATAAAATGGTCCAAGAATGGCTATGTAAAGAGAACCAAAGGGGATATGATTCCACCAGAGGGGAAGAGGAAAGGGGGTCTATGGGAGACTAAATCCTTGCTACCAAGTTTCAACCTTAGAACTCACCCAAATTCTATCATGTGCTTTGAATAAGCCAATTATATCCTTTTTTACTATTCTCCAATCATTGAATGCATTTTGAGGTTGGTGGGAAAAGTCACCTCATGTAGTTATTGAAGCATGGGGCTGACTACACTTTTGTGACAGTTCTGTCATGACAGAAGTCAGTCTACAGCTACCAGGAGTCCTTTCTTCTACTGTCGAAAGTTATGTCAGTTGTATTTTCATCATTTTCTCATATCCCTTGGAGTCAACCCTCACTCTCTCATTCATACATGCAAATATACACTAGGAAGAGCTCTCCATTATTGTCCATGAACTTACGAAACTATGTTTTAACCCATAAATTCGAATTTGAAGACCATGTTGCATATTTGGAAGTGAAAATTGATGGTCGTAGGTGAGCATAGAGGTTGGGAAATCTAGGAACCCTTACCCATTGAGTTCTGTTGCTCGTAGATGCTTGAGAAGCCATGAATTGAAGCTACAGGTGGTTCTATAATAGCACATATCAAATTGGACTTCTTCTATACACACACTGGAAGAACCCAACAAGATGGATCACCCAAGAGAACTTTGGATTGGTGAATGGGATGCCTAAGCTAGAAGGGTGTTGTGTGGGGAAGGTATTGTGGAATCCAAGGCTGTAAAGGCTGAGTGAGACCCCTGTAGAGCTCTGTATGAGCATTTGGCTAAGAATAGAGAGTAGAATGGGTTGTGGGCTAAGAGAGGGAAGCCTATAGGTGTTTCTTTCACCCTGGTGGCCTCATAGCCAAGCTTGGGGGTGGAATCTCAGCAGAAAGAGTATATGTTGGTTAGAGTGCCTATGGTTGGGTGGATATCGCTCTTACACAACCAATTGCTTGGATCTACATTGGACAAAGATAATTATTCTCGTGCATTTAAATCTGAAATGTTTTTATTTGATGTATGTAATGTTTATGCTTGCATTTGAATGCTATATGTGTGTGGATATAGTTTAATTCCAATGTGTATGTTTATTTACGTTTCTGCACACATTTTATTTGTTGAAAATCGTATTATGGCTTTAGGACGAAATTTGAGAGCCCGAAATCAGCTAATGTCCCCTCTCAATGGTCGAATTGGGTGAAGGGGGGCGCTACATATATTATCTGTGATGTGGGTAGATGAGGTTTGATAGCATGACAACAAGATCTTGACTCCCTCATCATAACATATAGGTAATTGGAAAAACATCAAGAAATTGGAGGTTAGGGATACAAAATTGGGATGCATCCAGTGGGGTTTCTCAATGTACCACTTGGAAATAAATCTAGTCAAGGTCCTCTTAAACAAACATTACCAAATGGAATCATCTACGATTCTATTGGATGAGCACCATAAATGTAAATACTTAATATGGTTTTGACGGTCCTTGCATGCCTTCCATTCAAACTTAGGGATGTTCGAGTAGAGTTTGGTGGTAATTTAAGGCTATGAAGGATCATGTTGAATGGAATCATTAGTCAGTTATTCCAAATCACGGAGGTTGAGACTAGCCATGGAAGGAAGACTCGTAGTAGGGTATGAGGTAAAGGTACCAATAGTGGTGTTGGTAGTGGCTCCACTAGTGGGACCACCACCAATGGTTCCTCCTCCAAAAACATGGATGTTTCCGCCACTAGAAATAGGGATACCACATAAAGTGGGGATAGTACCAACCATGGTGCCGATAGAATGAGGAGACAATGGTGATTTGGGCTATGAGGAGTCAGAAACCAATGACTTAGAAGAGTAATCAGATGGAGGTGATGGGTGTCAAAATGGAACACAACTTGTTGAGCCATTGGTACGGCCCAAGAAATTGTACAAAAGGGGATGACTCAAAGTCTATGAAATTACCTCAGGGGATCTATAGTGACGAGATCCAAGACAACCAATCCAACAATGCATCTCTAAAACAAGGCTAATGTAAACAATGCTCAAGTCAATAACATCAACTCTGTAAATGGTGCTAAATCAAATAACAAGTGCAATGTGGGTGCAACAAGTTATCTAACCTTGTTACATAATAAAAATGAAAAGAACACCCTATAAAAAGAAAAGACACACTAACCCTATAAGGATATCTACAACAGTAAAAATAAATAAAAGAAATATTCCTCAAATATTTTCATACAATGGGGGTCTCAAGTCCCACAACATAAAAAAAGTAGAAAGATGAACACAAGTCTTCCAAACACCAAACATAAATAAGGGTCTAAAGTCCTATCGGTCCAATGAGTGAAGATCGAAAGGAACAATTGTAAAGAGAGTTTATGCTCACTGCTATCTAATATGGATACCCCTCCACTTACATGGGTCACCTCTAGGTAAGATTCTTATTGAAATGGTCACTAAGCTACCTCATTCTCAGAACGTATGATGAGTTTCCTACAACTTCAACCCAAAAGAAATGATCCATACGATATTTAGTATTTGAAAGGGAAAGGTACCCCAGTCATCCCTTTGGTTCTGATCTCGCCACGTACCACTCCGAAAGGATGGGCTTGACTATGTCCAACAATAATAGAGGATTTTGGCTCCTTAAAGAGTCAACCACTATGTCTCGGAAGTATAGTGACTATGGGAAACTATTTGGATACCTATCCCTGAAGTCCTAACCTAGCTACAAAATTATTTTTGGTCCTCAAGTGAGGAATTTAGTGTGTTTATATTAAGGTTTATTTTAGGCTCCACCTGGGATCATGAACCAAGTGGTGTTTTGAATTAAGGTGTGAAAGTGTGTACACAAGTGGTGTGTACAACTATCAAAAGTAAATGACAAGGAAATGTAAATGCTTGTACAATTATGAAAATAAAAACAAGACAATTTCAATACTAAACTAAATGATATTTTTCTGGAACAAAATCTATGATATATCAATGAGAAAAAGATCACAATCAAGCTACTCATAGTTCAATCAAGCATGCAAACAACATAGCTAATCAAAAGATGGATCCATAAAGAAAGGAGACAAGGCTCCCAACTAGCAATCGAGGTGCTCTAAACAAATTCAAACAATAAACTATAAAAGTAGATCTGGTAATCAATCTTGTTGAAACAAGAAGAAAATGTAGCTGAAAACAAACCCCAAAAAGAACCCTAAAGGAGAAAAGTGCTAGGATATTTTGATCTCTTCTTCACCTACAACATCTAAAAGGAGAAGTAATCAGACACTACAACAAGCAATCAAGCAATAAACAGTGAAAAATGAAACCATAAATAGACTCAAAACAAAAAACCAAATTGAACAAGGAAAAGACGAAGGAAAAACTGGTTATGGAATACGAAAAATGAGGGTTTGGAAATAGGTCATGGATTTCGATGGAAAAGTTGTGACCCAGGTCATAGGATTTGGACCAAAAGGCTCAACTCAAACACAAAAACTACAAAAATCAATGAATGCGCTTTCAACGACAACTGAAAATATATGATTTCGAACAAGGAACCTACTAGCGACTCCAACAGCAGTAGATAAACAAAAAACACAGCTAAATCCAAGCAAAAAATCACTCAAAAAGATGGTTGGAGTCACCAAAATATTTATCGTGCGAATAATCACCACACATGCAAAAAACACATACCAAGGGGTTGTGTAATCCTTAGTATAGATTCAAGTGATAGAAAAATAAAGCAATAAAACAAACTAAAAGTAAACTAACGAGAGATCAACATCCTTCAATCATATTACACATAAAGATCACCAAGACAATGTATAATGAATCAAAGAATGGTTTTTCTATTATCACAAAGAAGTAGTACAAAAATGAGCATGATGGTATAGTGAAGAGGAAATGAGGCTTCTTTAGCTATCCAAAAAAAGGTCTGTTTATCTCCTTTGGAACCTCGCAAATTCTAGCCAACCATCAAAAAGTGAATCTTCTTTAGGTGAAGTAGAAAGTAAGATATGTATTTCTTCCAGTTCTGGGAGAATTTTGGCAGCATAACAGTATGAGTGTGATAACGAAATTGTGTGTGTGGAGTGATGATCTTGAGGGATTTTTAAAGGCACAAGAGTGGTCAAGAGGAGGATCTAGAATCAATGTGAACATTCTTCGTTTCCTTTGATTTCTTAGTGGAGAAATTAGGTTTTTGGGCCCTAGATCCGTAACAAACTTGGGTTCATGTCAAGGTATGTGTTCACTTTTCACCCCTTCGTCATTACAGAAGCAAGAAATAACAAGTTTCTTAATTTCAAAAATCAATTTTTGGGACTAGGTCATGATTTTTGGGGGAAAAACTCCTTCTCGGTAACTTTTTTTAAAGGAAAATCTATAACCTCACTTATAAAGGTCAATTTCCTGGTTTGAATTTCATTTTTTGGGAATTTTATTACTTCCTAGAGTGACGTGGATAGAATGAGATGGAAAAATGGTGCTAATGATGGCACATGAGAAAATTTGGTTGTTAACACAATTACTTAAATACCTCCTTCAAGTCCTCATCTCATGTGTATTCCTCCTTGTATGTATCATGGATGAAAGGCTCCATATGCATGAGTACCCAAGGTTGTGATCTTGGTTGTAGGTGGCCTTAAGAGCATTTCCGCTAGTTTGTTTGCAGTTCCCTTCTTAAATTTGATGATCAGATGGAATTGTTGTAAGAATCCCATCCACTTATAATGTCTAGTATGTTGTAGCTCACTCTGGGCCTTCAAATACTGCAGTGGCTAGTGATCAGTGTGAATGACGGTCTCCTTTCCCATTAGATAATGCTTCCACTTCTTAAAATCTTGAACCAGAGCATAGAGTTCCTTATCATAGGTAGTATAGTTTAGGAATCCCCGATGAAACATTTCATAATGACAGCATACTAACCATCCTCCTTACATTATAATCACTCCCATGGCATACCCACTTGCCTCTGTATCCAATTCGAAAGGATTCTCCAATTTGGGTAGTGTAGGATTGGTGCGTGATTAATATTTTGCTTGAGATCTTCAAAGATTTATGTTGGTTCTTTCCCCATTGGAACCCCTCACTGCTAGTTGTTATGGAATGAAGAAGTGCAACCACAGTCGAAAAGGAAGCTATGAACTTCCGAAGGTATTGTGCATCCCCCCAAAAGATCCTAACTTTAGTGACATTTGTTAAAGTTGGCCACTTAGTGATGGCCTCCATCTTAATTTGAAGGATCAATCTTGAATTCCCCTCTACCGATCAGATACCCCAAATACACCAATGAATTCTGGGTGAACTCACAATTCTTTAAATTAGCCAGTAGCAGGTGCTTTTTCAGAGTCTCTAACAATTGCCTGAGATGTGAGATATGCTTTTCCCAAGTAGCACTGTTAACACTTAAAAGACGCACACATTGACATTTTGGTGATTCATCTAGTAAGGCGTCATCAACATAAAGAATGCATATCACCATAAGCGTTCTCAACAGATCCAAAACACAACATGAGTCCATAAGTTCCAAGAAATAACCAAAATAAAGTGTAGCGCAGGTAACACACAGTTGACCCGCGTTATAGTGTGGGTCAATTGTGTAATACCCATGCTACCCCTTGTTTTTACTGTTTCTTAGCACTTATGGAATCATGTTGTGTTTTGGATCTGTTGAGGATGCCTGTGGTGAGATGCATTCTTTATGTTGATGACACTTTATTGGATGAATTGTCGAAACGTCGCATGTGTACGACTTTTAGGCGTTAACAGATGCCCCCTGATGTATGAGGTTTGGAGGGTACTATAGAGCCGATAATGCATCATGTTTTCTGTTTTTTCTCTCTTGTTATGTAGTACAAAGAATATGTGGAAAAAATAAGGTTCTCCCATGGGGGAATATTGTTGGTGACGACCGTTGGAGCTGTAATAAAGAATATTTTTTTATACAAACGAGGTGGGCATACACATGCTCGTGAAATGTTGTCAAAGTGATTACAATGAGAGAGCACAAAGGTGCCGACTCTACTATACTACTGGGACATGGATGAAGGTGGCTTCAGTCCATGTTAGAGTAAATTCCCCCAGAGCTGCTGTGAAATATTGAAGAAGTGGAATTGCAGGTGACCATGATGAACCAAATGTGGTGGGGGACTAAACTTGGTATGTAAATATTCCTCAGGGCTTCACTGTACCAAATATACTGCTATCATGATTTCCAAATGTGAACACTGCTACCTTCAAAAGTACATTTCCCCCTGATGTGATGATGTGTTGATGTCGAGCATAGGGGAAACCATTTAGTTAGGGAGAACTAATGATTCTCCCTACTAAGTACGAGGTGATCCCTTACAGTGATTGAAAGGGATCCTAAGGTACAACTACAACTACCGCAATTCTTGGAAAATAATGTTTTGACGTCGACGAGAGCTGAAGTATATGATAAGATGAGGATCCTATCCTGAGAACCGAGATCATATTTTAATCAACTGGTGGACGGACAGACCTGACACGAGACGTGAGGCTCATAAATCCCTTTGATTGATGTAAACATGGGGAGCGGGGACGACAAATTTTCTTTCAAGACGACATAGATTGAAACTGGTGGAAACAAACTGTAAGTGAAAGGGCTTTGATGGAGACAAAAAACAAATGGTAATGGTAACTGGAAAAATAGATACTGCTAAACATATGGAGACTCAAATACATTGATCAAAGGCGAGCATGGGTTGCTACCAAAATAATATGGTGTTCCCTCAATGTGAGGTGACGAGGGAACTTTGTTTGTGCATAAAGAATATCAGTGAGGTCCCCACAGTTTTGGGTGTATCGAGGGACAAATTTTATGATGGGAGGAATCCCCACAATTTTGAGTGGATTGGGGGACACTTTCCAATGATGAAGTGAGAGCTAATTTACAGACGCAAAGACGGTTGCCCCATGAAATGATGCTATGAAGTATATACCTGCGGGATAACTTAATAGAATTGGCTGTGTCTGAGGGTGGAGGCCCCATAGGTGTCTTTGTGGTAGTGATGACACGAGGGGTATTGTGAATGGTAAAGTGCTTATGGAGGTATGAGGGGGATTTGTGAATCATTCTCGTAACATGTGCCAAGGGATCTGATGATTGTCTACTTGGTGGAGTAAATGCCCAAATGCAAAAATGATACTCAAAGAGGGGTCTTTTAAATTTGATTCAGATCCCTCGTACTTGGGGGGTGTTGACATCATGGGTGTCAATTGATGATGTTGATGGAACATCAAGGCCATGAATGAGGACCCTATGTTTATCAATGGGAATACTGGAATATGCATTATAAACGGAGGGTAAATAGAGTCTATATGCCAGTTTCGAAATGATACATGCGGTACGGTGCATGCCCCTTGTTGTTAGAGCTTTGGAGCCTTATTCATATAATGGAAAAACAAGAGGCTCCATATTGTCCTGATCACATTCCTGCACATGCGGTGCCCATGCCCAAGTGTAGTAAAATACATAACCAAGGTATTGACAATGCATAAATCATATAACCAAAACATAACACACTTTCCCCCTAATGTTTTTGCAACATGCGATGGTTTCGAAGGATCCAAGTCTTTGTCGGAAGATGATGAATCCTTACTAGTCAATAAACCATCCAAAGATGATGTGGTATCAATGTTGTTAGGTAAGGTAGGTTTTACCTCCTCAATTGGTGACCTTTGCGAGGTTATACAGAGGGTTTATAATTGATCTTGCATTCCCATTAGTTCGAGACGAGCTTGTCGTTCGGATTGCAAAATGGGGCATTGAAAGGAGAAGTGGGTGGTCTCTCCACAAAATCGGTAAGGTCTTGGTACATGTGGGTAGAAGCATTCTTGGTGTTCCTGAGTGTTGATTTGCTCCATTATGCACTTGATAGTTCTAGGAGGGAGCATGTGGGCGTAATTCCTACATGATGAGAATTCATTGTGTGATTGCGTTGTCATAAATTTAGATGGGGCTTGCGATGTTATAGGCTCTACCATGTTTTATGCAGCTGGCGTAATTTTTGTGGGAGGTGTGACTAACGGTGTCACTGATTTGGTGATCACATTAATGGATGTTACTTCCTGAGTTAAGAAGGGTGGTTTCTCAATCATGACCCGAGTGAGCTGAACGGTTGTCAATGCCTCTCGGTATCGAGGGAGTTTGGGGCAATAGTGCATATAGTTCCCATACTGAGCACATATGGAACATGCGCGATTCGTACACAATGTTTTGGACTTAGATGTGGGCGAGGGAGGTGTGCCCCCTTTCACTATTGGTGGCGCGTGGGTGATGCTAATGGGGGTGTTAAGAAAATTTCTTAGCTCTGGTAAAGTGGGACATAGATTTGTTGTGTGGCCTTGCTTTCCGTAAAGACAACATTGCAGTGTGACCATTTGATTGGGAGCATTGATCATAACTGTGGATTTTAAATCCTGATGGTTGATGCCCCTTGGTTCAGGCTTCACGGTTTCTACTAAATTATATGTCGTGTTAGGTAATGGGGGACCTTTCAACTTTAGTTGTTGGGTGCCCCCATTGGTGGTCTTAAGAACGACCGATTGTGGTGTAGTTGTGGATGTCATAGGTTGGGCTATCATAAATGAACATGTTACGAGCCTTGAAGTTGTACTAGTTGAAACTGGGACAAACTCATAATGGGTGACTAGTTTGGAAGCCATCTTTGGGAAGGGTGGTGTAAGGTACCACACCAGGATTCCCAAAGTTAGACCAGGTAGAGTTAACTGAGCGATAACTGATGTCCCTTGTACACCTGTGGGACGATACAAGAAAGGGATTTGAAAAATTGGTGGTATCGATGGACTCAATGTTTGTTCAATGACATGACTCAGCGATGGTGCTGGTGACGGTGTTGAGGTGGAGGGGGATCCATTTTCAGTGGTTAAAATTGTGCACATCAAGCCATCGGTATATGTAGGGATCTTTGATGGTGGTCCTGAATATGCTCCTAATAAATTGGATTCCTTTTACATACCGGGGGAAATGTCAACATACGGTTGATCATCACCCAATATAGTCGGTAGGACATTGTCGAGATTGCTTGTGGTATTAGGTTCATAGTAGTTAATCTGGTTGAGGGTAACTATCTTTTCATTTAAGGGAAACATCATGATACAGAAGACTGAGGAGCCTACTGCCTTCATGGAATACATGTAACTACACCCCAAGAGGATGTTGTAGTTGAGGTCAACATCGATTACTTCGATATCGATCATAACCATATTTTCCCCCAACTCTATGGGGACATTTTGGTACAATCCTCTTGGTTGGGATGGTCTCCCATCATATGCGCCAAGAGCGATATATGAGGGGACCAGCTCAGGGGACCTTAATCATTTACATACTTTTGTAGACATGACGTAAGTGGATGCACCTTCATCGATGATACAATGATGGATCATGACGTTCTTTACTGTAATTGGAACTTGGAATGCGACTGACGATGGTAATCGTGGATCACCTTTGTCAACGTCAAAGGTCATGAGGTGTGAATCAGATGGATCGATGGCACCGAGTGCATTCAGTAATGCCTTTCTCTGTGTTGGGAAATACTGTAACACCTCTAAAGCAGACATAGCCGTAGGGGATTGAGCCACGTCATCCACAATACTGTAATTGTGGGTGGCTTTCATGTGAGGGTTATTAGGGGTACGCCGAAGTGGAACTTTCAAAATCTTTGAGATTTGTTCGGTATTCGGGCATGGTATCTGTAGAGCCCCCCCTGAGGGGATAGGAACGTCTTCTACTTTGGGGGGTGGGAGGCTTGTCATAACCTCTAGCTCATGTCTGAAGGTTTATGTCCAATGTATAGATATTTTGGAAAGAACCATTGTCAGGTGGGTAAGGGTATTGCTTTTGTGTAACTACCCGTTGATTGGAAAAGGGTTGATGTAACACCGTTGTTTGTGGTTGGGGAGGATTTTTTTCCTGAGGAGGTTCATCACCATATTCCTTTTAGCTTCCACTAACTATTTGCAGTTAGGGATGAGAGAACAATGATGTGTGTAGTGACCATAATCACCGCAAATGGAACAACAATAATTGGTTCTCGGGGGAGGATTCTTCCCTTGTTTGGGGGGGTTGTTAGTCCCTGTATTTGGATCACCCGTATTATGGTTTTGCTGGGGAGGGGGATTTCCCCCTTGTCCTGGCTGTTGATTCTATTTGTTCTTACCTTTCTTCTTCTCTTGATTTTATGGATTATGGGGGTTTACGACATTCAATTGCTCAAATTGTTGAGCTTGTTGAACATAAGAAGGTTGAACTAAGTTAAACCCCATGTGGGGGGAAGGTTGCTGAACAATTGGGCATGCGAAAGGGTAATAGAGATTATATCACAAAAAAATTTGACCCCAAAATCCGACGATAAAATCCGACAAATTTCGATGAAATTGACTGTGTCGTCGGATTTCATCTTTAAAATTATGAATTTTGCTTAATTTTTTTAAATTGTTATCTACAGTTGACGAATATTCAACGGTTGTCGGATATGAAACGTATATATTATAGCGGTAACTATGATAATTTCATTGGATCTCTAACGAGGTGTTAATTTTAGAAACTATAAATTATAGAAACTATAAATTATAGAAACATTTCGACATGTTGGCTATACAAGCGACGGTTTGCGAAAATTATATTCTTCACACGGACTTTTTTCCGTACAAAAATACACAATTATTTCAATTGCTACTGTGATTAAAAGTAGTGAAGTGTGGATCTTGATTTTTTAAGATCGATAATATTTAGTCAAGCTCTTTATGAGAAAGTGTCACATAACAATATTCCTGATCCAAATGAACAAAATTGACAATTGCTTACTAGATTGTGGGATGGACTGAAAAGAAAGGGTGATGGGAAATGTTATTGTCCATGTATTCAATGCAGGGGATTTAAAAGGATAAGAATAGATATCATATCAGCCAGAAGACATTGTAGGGAACATGGACACGCTGAGGGGGGATATGAATATCGTCCATTGGTAAGTTTTGCATTATATATGTCTTTATATTGATCAATTTTGTAAATGTACATATCATTTTAATATTTCTTATATTAACTAATATCTATTGATGGTTTCATGTAATTATAAAGGAAAGAGCTCCTATGGCATATCGCCCAGAGTATGTGATTTTAGAACAAGTATTGGAGGAACATGGAGCTATGAATAATGGAGAACAAGTTAATGATCATATTGAAGAAGATGATCATACTGATAACATATTTGAAGATGATGGTACAAATACATTGATCCATGATACATTTAATGTTAAAATGGATGATGATGATGATGATCATGAAAATGATGACTTTGATGATGTTCATGATATACCTCTTCTTGAGAAGGCATACAAACCCCTTTATGAGGGCTCCAACACAAATATTCTCTCTGTTATATTGTTGATAATGAACTTGAAGGTTATGAATGGTCTTTCAAACACATCAGTCACCCAAATGTTAAGGTATGTAATATATTCCATCACATATATATGATCGTGCTAAAGGTTATCATTGTTCGTCTAATAATTTTATTTATTTGAAAAGAACCATTACGTAGGATCAGTTTGAGTGAAGGGAGGAGTTGCGTTAAACGAATTTGAAACTCGACGTTTCGATCCCTACTATGGGATCATCATCAGGAGACAGTTGATGATGATCCTAGAGTAGGGATTGAAACGCCGAGTTTCAAATTCGTTTAACGCAGCTCCTCCTTTCACTCAATAATTTTATTGTTAATTCATAAGTAAAATTAATACGGATGAAATGTGTTTCATTAATATTATTTATATATTATTTTAACTAGTTTTTTTATTTTAATTTGTTATAGCTTGATAGCTGAATTTTTGTTACCACCGTCAAATACTTTACCTCGCACATATCGATATTTATCTTCCATCATGAAAGAAATTGGAATGTAGTATGAAGCAATTGATGCATGCCCTGATGACCATGTCATATATTATAATCAGCATGAATTTGAAACATAATGTTTGGAATGTCATATCAGTAGATATCAAACATATCAGGTAACAAAAAAGGTGCCTCTCAAGTTTCTTCATTATATTCCCATTATTCCATGTTTGCAACGACTGTTCAGGTGCAAAAACATAGCGCAATCTATGGATTACCATGCACAGAACATAAGTCAAGATGACATTATTCGAATCCCTGCAGACGGTTCTGCATTTAGATATATGGAGGAAAAATGCCCACACTTTAAAGAAGAACCTCGTAATCTTAGGATTTATTTGGCAACATATGGTGTCAATCCATTTGCAGAGATGAGATCCATTTACTCAGTGTGGCGTATTTTTGTTATCAACAATAACATTCCTCCATGGTTGTCAATAAAGAGGGAGCACATAATGTTGGCAATGATTATTCCAAGTATGTGTCTACAATTTTTTTTTTAATGTACTGGCATCTCATTTGCCGTATTTTGTTGCATAATGTCGTAAATATGTTTTTTATTTTTCTCTTGTGTATGGTTTATATATCTAAATGGTTGTAATAATTATATATTTTATATGTTCAAATCAATCAGTTAAGTACCCAGTTAAAGATATGAATGTATATATCGAACCTCTTATTGACGAGCTACTAAAGTTATGGAATGGCATCACTATGTATGATGTATCTAGACCAATAAAACAAAGGCAATTTCAATTCCATGCAATGCTTGTATGGACAATACACGATGCCCCAGGGTTAACCCACTTTTGCGGTTTGTAATTATAAGTTCCACTTTAATTGCATTTATTTTTATGAACTAGTTGATATATTATGCACGCATGTTTTTTTAAATAATCCATTCATTTTATATACAATTATAATTTACATAGTTAATCCATCTCTTTATGTAGGTCTCCAGACAAAGGGAAAATTTGCATGTCCAGATTGTGGTCCTAAGATCAAATCTCGTCGTTCAAAAAGTTTAGGAAAGGAGGCATTTGATGAGTATAGGCACTTCCTCTCTAAGAATCATAGGTATCGAACTATTGAAAAACATATATTCAATGGGAAGCAAGAGACTTCATTAAAACCGTAGAGAATGACACTTCACCTATGGAAGTTGCAATATAATAGAAATCGTCAAGGTACGTATGGATCAAATTGTCTATCTATCATCATATATGAAATGTTATGATTTTTTTATTGTGTGTTGTTTACTGTAATTGACATTGATTTCTGTAATTTCTTTATAAATTATGTTTCATGATGGTCGTCGTGATCATGAAGGCATTAATGGGATTCCACGAGGAATGAAAAGTTATCCTAAACAATTAAGTAGGTTTCCCTACTATGAGCACCTACAAATTGCTCATTTGTTTGATACAATGCATATCGGAAAGAATGTGATTGAAACATTATGGCGAATATTGGATGGAAGGAGTGACAAAGAAAAAATTGTCAAAATATGCAATGACATTCAAGAAGCCAACCATGCAATGAAAGACATCATTCAATTACATAGCAACAGAGACCAAATTAATATAAACTCACTTCCATGGTTGTTAACGTAGCAGCAAAGTAATGTTGTAAAAGAAGTCATGCGAAAAATTAAATTTCCCACCGGATTTTGTTCGAACATGAAGAATATCATAACAAAGAAAGGTGATTTTGCGGGGTGAAAACGCATGATTGGCATATCTTCATCAAGGTAATTATTATGGTATGCATATAATTGCTATATTTTTTATTCTAGTGCATATTGTTGGTATTTTTTTTGTCTACTTTTTGTAAAAAATAATGAAACGATTTGTATATTGTTACAGTATGTTCTACCTCTATCTCTTTCGGACAACTTCGACAACAATGTCAAACAAGTTATATATAATATTGGGAAATACATGAGGTAAGTAGCGATTTTTTGCATGCACTTAGTGTTTGTTTAATTCATTGTAGAACTTATATTTGACATTTGTGCACTAATTGTTATGTAATATAATGTTTTTTTTGTTAAATATCGTGATTGGTTTGCATCACTTGTAGATGGTTGTCATCTAAAGAAATCCATAAAGAAGATATAAAGTATTGGAGGAGAGAAATTCCTTGTCTCATGTGTGAAATGCAAAAGCATCTACCTTCAGAATTTTTAAATGCACAAGAAAACTACCTCATACACCAAGTTGAGGAGATTGAATTGTGTGGATCTGTACACTAAAGGTCCATGTGGATGGTTGAGAGGCACTTGAAATTTTTTAAGGGTTTGGTTAGACAACAAGCATGTCCTGAGGGTTCTATGGTGGAGGGATATATGGTATACCATAACATGATGTGTATTAGTGAATATCTTCCTAAATTAGCGTCAAAGCTCAATTTAGGTCGCATTTGTGATCCAAACTCCAATAACAATTTCGAAGGGGAGTACCTGAAGGGGAAAGGTAGATCGAGGAAGGTGAAAGGTAATTATTAGCTAGTGGAGATTAATAATATAGTATATTTGATTGTTGATTTTCTTATGTATATATCATACTTATTTTATTTTTAATATTCAATATGCAACAATTAAAAGTGTATACTGTGTTAAGTGAATATACATTTGTACTGAATTTTAATTTTATTTTCATCAAGCAGTTGGTCGAGAGTGGAATGCACTTCATTTATACATCACAAACAATCTTGATTGGATGAATGTATGGATTGAACGATGTGAAAAATCTGGTCATGGAATATCATGGGAAGGTGTGGCTTCATTAGTTAAAGCAGCTCATTGCAGTGGAGATACCAATATTACACAAAGGGAAATCGATTTAGCATATGGTTTAAAAGATAAGCAGGCAAGCATATTAATCAGCCATACTATTTATTTTTTTTGCAAATATATTGATGTACACGTTGATTTTTTTCCCTGCTGGGCATAAACATGCACTTAGTCACCAATTCATAATATTTACGTGTATGGCTTGTTGTAGGTAAAACACCATAAGGCTATGTGGTGCAATGGTTGTAAATTTTGCATCAAAAAGTTGGATGAAATGAAGAAAACATCAGCTTGTGGGATATTTGCAGTCTTTGAGGTGACCAATGTTTCCTCTAGAAGTGGCAGACATCCAGAACTCTCATAAAATCGATACTATGGGTATTTGGAATATATTGTCTAGTGTGACTTAACTCCTTCAACGTAGTTCTGTTCATTTTCAAATGGTACATGTTACGATTGAATCAACGTGATACCGATAAAACTATTATTGAACATGATAATGGATTTACTATGGTTAATACAAGGTTGTTTGAGCCAGGAACGGATCCCTATGTTCTTCCAAGCCAATGTGAACAGGTATTTTACTCTGAGGTTCCAGGTAGAGGGGTTTGGTCATTTGTTGTGAGACATGATCCAAGGGGAAGGCCAGTAAAGTATAATGTAGAGGAAGGAAATGAAGAGGGTCTTGAAGAAGAAGATGATGTTGAATATGATCAACATGAGTTAGATTATCATGTTCCATAGGAAGATGTCGAAGAATTAGTTGAATCAGATGATGTAGCAGACAGTGTCCCTAAATAGGATATCGACGATGACATGATGATCGAAACTAACATCGATGACGATGATGATATGGCCAATCCTTATAATGTTGAATCTGGATCAGATGATACAGATGATGCCTTGGATGAAGAAGATGATGAAGTCCATTGAAGTGTATGAGGTATTCCTTAATATATCTACTCTATATATTTTGATTTAATATTGCAATAGAATTATTGAATTTTATTGGTACATATAAATTAATTGTTTCTTAGTGTTTTTTCCATTTTCTTGTATGTTGGCATATGTTATAATTAGATACATTGCTTCTTAAGTATGGCAAAAAACACAATAATTTTTTTTTTGTACATAGATTTTGTCGGGTTATGAGGGATTAAGAGTGGCGGGGGGGGGTCAGATGAGCTTCCACCTTCATGTGGTTGTCCATGTTTAGTAGAGAATATTAAATTATTCTCGAAACAAAGAGAAGCTCAGTAAGGAAATGCACAATTATCATGCTAACCCAAACGGCGTGCTTGATCATATACTGCACGGGGCCAACGTTGAAATTTTTTCAATTTGTGCTTGTATGGACTGAAATTTGGCATGGTTAGACTAGAAGCACATATATGGCCATGGTTAACGCCCTAAGATACATCCTAGGTGAACAAGATCTCCTAATGGTGGCTATATCCCACTTAGTGGCTAAAGATCTCCTCTAAAGGGAATATGTAGTGGCTCAAGACCTCCTTTTGTCCCATAAGCCCTAGAAGCTATATTTAGGTTATGTGGCCATTTTCTTCCTTGCTCGACCATGGTCAAGATCCCAATATCTATTCCTTATAATTCAAAACCTCCTATTGGATTCCATATCCCACTCAAAGGTCAAAGATCCCTTTTATATGGCCTATGTGGTGCTTTGAGACCACATTCACGGGCTAGATCCTTAAAAGATTTATAAGGAACTTAATTTTTTTTATTTCCTCTCCTTACCATGGTTAAGACCCCACGACCCATTATTGGTACAAAAAAATTCCTAATGGAACCCATATCCCAATCAAAGATCAAATATCTTCTCTAAAGGGCCTAGTGTTCAAATACTTTTTCCATGGCCCATGAGCCATAAAAGCCTCATTCAATTCCTAAGACACTTTGTTTTCTCCAATGACCATGGTAAAGGTCCATAGACACATCCATGTCTCTAAAAATTTATAACGGAGCCCTTACCTCATTCAAAGGTCACATATTCCATCTAGAGGGTTTGTGTAGTGGTCCAAGGTTTCATTACTATATCCTCTAGAAGAGTAATTTAGATCCTACTACCCTTATTTTCCTCCATTGACCATGGTTAAGGTCCCAACTCTCATGTCCAATATGTAGAATTCTCTTGATTCCCATATCCCACCAAAAGGGAAATGATATGGGTTTATCTAGTGGTTTGAGGCCTAGTTTAGAGACAAGTTCCCTAGAAGTTTCACTTTGGGCCAAAGACCCAAGACCCATCACTTTTGTGCAAAACCTTCTAATGGTACCCATATCCCACTCATTGAAAAAGGTAATTTCTAGAGGGTTTTGTAATGTTTTGAGGAATTTAATATAATATATTAAAATATTAAATATTAAAATATAATATATAATTTAATAATAACAATATATATTAATATATAACAAAATATTAAAATATATATAAAACAAAATATTAAAATATATTGCATTATAAAAAATAAAAAATTTATATTATATTTAAAAGCATAAATTAAAAAAAACATCAAACAAACATTACCAAATCGAGCTCCATGCCCCCATCAATCAGCTCATTCATGAACCCTATCTCATTCGCAACCCCTGTCCAAGGTGGAAGTCGTCGCCATCTAGCCTGAGCATGTCAAAGGAGATTGACACCGCAACAAAGGAGGCCCAAAGGAGAAGACACTGCAACAAAGGATTAGACACCGCAGCCTGAATCTGTCCAAGGAGATTGGAGTTGCAAGAAAGGAGGCATGCGAAGGAGAAGACCGACCCCATAGAAAAAATGGCACGCTAGGGAAAAGACCGAACAAGTAGCTGGAATGTCATCGTCGGTGACCCACAATGACATCAGTAAGGTGACAACCTTTCATCATATTGGTAGAAAACAAAACGAATGTATCTATGCATTTGGGGTTTGAATTTGGTAAAGGGGATTGAATTTGGGGTTTGAATTTGGTGGCCATCAAGAGCATAGGTCGATGCAATATTCTCCAAATAGACACTATCCCCAGACTACTCCCAAGTGATGGGAAGTAAGCAACTTGAGGGTAGATGAATTAACAACACACAAATGCATGTAGGCATGATGTCTCTCAAATCACGTTAAAAAAGAATAGAAACAATCCCATATGCCACTCAAGGCTTCAAGGAAAAAATTATTATGGGGCAGAGATATCCAGATTCGAGCCAAAAGGGTTAGATGGGTTTGTGCTAGTGTGCATTTACAGGTTAGATGAGTATGTGCTAGTATGCTAAAGTGTGCATTTATATGTTTAGATGGGTTTGAGCTATTGTCCAATTAATTTTCCACCAAATTGGTTGCAAACAAGTGCTTTCCTCCCAACCATAGGCAACCTAATTGGATTTCCACCCCGATCTAGGACTATGAAACCAAAAGGAAAAAGACACGAACTTGGGTTCTATATCTAGAAATCTACCACAATCTCACTCAATAGATTTTCCCTCCAGTAACACACCCAACCTTCAGTCAACCAAAATTCCTTTCCCAAAAACCATACATGACACAAGGCCCATAATTTCCCATCTCTACTATCTAGTTCCTCAAGAAACGCACCCCCCTCCAATGTCCCATTGTGTGTAAAGGAAAAATGTTTTTTTTTTCAATTACTCTTAGGGCTGTTGAATTGGTAGTTTGGGATCAACTTTGGTTAATTGGGCTCTTGGATTGGTAGTTTGGGCTCAAACTTGATTAGATTTTCTCAATCACACAAGGAATCATAACCACTTCCATTTCCCAATTTCACTCACAATTTCAATCATAGATTCCATTTCGATTTCTCTGAGGTTATTAACAAAAAATATCACATATAATTCAATAAGAAAAGTATTGAATGTGAAGGAAAAATCTAGGTGGAAGATTTATTTCATCAAATTAGAATTCATATATCTTAGGCTTCCATGCATGAAATTGAAATTGATATACCTTAGGATTGCATGAGACCACATATTTCTTGGGTGAGAACATGTGAGGAAATTTGGCAAAGAAAGGTGGTAATATAATACCTTTGCTAAGAAACCTTAGGGAATAAAGGTTCTATCTCTAGAATCCTTGTCTTTCCCCTCTCATGGGCTTATACTCCCATTTTGCACATTGAAACCTATTTGGTGGTTTATTTTATTAATCTAAAAAGGACTTCTAGCCATCTTAAATTTCATTCTAAAAAATCATATCTTGAAGGTTAATTGAGAATGAAACAATAGGGAACCTAATACTCTGTTTTGTGACTTGAAAGAGACCACTAACCTATAAGCCTATATTGTTGTTGTTTTCCTTATAAGCCTTGGAGATCACTCCACATATTGTTGATATGAAAAGTTCATTTGCTCTTTTGTGCTCTTATCCTACATTTGAAATACGGTCACTGTAAGAAAAAAGGTAAAGGTGAACAATCAAAATGGTCCTCCAAACAAACTGTGATAACACTTATAAATTTGGTCTTAACTGATAACATTGGCTTAGTATTTGCATCATTATGAAGAGAAAATGCATACCTTGTGGATGTTCTAAATAGACCTCAACAAATTTTATTTTTCATCTCAGACTTGCTCTTTACTACGATTGTTAAATAAGTTCAACATTCAAGGAATCAAATGGTGATCTAAGTGTTGTACTATAGTATCACTTTATTGGAAGCCTCATGCTCTATTTTTTTTAACCTTTAAAAGAAATCAACTCCAAGATCCTTGCCATTGATGTACCTCACCTCCTTTTTGGGTATTGTTTCAACAACTCATATTTGCACCTCAATTAGCCTCATCACTCACTATTAATATTAAGATACAATGGTCCAAATGATGCATTAAGATCTCAATTTTTTAAGAGTTTGCCCTCTATTTGCAGCCATCAAAAGGAAAACAATACCATTCTGCTGGTTGAATCTTTCTATTTTAAAAGAATAATTTCTCATTTATGTTCTTGGTTATTCAATAAGTCAAATAGTGGTCTAACCATAGTGAATCCATTATCCTTTAGGAAGGTAAAACACTATGTTCTGTGACTTGGATAAAACATCTACTTTTTGGAGGGTATGAGGCATATTGCAAGCAATTAGCTTTGATCCATGTTCAATCGTCACCATATTTGGAAAGGGGAAATATTTATCATTTGGTTTTTAACATAATAAGCTCTTACATCATTAGGCAAGGATCAAGTTGCATAGAGGATTGCACAACACTAGTATTGAGTATTGAGAGTTTTAAGTGAAATAGCATACACTCAATTAATAGATTTCAAGTGAAATACACCAATCATATATTACAAGGTGTTTCTAACACACACACATGTGGCAGAGAAAGGATGCATAGATGTGCCTTTGCAGTGGAAAAATTGCATTACGCACAAGCATTACATCCATTTATTCCTTATAAAGTTTTGAAACAATACCCGAAATGGCATTTTGCAATACCCACTTAGTGTGTGCTACTATCAAGATAAAGTGTACTCCATCATGGCATCCTACAATACTTGCTTTGCATTTACTACATCAAATATGGAACAATACTTCATCATGGCATCACACCATGCTTGCTTTGCATTTTCCCCCTAAGTTCACATAACCTATCTTGGGGTTAAGCAACACCCCATTTATTGGAGTTTGATGGGTCTCACACCCACAAACCCCTCACATGTCCTTGTGCCTATATCATGCATGCATCTCTCCAATCTTTGGATTTTTCTAGGAATCACACCCACTTAAATCCTTCAACAACTTCCTCTCACAATAAACAACCTTCTCCATACATCGACCTTGTAATATTTCAAATAATGTGTTCTAATACCATGCTGAAATTATCAATATCAATGAGTGCAGATCTACATATCATGTTTTGATAAGTTAAATAGATACTTGTGGTTGGGAGGAATATAACTTCCATGTAGTGGGTTTCTATGTGCACAACTTCATAAATATAATTATTTACTATATTTGGTTATATTGTAATTGTTTGTGGCTTATATACATATATTTTTCAAGAAATGCATCATACATTACTTCATGGAACAAAAAGGGTTACAATAATCTGACAACACAAGGATGTGGAAGTTCCCTTCTTAGAAAGGCCAAAAAAGTAATTGTATGAGACTATGTCCTAGTAGGAAGGGTGTCCAATGTAAAATTAGTCACAGCAGATCTATTGAACAAGTAAATCAATCACAATGATGTAAAACAAATTGGAGTAAAAACTATGCAAGAGAGATGCATCAGTGCTCTATAACTCAGAATAGTAGAATTACAATACAATACTGTCACAATGAGTGAGCAATTCGAATTATCCAAGGAGGTCATTCGAATATACTACATGGAATTTCTTGGCTCCAACTAGGAGTCCTCATCATCAATCATTGGTGGTCATCAATGCACAATTAACTGTCATCAAGGTGTCAAAATGAGTCTAACTGAGTGTAATAAGTGTGACTGATGGTAATGGCACTAATGTAGGGAAGGAGGCTTAGTGGAGGGCGCATGAGGAGCTAAATGGAGTCAGAATAGGTAGTCAAGTCTCACTGGAGGTCCATCAGAGTGATAACAGCAGTTAGGAGTCAGTCTAGCCTCAAATCAAGGAAAGACAACTAGCTAACTGAAGTGAACTGGAGTGGTAGGTGAGAAAAGGCACCCCTATCAAGTGGTAGGTGCATGATGGGTGCACTAAGCACTAGGAGGGCTAGAATTGAGTGGAAGGAAGCTCCCGAGTGCTAGCAGACTAGGGACTAGGTGCTGGAGGCATCAAACTGGTGACTGGGATGCATGCATGCAAAGTACATACTGAATGATGAGATATCCTAACACCCCCCCTCAAGCTATACTATGATGTAAAAAATAAAGTGTAGGGCCCTGGTTACTGAGACCAAAGGTCACCCCAATACAATAATCCAAAAATGCTGAAAATAAGCTAAGTGAGGAAAGAGGGAAAACCCAATGGGAAGAAATCCCCCCCTCAATCTAAACATAAAATGGATCTAATATGTCTCCACCATGATGGAACTCACCCCCAACAGTGAACGAAGTTAAGAGAAATTCTTCTCAGTGAAGCTCTTGGTGAAGATGTTTGCAGTTTGGTCATCAGTAGGGCAATATTGCAGAATGATGGTACGATCATGCACCAACTCTCGGATGTAGTGCATGTGATTCTCAATGTGCTTGGTCTTATGCCGCTGAACTGTATCTGTGGAGATATTAATAGCAGTTTGATTGTCACAAAATATGACAGTCGAAGTAGTGCTACCAAAATCAAACTCGGAAAGAATACCCTGCAACCAAACTGCCTGAATGCAGGCATTGACTGCCCCTCGATACTCTGCCTCTACTAAAGAAAGTGCAATGGCTTCCTGCTTTTTGCTTGACCAGCAAATAGGGCCATGGCCAATCATGAAAACATATCTAGAAGTGGACTTCCGATCAATGCTATCACCCACCCAATCTGAATCAGTGAAACCAATGAAATCTAGCTCAGAATCTGCAACATAATGTATGCCAAAATGTCTCGTACCTTGCACATATTGCAAGATCCTTTTGGTTTCCTGATAATGAAGCTCATGGAGCTGCTGCATATACCTTGATACAACACTCACGACATAAGAAATATCAGGCCTTGAGTGTGTCAAGTAGAGTAGTGAACCAATCAACTGTCGATACATAGTGCAATCTGCAAGCGGTGTAGAATTTCCCTCCTCGAGACTGATTCCTGAGAGGAATGAAAACAGAGCTGCCTTACATTCTTCCATATTAAAATTTAATAGCAGGTCTGAAGTATACTTTTTCTGAGATAATGTGATCCCATCAAAATTTTGAGCTATCTCCAAGCCCAAAAATTGCTTCAGCAAGCCCAAATCGCTCATGTCAAAAGCTAGATTTAAGGCAATTTTTAGCTTGTTGATTGTAAGGAGAGTGCTACCAGTAATGAGAAGATCATCAACATAAAGAAAAACAATCAGCAAATTACCTTTAACTTTTTGTAGATACGCATTTGGATCATATTTTCATCTTTTGAAATTCTGAGAAAGAAGGAAGGAGTCCATCTTTGCGTACCAAGCTCTTGGGGCCTGTTTCAATCCATACAAAGATTTCTTCAATCTGCAAACTAATGATGGATCTGATATGTATCCTTCTAGATGCTTCATATATACTTCTTCATTGAGATATCCATATAGAAAATCACTCTTCACATCCATATGGTGAACTTCCCAGTGCTTGGATGCGGAAATAGCCAAAACTAGGCGGATGGAATCCATCTTTGCAACCGGTGCAAAAGTCTCAGTGTAGTCCACTCCTTGGACTTGGGAGAAACCTTTTGCCACCAGCCTAGATTTGTATTTTCTGATAGAGCCATCAGCAACAACCTTTGTGCGGTAGACCCACTTACATTGGACTAATTTTCTTCTAGGTGGAAGAGAAACTAGCTCCCATGTATTGTTCTTTTGAAGAGAACTGTACTTTTCATCCATGGTGGTTTGCCATCTTGGGTGTCGATGGGAATGATAGTATGATTTGGGATCTGAACCAATCATCAAATAACATTTCTTATATAATAATGGATCAGAAAAATAAAGAGCCATACCTTCTCTTTGAAAGACTGCTCTTGTTCTCCTTGGATCAACAGGATTTCCAATGTTTGGAGCAGCAAATTGTAGAGTGTTTTGGGCCCACTTTGGTAACTGAGGAGGATCATTATGGTCAGATTCTGAACCTGATATTTCATGGCCATAAAATTCTGATAAAATATCAGAGATATCAGATCCAATTCTTTCTTCATCTTTTCTTGAAACTTCTTCTTGTAGAGACTATGGATCGACAGTGTTTTTCTCGACTAGTTTAAAATCTTGAAGCGGTTCTTCAAACTTCACACTTCGCTCTATGAATATCTTTTTGGATCTGATATTCATGATTTTGTATGCCTTTGATTCTTCTCCATATCCTATTAGGATGCATTCAGTACTTTGTGTATCCAAATCTTTTCTCTTTTCAGAAGGAATTCTAGCCCATGTAGTGGAGCCAAAAACCCTCAAATTGGACACATCCGGTTTGTGACCGGTGAATGCTTCGAAAGGAGTTTTACCTTTCACGAATGAATGTGGAACTTGGTTCTGAATGTATGCAGCAACATTCATGTCTTCAACCCAAATATTTGCAGCCAAACCTTTTGACTCAAGCATATAGGTAGCCATCTCTTTTAGTGATCGATTCTTCCTTTCTGCTACACCATTATGCTGGGGTGTGTAGGGAACTGTATGTTGGATCTGAATTCCTCTTTCGGCACAAAGTTGCAGCAACTCAGTCTTTATATATTCTCCGCCATTATCATATCTAAGAGCTTTGATATTGCTCTCAGTGGTAGTCTCAACAAAAGCCTTAAAATCCTTGAATTTTCCAAGAACTTTTGACTTGTTTTTGAGAAAGAAGACCCAAGTAAAATGGGAGAAGTCATCAATGAATGTCAAAACATACCTTGAGCCATTCATGGACATGTTGGGAAGTGGACCACTGATATTAGAATGTATCAAAACCAAAATAGTAGAATCTCTGCTAGCTTTGCTGCGGTCGAACTTGTGCTTCCCAATGATCCAACCTGGGCAAATTCCCTTCGAGGAACGGAGGTGCGGAAGACCATCAACCATGGATTTTTTTTGTAACAGCAGCAAATACTTGTAATTAAGGTGTCCAAACCTTTCATGCCAAATCCTACTAACCTCATTTCCATGAGTGAGAAGAGTAGTGGGCTTTTCAAGCGGCACAAAGTGTGAAAACTCATAGTATTTTGTAGTATGATTTGCCTTTCCGACTGCAATAAGTTTTCCACTTTCAATATCAGAAATTTCAACTTTGTTTGGGCTGAATATAACTTTCTTCGATGCACCAGTGTGTCTCATTTGATACACAGAAAGGAGATTTGAAGCCAAGGAAGGCACATAAAGAACAATCTAAAAACTCCCATGCTCTAAATGGATGGTACCTTTACCCTTTGATGAAATTTTTGAGTCATATCCCAAATGGATGGGGATGGAGCTGTTTGGATCAAATGAAGAAAAGGAGTCAATATTTGCAGCCATATGATTCGAGGCACCGGAATCTATCAGTAGAGTGGTGGGTTTCGAAATAGTTGCCATGAGTGCTTGACCTCTTTCGTGCACCGTCGGGAAGAGTTATGTTATTCTTTTCCAAAAGGAGGGCCATTTGATCTATTGTTTTCTTCATGCATGAACTTTCAAGATGAAATCCACAGTTTCAATAAGAACATTTAGATTTTTCTTTACCCTCTTTACCCTTTTTCTTGTTCCTTGAACCGGATGGTGCATCCGATGGTTTGCTTTTCTCTCTTTGCTTGGAAGGTTCGAATTTGGGATTCTCTTTCTTTTGATTCACTTTTCCATTCGAATTCTTGGATCCTCCAACAAAGAGGCTTGAATATTTGGAGCTTATGGACCCCATTTGAATTAGATTATCATGCTCTTTGGTAACGGACTCAATGAAGGCATTCAAGGTAGGCATCTTCCAATTCGGGGTAGTTAGCCGATCGGAATTGAAAGTAGAGACAAATACTGAGAAATATTTACCAAGATTTGAAAGAATGGAGAGGATCAATTGTTTATCCTCTTTGACAACTCCATTGTTCTTCAATTGGAAAGCCAAATGCTTAAATCTTGTGAAAAACTCATTGATGGTCTCGAAATTCTCAGGACTAAGACAAATCAATTCATTTTCCATTTGTAAAGCTCTAAGCTCGCCCTTATTGCCAAAAAGTTTGTTAAGTTGATCCCATACTTCTTTTGGAGAGTTCAATCCGCTGAGATGGAAATGAAGATCCTTGGAAATAGAGAGGCAAAGAAGACCATAAGCTTCATTAAGCTTATTGAAGTGTTTTGTTTTCTCAAGCAATGTGTTTGGCTCCAATTCGAGGCCCATGGTGACTCTATAGAACCCTTTTGAGCGCAATTTTATCTCCATGTCATCTTTCCAATCAAAATAATTGAAAGGAGTTAGCATAGGCTTTGAAGAAGAGTAATCCGTCACTGATAGCGAGTGCAATTGATGGAGAAGAACCTACAAATCACAACATAGCGAATGCAATTGATGGAGAAGATTAACCTACAAATCACAATCAAAACAAGAACTGTACGGTCGAACAATCCACCCTTTTAGAGTTGCATCACACCTAGGATTGGAGATCAAGAAAGCTTGAAGATCCAATGTATCAATTCCTGATAAATTCTGTGGAAAACTCAAGTTTCTGGAGTGGTATTGGAGAGAAAATTTCAGCATTAGCGAATGCAAGAGGAGTTTTGCATGCCAAAACTGCAGTAGTTTTTAGCAAATTCACTCAAATCTTCATGTAGAACACCTGTAGAAGAGATATCTTGTCCCTGCCATGGCTTTGATACCATGTAAAATTAGTCACAGCAGATCTATTGAACAAGTAAATCAATCACAATGATGTAAAACAAATTGGAGTAAAAACTGTGCAAGAGAGATGCATCAGTGCTCTATAACTCAGAATAGTAGAATTACAATACAATACTGTCACAATGAGTGAGCAATTCGAATTAGCCAAGGAGGTCATTTGAATATACTGCATGGAATTGCTTGGCTCCAACTAGGAGTCCTCGCCATCAATCAGTGGTGGTCATCAATGCACAAGTAACTGTCATCCAAGTGTCAAACTGAGTGTAATAAGTGTAACTGATGGTAATGGAACTAATATAGGGAAGGAGGCTCAGTGGAGGGCGCATGAGGAGCTAACTAGAGTTAGAATAGGTAGTGAAGTCTCACTGGAGGTCCATCAGAGTGATAAAAATAGTTAGGAGTCAGTCTAGCCTCAAATCAAGGAAAGACAACTAGCTAACTGAAGTGAACTGGAGTGGTAGGTGAGAAAAGGCGCCCCTCTCAAGTGGTAGGTGCATGCTGGGCACACTAAGCACTAGGAGGGCTAAAACTGAGTGGAAGGAAGCTCCCAGGTGCTGGCAAACTAGGGACTAGGTGCTGGAGGCATCAAACTGGTGACTGGGATGAAAAGTGAATGCAAAGTACATACTGAATGATGAGATATCCTAACATCCAAAAGGAAGTTTTGTTCCTAGAAAGGAAACAAATGTGAGCATATGAGCCTATGCTCGAATAGGGAGGGATTCCACATCTTGTGGAAAAAAAAATCAACTTGAATTTAACTAACAAAGTCAATCCCTACTTAAAGAGCCTTGATTAACTTAGGCTAACATGGAATAGTTCTAACTTATGCATGAAAAGTAGTTTCACACTGGATTCTCCACATAAATCTAATATGGGACTACCAATATATTAATCATGCTAAATTTGGTGGTGAAATAAAATTTTCCAAGGGGCACCTCCCTCCACTGCTTGCACTCTAACCTATAAAGATATGAGTAATAAATTTCTCCCATTGCAAGGATTCTATCAACAATTTTAATCTTCTTGGTAAACAAAAGATTGAGATGAATCCAAGATTGATGTTTTTTCCAAACTTGGCCATTATCCACTTCTATTGGTCAAGAAGAGAGTTTTGTACCAAAGGGAATGTTGAAATGACGAATGATCCATGCAGGTGTTATGAGAATCCATTAATAATTCATCCAATAAAGGGGGTCATGATGGCTAATAAGGAAGACTTCTATCTTCTCCCCAATAACTACTTTAGTGACTTTTGGTGATGTGTTCAAGCAAATCATAGTACCCTCCACAAATTGGTGCCAACACATTAAATTTGCATTGTTAATGATCATAACCCCTTTTCTGCCTTAAATTGTCAATGATCATTTTCTATGTTGTAAGTTTTATTTTAAAGGGTTCCTATATCCAAAATATGCTAGAGTATTAAAAGAAAATTTAAAACATATGAATGAACTCAAGAGTATGTTATAAAACCAAGAGGAGGTTTGTCTTATGTATGTATTCTTTGAAAACTAATAGGAATATTAAGTTGACTAGAGCTTCCCCATTGAACCTTCTTCAACATGAGGTGAGAATATTAGTTATGTGGATCTACAAGTCAAATTTAGGGATGATTAAGGAGGATGAATGTACCATCCAATCTGTAACATCCCGAAAATTCACAAAAATTAAAAAAAATTAAAGTAGCGTTAAAAGCTGTATTTAATAATGCGGAAATAAAATAAATACTAATCCTTTTAACTAATAACAAATTATGATAACGACAAACCATACTTATTAATACAAAATACAACAGTATTTTTGCTTGTGTTAAATGTAATCTATATGATGTAATTAAGTTTATCTTGTGAAATAGTTTTCTTGACAAAGTACTGACAGTTGCTCTTGAATGATGACGAAGGGGTCCTACGAGGTACCCTGAGGTTTACTTAGCTATGTTAGCTAAAGCATTTGAACCTGTTTCTTTGTGCAGATACACAGGTAAGAGTATTACAACAATTTCAAACATTACAAGCAATTCTAATTATGTTTTCAGTTAGCCGTCAATGCTTTATAATAACTCTAAGTACTTCCATGCATGAGAGTTATTAACGGTATGGATCTCTGTCCTATTTCTGTAAGTGTTACTTTGACCATACTTACAAGTCGCAGTAGTCATAACTAAAATATCTATAATATCCTATTTAGTGAATCGTCAAGGAAGAGATACTTATACTAAGAATTCTCAATTACGTGCTAGATTACATATTATAAGTGCTATCAGAATCATGTCAACATTTCTCCATTTTGCAAAGAGTGGTATTATCATGTACACTTATTATGTGAATAATTCAACTTATATGCTGCTCTACATTATAGAAACACGAGTCAAATTTTATTTAAATACATGGATTAGCTTGAAATCATAACTATAGTCGATTATGCATTTCTCAATTTATAATTCATGAGGAATCATATTAATATGGCAAGGTTTTCTATAATACTACTATCATAATTAAAATGATATTATTGCAATACTATAGGGTTAGACCTTTCTAATTTAATAGATATACATTGTGATATGTTATATAACTTTCTAAAAGAGATGGCAATGTGAAAACATATTACTATGTGCATAATAATGAAATCTAAACTATACACTAAGTATCCATAGCCTTATATGCAATACGACCTTTGTCATTTGAGAATTATACAACGTATATTAACCATGCGTTCTATTGACAATACATTGGAAATGAAATGGATTATATGTTATAACCCTATATCTTTGCACTGACATGTGAAATTGGCAGGCATTGAATGTAATGGCGTTAACGTGATGGTAGACTGTTGAAACCGGTTATAACATTAAATTCGCCTACCTACTGTGTTGAGTGGAATCCTTGTGGGTGTCATCTTGGTTGTGGTTCACGTGATAGTAGTTCCAAGTACTACCAATACGCCAAGTTGTACGCGTTGTCCCTTGGTCTACTGAGCTGGAATCTTGGTGGATATGATAATAAATATGGTATTTAAAATGGTTGTTGCCCGAACTTCGACGTGCCTTTTTGGCTTCTTCTCCATCGTTGATCTCACATGTTCTTGGGTTTTGGAATGAAACCATATTCCTTCGTTATGAAATGCATCGATTTGGTTTCTTGGCTTTCATTTTGCTTTGGTGGTGGTAAGGTGGAGAGGCCGACCGCCTGCAATAATGTAGGGTTTGGTAGTTGATTGTTTGGAGGACTCCTTCCTCAGTTTCGATCCCTGGATTTGTAGGGAAAAACTTAAATGTTTCTATGCTTTGTGTTCCTTGTAGAGCCGAGCCACGATACAACCCTTGAAGCAGTTTTTAGGGTTTTTCTGTTAGTTTCTTTGAGTGCAAGGTTGGACCAGAGTTCGATTCTCCTAGAAACAAATGGTTATTCTCAAATTCTGAACCCTTATTCTCTATATTTTCTAGATGGATCCGTCGTCTTGTTTGCTTAAGGTGTCTCTATTCCAGGAGCTTCGTCGCCAAGGTAATGTTTAAAAAAGAAGTAGTAATGTTATTTGTATTGTTCAAAGTTACACCCTGTGTTTTCTTTGTTTAACCTCCAAAAGATTTATATGGCAGGTGATACTTCGTCGAAGGGTTACTATGTTTGAATCTCGGTGGGAGGATGTTGCTCAACCACCTGGTAAGCCTCGGTGGTTCTTAAACCCTCGTAGGTACTCTTGGCACGGTTTGGACGATGCTTACTGTTTGATGAGAGTTGGGAAAATTGTCCCTGGCAAGGGTAATGGCCGAAGTTACAATGTTTTTATAGCAATATGATGCAAGAGGATAAATCCTTAGCCTATTTGCTATTCGGCCAAGTAGTATTCTGCTATGGCGTTTTGTTTTAAATGTAAACTTGTTTTAAGATGTAGTGGCTAAAGGGATGAACCCTATGTTGTTTACAGTGTTAGGAAACTTGAAATGGTTCAGTACAAACTCTGTATTTATCTGGATCAATATTTTGACTAAATTAATACAATGTGAATACTAGCCGAGAGCCGAGGGCTAACTCATTTCTGCGAAACATAGATGGTCATGTGCTACAATGTTTATTCTTTTGTTTGAGTGGTGATATGGAATTGAGTTTGTATTGAAACATAACTTAAAAATAGTTTTCTACGCGGTTTCTATGTTTATATAGATTGTTATTTGGCTAGAAAATACAGTGTTGAACCAGGCCGAGAGCCATGGGCTCACTTTGTTTCATAAAAGTGAAACCCTGTATTCGTATTGTTTAAGTTAAAGTTGGGATGGTGATGAAACTCAGTTTTTTATATTGAAACACCACTTAATTAAATATTACGGTTTATAATAATAATAAAACTCTTGTCTGAGTCTGTAGATAGCTATCGTAAAGTGATTGTTGAACAATAGTAATGCGTTTGGTTTTGGAAATTTGATATAACTAAATTAGGTTTATGATTTCAAGTGTTTGACTGTAAGCTGGCTTTAAAATGGCCTTAGGGTTTCAAAAACGAACTTGTGGGTGTTTGCAAACTTTGTATAGTTGAAAATTAGTCTTGTAACTTCTTCTGCATAATGATAAGTGTTTTTTCTTATAAAACTTGATAGAAGGTTTTTGGAAATAAAACCTAGAAGAATCCTTTTCTGTAAATTTTGGAATATAGCAGATTGTATTTAATAATGGAAAAAATGCTAAGTTTAAGTCATGAATGTTTGATGAAAGAAATGGAATGAGGTTATAGTCATTTACAGTTTTTGGATGAAATGAGAAATAAAACAAAATGCATGTGTACTTTGAAATGAAGTAGATGATCTAAAGTGTAAACCCTAGATTTTTATACAGAAATGGGACATTTATTTTCTGGCAGCAGATGAAAGAAAATATTAAAATGCATGTATTATGAATTGCTATTTCCTATCCTAACTTCACAGAATAAACAATTCAGCTAAACATTTTAGTCAATAAGTCTTCATTATCAAACCAGGAAAAAGGGTTAGAGGTTCAAAAACAACTTCATTCATTCAACTGAAAATAACAAGACAAAATAGTAGAACCTGAGGAATGTAGGAGAAACAAACAACCCAAGGATCCTGTTCCACCCAACCTACTCCTGAAGGTAGCCAAATTACTTTCCTTAGGACCCCCGAGGCTGTTTACTGAACCACTAGGAAGAAGAATCTGTAGAAGCTTTAGGTCATCAACTTGCAGCAACAATGTAGATCACTCAATGATATAGACTTAGCAGTCAAAGAGACCTGCACCAGCACCTCTGGTTTCCTTCTTAGAATAATTTCAGCAGACTCACAATGCACATTCACTTAGCCTCCCTATTCGAATCTCTCAGTGATCACCTGATACACTTGAGGAATTATTTATGCAGAAAATAATATGGAGCTCCCTGCTCAATTCGAATTGCCTTCTCTAGGATGCCTAGGCCTTTTTAGTGGTTAACCTGGTAATTAATGAGCTAACAGCTCTGTTCCACCCACCTGGGGGATAATGCCACAATTTTAGGGGTAGTTGTCCCATAACCAACAGCTAGTGGTGGAGTGCAAATGCTGACACTTGTCACATGCCTTCTAACAACTTCCATTCCTCCTAGTGGGTCAGTGAACACTCATTTAACAGTTCCCTTGGGTATTTGTCTCCTGTTTTAATTTATTAAATAATAATAATATGTCATTACAATCATCCTTGACTAGATTTGGTCATAATTACAAAACTTTGTAATTATAATGTAACATAATGTTTTTGAAAAAAAATAAATAGTCTCAAAATTTGGGTAGGTGACATACGCCTGCCCTTAAGTCTCAACATCATCCTCGATGTGGTTCATTCATTTTCTGAGTGTTCATGAAACAAAGCTGGGTATGCTACCTGCATACTACTCTCCAACTCCCAGGTTGCCTCTTCTGGGCTAAGGTGCTTCCATTGCACTTTTACCTGCCCAATGGTGCGATTCTGGAGGAGAGTTTCCCTCCTTTCGAGGATACAATCCGGTTCCACCTGAAAATCGTCGTCTTGTTCCACCTATGCATCATTCCAATTTATAACATGATTAGCATCGTGTATATATTTCTTTAAAACTGAAATATGAAAAACATTGTGTATTCTTAAATTTGGTGGCAAAGTTAGTTGATATGCCACGGGTCCAACCCTTGACAAAATTTCAAAAGGACCACAATACCTAGGTGCCAGCTTGGCACAGCTTCCCAATTTTAATGAACTCTTCTTTGGTATTACCTTCATGAAAACATGCTCACCAACTTGAAACTCTTTATGAGTCCTTTTAAGATCTGCTTGACTCTTTTTCCTATCTTGGGAAACTTTAAGATTTCTTTGTACCTGTTGCACAGTTAGTTCTATTTCCTTCAACAATTCAGGTCCTAAAATAACTCTATTAATTGGGTCATTCCAAGAAAATGGTGTATTACATTTCCTACCATAAATAATTTCAAAAGGGCTAAGCCTGGATGATGCATGGTAATGGTTGTTATATGCAAATTCTGTTAAATGCAAGTAGTCCTCCCACTTACCAGGCTGGTCCTTAACATACATCCTTAGCATGTCTTCCAATATCTGATTTACTCTTTCCGTCTATCCATCCGTTTGTGGATGAAATGTTGTGCTGAAGTTTAAGGTTGTATTCAACCCTTTAAACAAAGATCTCCATAAGTTTCCAGTAAACTTAGAATCACGATCTGAAACTATCACTTTTGGTATTCCATGTAGTCGAAAAATCTATTTCATAAAAATTTCTGCAATATCTGGAGCCTTATAAGTAGTTTTTACTGGTATAAAATGTGCTTCCTTGCTAATTTTATCCACCACCACCATGATGGAATCATTATGTTTCTGAATCTTGGGTAGTCCGGTAATAAAATCTATGCTTATGATCTCCCATTTCCAACTAGGTATAGGTAATGGCTGTAACAGTTCACCCGGATGTTGATGTTCAACTTTTACTCTTTGACAGTTAATGCATTTAGATATGTATTCTGCTACTTCATCCTTCATCCCGAGCCAATAATAATCTTTCCGTAACATAGTTATGGTTTTCTGATAACCTGGATGACCAGCATAATGACTTTTGTGCATATCATCTAAAATCAGAATTTTTATCTTTGGTACGTTGGGCACATATAATCTGTTCTTGTACAGTGGCAATCCATTGTCTTTTAACTTGTAATCTGCCACAGAATTTTCAGAATTACTTTCTGCTGTCCTTTCATGTAAATTTCTATACTCTTCATCAGTTTTAATCCCTTTGAAAATCTGATTTTCTAAATCTGTTGTGTATGTACTGATGGCTGAAATAAAATTAAACTTTACATTACGACTTAAAGCATCAGCAACCTTGTTCTCTTTACCCTTTATATGATGAATTTCAAAATCATATTCACTTAGAAAGGTTAGCCATCTAGCTTGTCTAGCATTCAAGTTCGTTTGATCTAGTAAATACTTCAGCCCCATGTTATCTGTCATCAAAGTAAATTTTCTGCCAATAAGATGGTGACGCCACATTTTTAAGGCGTGTATTACTACTACTAATTCTAAATCATGTGTAGAATAATTTTTCTCATGTATTTTCAGCTTTCGAGACTCATATGCAACAGCATGTCCTTCTTGTGTTAGGACTCCACCAAGTCCGTCATTACATGCGTCAGTGCATACTATAAAATCTTTATTAGGATCTGCAATTGTCAGAATAGGTGTTGTAGTTAGTAATTCCTTCAACTTCTTAAAACTATCTACACACTTTTGATCCCATACAAACTTCTTCCCCTTCTTCTGTAAGGAGGTTATGGGGTTTGCAATCTTCGAAAAACCTTCTATGAATTTTCTATAATATCTTGTAATCCCCATAAACGATCGTACGTCCGACACATCCTTAGGAACCGTCCATTCATTAATGGATTTTATCTTATCGGGATCAACCGAAATTCCTTCCTTAGAGATTATGTGACCTAAATACTGAATCTTATCCTTGTGAAAGTCACACTTACTAAACTTAGCATATAATTGATGATCTCTCAAAACTTGTAAAATAATATGCAGATGTTCGTCATGTTCTTCCTTAGTTTTAGAATATACTAGAATGTCATCTATGAATACAATGATGAACTTATCCAAATACTTGTGCAGAATATTATTCATTAAGCACATAAATACTGCAGGGGCATTAGTCAACCCAAATGGCATGACCACGAACTCATAGTGTCCATAACGAGTTCTAAAGGTTGTTTTAAAAATATCCTCATCCTTCACACGAACTTGATGATATCCCTACCTTAAATCAATCTTTGAAAATATCGTTTCTCCACGCAGCTGATCAAATAGATCGTCGATGTGGGGAAACGGATAACGATTCTTGATCGTCATCTTATTCAGTTGGCAATAATCTATGCAAAGTCTTAAAGTGCCATCCTTCTTCTTAACAAAAATAGCAGGTGCTCCCCAAGGAGACACGCTGGGTCTTATATAGTTTTTTATCAATCAACTCCTTCAACTGTGATTTTAACTCATTTAATTCCAATATGTTCATCCTATATGGAGCTTTGGAGTTCGGTACCGCACCCGGTATTAGCTCAATGGTAAAATCTAGATCCCTCTTCAGGGGTAATCCTGGAATCTCTTCTGGAAAAACATCCAAAAATTCTTTTAGGACAGGTATATCTTCTAGTTTCAGTTTGTCCTCTTTTGTAATTGACTCTTAATGTACTACATTCACTGTGAACATCGTACATCATTTTCTAATTGCTCTTTTTACTTGCATAGCTGAAATCTGTCTAAGTGATGTCTTTCTAGGAATACCCTTTACTTCTATTGTTTCTCCTTCATCATTTAGACAGGTAAAACTTTTCTCATAACAATTCAAAATAACATGATGTGATTCTAAACAGTCCATTCCAATTAAGATGTCATAGGATCCTAAAGGTAAAACATTTAACTTGGTTCGTGTCTTTAACTGATTCATAGATAAAACACAACTTTCAACAAAATCAAACACTTGTCTTTTTGTTCCTGTTGCTAGTCTAACTAACCAAGATTTATTAAAAAAAATTGTTTTCAGATTAAAATTTTCTACAATATCTGGAGATATATAACTTCGGCTAGCGCCTAGATCAATCAAAATAGAAACGGGGTGGTTTTGTAGCATACCTTCAACCTCTACCATAGAGACTTGATGCTCCGCTTGCCTGTTGTCTAGAGCTGCATTAATTATGGGCATATCTCTTTCCAAGTCTCTCACAGTAGGTTCAGCTTGTATGGAATGAATATTATTGGTTGTCCTCTTCTTATTGGGACAGTTTGAAGCATAATGAGGACCTTGGCACTCAAAAAAATTTATAGGTGTCCTCTGTTCATTAGTTCTGGTAACATTGGGTGTATTTCTAGGAGCTGTAAAATTCTGCTGCTGATTATTTCTGGGACTGTTTCCTTGGAAATTTCGATTTGGAAAGTTTTTCTTTTGAAAACCAGAATTTCCATTGAACCTGAAATTCTTCTTCTTCAGCTCAAATTTGCTGGGTTTATGATTTTTCCAGTTAGATATCCCTTCTCTTTTCTGGTTCTGATCATAGCAGAAAGTTACTTTCCTCATGGCTTCTTCTAAGGTCTTTGGATTGTCATACTCTATTTTTTCCTTGATGTTGAAAGGTAGACAACTCAGATACCTCTGAATCTTTGGTTTCTCCTCTACAAGGTATGGCACATACCTTAGCAAATTCAGAAATTTGTTGTTCAGCTCTTTCATGTTCATGGTTCCCAGTCTTATATCATAAAATTCCTTGGACTTTTCTTCATAATATTGTTCAGATAGGAACTTCTTCTTGAAGTACAGTTTAAAAGTGCTCCAATTCACATCTGTGTCCTTGATTCCCTTCACTCTTTTGATGTCCTACCACCAAATGTTTGCCTTCCCTATCAGATTGTATATGGCCATCTTTGCTTTCAATGATTTTAAATAATCATAAATATGAAAGTATTTCTTCATGCCGAAAATCCATGTTTCAACTGTCTCTCCTTTCTCAGTTTCACCATTGAAGGTTGGGGGTTTGATCTTCTTGAACTCCCCAGAAATCTGCTCATACTGTTTATGGCTTTTTCTTTTTGGTTTGTAATCCCCTTCGCTGCTATCACTTGAATAATTACGTTTCTTTTTACGTATCTCATTTGCAACTCCTGATGATGTTGAACTGTTATTCTCATCATCAGTTCTCACTTTCTTACCCTTGTTATGATGAGGTAAGTCTTCAGTCTTGGAGGTATTTTCAACCCTTCTATCATGTTCGTCAGTTGGGCACTAGTCGAACAGTACTTGGTTCAGTTCTTCTTGTGCCTTCAGAATTCTCTCATTATCCTGTTTAACAGATCGTATTTATGCTTTCAACTCTTGAAATGCACATAACAATTCTGATGAATTGTCATTCAATTCACCATGGACCTCTTCTTCATAATGTTTTCCTATGCTATTGTTGGTATGATTGTTCAGTCGAAATATGTCCTCCATGTGTTCAGCTGATCCTTCCATACCTGTAATTTAGAAAACAATTTTCTGTATACAAAATAATTTAATTAGTAAAGATTTTTGCTGTCATAAAATTTTTATGTTGCGTGTTCTTTGGACCTTTTCAGGCCGAGAGTTCGAACATGAGCTATGATACCACATGTAACATCCCGAAAATTCACAAAATTTAAAAAAATTTAAAGTAGCGTTAAAAGTTGTATTTACTAATGCGGAAATAAAATAAATACTAATCCTTTTAACTAATAACAAATTATGATAATGACAAACCATACTTCTTAATACAAAATACGACATTAGTTTTGCTTGTGTTAAATGTAATCTATATGCTGTAATTAAGTTTATCTTGTGAATAGTTTTCTTGACAAAGTGCTGACAATTGCTCTTGAATGATGACGAAGGGGTCCTATGAGGTACCCTGAGGTTTACTTAGCTATGTTAGCTAAAGCATTTGAACCTGTTTCTTTGTGCAGATACACAGGTAAGAGTATTACGACAATTTCAAATATTACAAGCAATTCTAATTATGTTTTCAATTAGCCGTCAATGCTTTATAATAACTCTAAGTACTTCCATGCATGAGAGTTATTAACGGTATGGATCTATGTCCTATTTCTGTAAGTGTTACTTTGACCATACTTACAAGTCGCAGTAGTCGTAACTAAAATATATGTACTATCCTATTTAGTGAATCGTCAAGGAAGAGATACTTATACTAAGAATTCTCAATTACGTGCTAGATTACATATTATAAGTGCTATCAGAATCCTGTCAACATTTCTCCATTTTGCAAAGAGTGGTATTATCATGTACACTTATTATGTGAATAATTCAACTTATATGCTACTCTACATTATAGAAACACGAGTCAAATGTTATTTAAATACATGGATTAGCTTGAAATCATAACTATAGTAGATTATGCATTTCTCAATTTATAATTCATGAGGAATCATATTAATATGGCAAGGTTTTCTATAATACTACTATCATAATTAAAATGATATTATTGCAATACTATAGGGTTAGACCTTTCTAATTTAATAAATATACGTTGTGATATGTTATATAACTTTCTAAAAGAGATGGCAATGTGAAAAACATATTACGATGTGCATAATAATGAAATCTAAACTATACACTAAGTATCCATAGCCTTCTATGCAATACGACCTTTGTCATTTGAGAATTATACAACGTATATTAACCATGCGTTCTATTGACAATACATTGGAAATGAAATGGATTATATGTTGTAACCCTAGATCTTTGCACTGACATGTGAAATTGGCAGGCATTGAATGTAATGGCGTTAACGTGCTGGCAGACTGTCGAAACCGGTCGTAACATTAAATTCACCTGCCTACTGTGTTGAGTGGAATCCTTGTGGGTGCCATCTTGGCTATGGTTCACGTGATAGTAGTTCCAAGTACTACCAATACGCCGAGCTGTACACTGCATTGTCCCTTGGTCTACTGTGCTGGCATCTTGGTGGATATGATAATAAATATGGTATTTAAAATGGTTGTTGCCCGAACTTAGACATGCCTTGTTGGCTTCTTCTCCATCGTTGATCTCACATGTTCTTGGGTTTTGGAATGAAACCATATTCCTTCATTATGAAATGCACTGAGTTGGTTTCTTGGCTTTCATTTTGCTTTGGTGGTGGTAAGGTGGAGAGGTCGATCGCCTACAGTAATGTAGGGTTTGGTAGTTGATTGTTTGGAAGAATCCTTCCTCAGTTTCGATCCCTGGATCTGTAGGGAAAAACTTAAATGTTTCCAGGCTTTGTGTTCCTTGTAGAGCCGAGCCACGATACAACCCTTGAAGCAGTTTTCAGGGTTTTTCTGTTAGTTTCTTTGAGTGCAAGGTTGGACCAGAGTTCGATTCTCCTAGCAACAAATGGTTATTCTCAAATTCTGAACCCTTATTCTTTGTATTTTCTAGATGGATCCGTCGTCTTGTTTGCTTAAGGTGTCTCTATTCCAGGAGCTTCGTCGCCAAGGTAATGTTTCGAAAAGAAGTAGTAATGTTATTTGTATTGTTCAAAGTTACACCCTATGTTTTCTTTGTTTAACCTCCCAAAGATTTATATGGCAGGTGATACTTCGTCGAAGGGTTACTATATTTGAAGCTTGGTGGGAGGATGCTTCTCAACCACCTGGTAAGCCTCGGTGGTTCTTAAACCCTCGTAGGTACTCTTGGCACGGTTTGGACGATGCTTACTGTTTGACGAGAGTTGGGAAAATTTTCCCTGGCAAGGGTAATGGCCGAAGTTACGATGTTTTTATAGCAATACAGTGCAAGAGGATAAATCCTTAGCCTATTTGATATTGGGCCAAGTAGTATTCTGCTATGGCGTTTTGTTTTAAGTGTAAACTTGTTTTAAGATGTAGTGGCTAAAGAGATGAACCCTATGTTGTTTACAGTGTTAGGAAACTTGAAATGGTTCAGTACAAACTCTGTATTTATCTGGATTGATATTTTGACTAAATTAATACAATGTGAATACTAGCCGAGAGCCGAGGGCTAAGTCATTTCTGCGAAACATAGATGGTCCTATGCTACAAAGTTTATTCTTTTGTTTGAGTGGTGATATGGAATTGAGTTTGTATTGAAACATAACTTAAAAATAGTTTTCTGCATGGTTTCTATGTTTATATAGATTGTTATTTGGCTAGAAAATACAGTGTTGAACCAGGCCGAGAGCCATGGGCTCACTTTGTTTCATAAAAGTGAAACCCTGTATTCGTATTGTTTAAGTTAAAGTTGGGATGGTGATGAAACTCAATTTTTTATATTGAAACACCACTTAATTAAATATTACGGTTTATAATAATAATAAAACTCTTGTTTGAGTTTGTAGATAGCTATCGTAAAGTGATTGTTGAACAATAGTAATGCGTTTGGTTTTGGAAATTTGATATAACTAAATTAGGTTTACGATTTCAAGTGTTCGACTGTAAGCTGGCTATAAAATGGCTTTAGGGTTTCAAAAATGAACCTGCAGGTGTTTGCAAACTTTGTACAGTTGAAAATTAGTCTTGTAACTTCTTCTGCATAATGATAAGTGTTTTTGCTTATAAAACTTAATGGAAGGTTTTTGGAAATAAAACCTATAATAATCCTTTTCTGTAAATTTTGGAATATAGCAGATTGTTTTAAATAATGGGAAAAATGCTAAGTTTAAGTCATGAATGTTTGATGAAAGAAATGGAATGAGGTTATAGTCCTTTACAGTTTTTGGATGAAATGAGAAATAAAACAAAATGCATGTGTACTTTGAAATGAAGTAGATGATATAAAGTGTAAACCCTATATTTTTATACAAAAATGGGACATTTATTTTCTAGCAGCAGATGAAAGAAAATATTAAAATGCCTGTATTATGAATTGTTATTTACTATCCTAACTTAACAGAATAAACAATTCAACTAAACATTTTAGTCAATAAGTCTTCATTATCAAACCAAGAAAAAGTGTTAGAGGTTTAAAAACAACTTCATTCATTCAACTGAAAATAACAAGACAAAACAGTAGAACGTGATGAATGTAGGAGAAACAAACAACCCAAGGATCCTGTTCCACCCAACCTACTCCTTAAGGCATCCAAATTACTTTCCTTAGGACCCCTGAGCTTATTCACTGGTCCACTAGGAAGAAGAATATATAGAAGCTTTAGGTCATCAACTTGCAACAACAATGTACATCATTCAGTCATATAGACTTAGCAGTCAAAGAGACCTGCACCAGCACCTCTGGTTTCCTTCTTAGAATAATTTCAGTAGACTCACAATGCACATTCACTTAGCCTCCCTATTCGAATCTCTCAGTGATCACCTGATACACTTGAGGAATTATTTCTACATAAAATAATATGGATCTCCCTGCTCAATTCGAAATGCCTTCTCTAGGCTTCCTAGGCCTTTTTAGTGGTTAAACTGGTCATTAATGAGCTAACAGCTCTGTTCCACCCACCTGGGGGATAATGCCACAATTTTAGGGGTAGTTGTCCCATAACCAACAACTAGTGGTGGAGTGCAAATGATGACACTTGTCCCATGCCTTTTAACAGCTTCCATTCCTCCTAGTGGGTCAGTGAACACTCATTTAACAGTTCCCTTGGGTATTTATCTCATGTTTTAATTTATTAAATAATAATAATATGTCATTACAATCATCCTTGACCAGATTTGGTCATAATTACAAAACTTTGTAATTATAATTTAACATAATGTTTTTGCAATAAAATAAATAATCTCAAAATTTGGGTAGGTGACACAATCCTAATTATATGTTTTCATTGAAGCTAAGTCGTGCATTTGAGGATTCAGAAGGTTTCTTTGTTGTGAGAGCTCGCGTTATTGCTCTATTTGGAGGATTCTGATTGGATCTAGGTTTCCTATTTGAAGAAAACATGCATGATTTATTCCCTCGGAAGATTATGGAATTAAAGTAGTTGTTTGAGAAGGTCAACCTAGTTGAAAATTTTACGAAAGAACAAAACCTATGATAAAATTTGGGTTACTAGTGCTATAAAGAACACAACCTATGTTAAAATTTTAAATATATCCATGCATATTATGCTAGTAAACATATCCTTGTAGATTTGCAATGGTATTCCAAACACCAAAATTTCTATAAATTTAAGAAGTGTGAGCTTCAATCATCAATAGAAATGTCTATAAATTTAAGAATTCTAAGCTTCCATCATCAATTGAACTTCCTCATATATTGAGTTTCTCCCATGATCATCATGCGTCTTCAAGTCATTGGTGACTCCTCTATCATTGTTCACTTTATAAACCATGAAAAGGTCTCAAATGATGATAAATTTACCATTCTCATTAAACAAATAAAAAAAGAGATCTTATGGTTTGAAGATGTCTAGATTATTCACATCTAGAGTGTTCTCAACATAGAGCAAACTTGAAAGCCAACAAAGCCTCTCATCTTCATGAAGGCGTTATTTAAAAAATGGGGTGGTGGGATTTCATGTAATCCCTTGGGAAGAAACCCTTCAAATTCATTTGCATGCGACTTAAATGTCCCAAGATGACACATGAAGCCACTGCCATGGATATCACATGGAAGTAGGACGGATATCACATCATCGGATTAAGTCTGCACATGTTTGAACTTACTCCTTGTTGGTATTTTGAACCTCTGCTAGTTTATGTGACTCACTCAAGTGGGTTAATGGCATTCTTCATTGATCGTATTGGTTTAGCGATCCATCAGTGTTTCAATTTGGGAAATTTGATAAACAGGGCCCTAGATTTAGTGTTTAGACATCATTGGTTTGTCAAAGTAGCTTTGTATAAATGTGCTGAAGTAGAGGTCTAGCCATTTACTTTATGCATTCATCTGTTAGATATTCTTACCTTTCTTCTCAATCCTAGGCTTGAATTAGGAATTAGGAATCTCTATTTTGGCACATAGACTTTATATAGGGATTTGCATGGGTATTCTAAACCAACGTTTTTAGACACCCCTTCCAAATATGCCTCCATAAACCCAATTTTCTACCATCTGAGATTCATCATGCCTCATGGATATCTGAAATTGTACATGGAATTTGAGGGTTAACACACACTACTCCTTGTACAAGATCTTTCAATGGAATTTGCAGCAAGTGAAGTGATTTATCCCAGGGTGGTCATCTTTCCACATTTCCAAGTTTCTCCATTTCATTATGAGCTATGAATTACAGGTCTACAAAAGTTTCCATTTTCCCCAATTTCACTTTTTTTAACATAGTTGCCAAAATATAAGCCATTCTATGTAGGAAAGTTCAAAATGCGAGTTGAAAATTGTCGAGTCTTCTACTAGACATACTTGACCTCTCTACATTTCCACTTTTTTATATCCAAATCTCAAAGCATATTCCATTAGTTTATGTCCACTTTTTTATATCCAAATCGCAAAGCATATTCCATTATATTTCAAAGTATGTCTCACATAGTTTATCACCCCATAGGCTCGAAATTTTGATGATTCCTTCTTCTACGAACTTGAGGCATTCAAAAATTAATTTTGGTCATTTTTGCCAATTTTGAACATGCAAGACAATTAAAGGAAAATTCCCTTACTAATCAACAAATGCATTTTCAAGCTTGGGGGAGGCATGGTAACTATGTATGGTGATAGTGGAAAATGCATGCCTTAATTCCTTGTAATTTTCTAATGTGAATTATGAATACCCAACAAGGTCCTATTTGAACTTTTTCCCATGGTGCAGGTAGAACCAAACAGGTATTTTCCATATATGTCTTCCTCAAGTGAGGGGAGTTTAGGAATACTATAGGAAAGTGAGACATCCAGTAGGTCTACAAGAGTTATATCAACTAGATGTCAAAATATCAAAAGAAAATTCCATAAACTCATGGAATTTTTTCCTGATGAAGGGGGGTCATGTTCCTATGATGATGAGATAATAGGCGACATTGAGGTGCCCTTGAGGTACAAACATATAGTAAAACAATGGGTACCCAAGGATCTTCCTCAACTAAACACAGATTTTTGTGTGAATGAGAGGATATATCGAATTGCACCATCATCATTACATGTTTTGGGGTTGTTTTGTTTGGATGGCATAAAGGTTGGTTACGACAGATATACTGAATTGATGGAGTATGTTGGACCCTGCTACAACTACAAAGTTTGGATGTGAATGGTCCAATATACACGAAGTATGCGCAGATATGGATTGTTAGCAAATTATTTACAGCTGAAAGACAAGGATCAAAATAAAGGAGCAACATTGTACATTAACGGAAGTCCAAAAGCTACAGGGAATATTACAGAGTTTATAACCAGTACATAACCAGGGTCTACAATTAAGCAATCCAATTGCATATTTGAGGGGCATGAAGGAAATCGTGTTTTTGTATGTGCCATTATATCAATAGTTGTAGGGGAAGAGATGCTTATTAATTACAATCTGAATTGAATAGATACAAACACGGTTACTATGGGAGTGGTACATCTAACAATTTACCCAACATTTTATTAATGAATTTAACATCTTATGGATTTTTCGTTAGTCTATTGTTATAATTTCATTAAAATTTTATATATTTACTTCACAGGGTAGTGATCGGGGCATCTCCCCAGAAGCTGGTCAGAGGAGTACAACATCCTCGATGCAGCAGGTATACATCTTTGTAATTTAGATAATGTTATCTATATATTTATTTCATTTTTTCATGAGTATATTAGTTTCATTTAGATAATTTTATATATATATTTGTTGCAGAGTATTGATCGGGGAAACAACCTTCCTGTTGATCATACGATAGCAGCCTTGGGGCAACAGGTATACTTGATTGTAATTGTACAATTTAAATACATCAATATGTTTTCTTATTTATTTTTTTCGTGAGTATTTTGATTTCGTTTAGATAATTTTATCTATGTTTTTGTTGCATGGTGTTGATCGGGGCACCTCCCTAGTAGTAGATGAGACCAGACTAGCCTCGAGGCAACAGGTATACATTGATGCAATTGTACAAAAAAAATATGAACAAAAAATTTTCTTGTTGTGTTTTTTCATGAGTATATTCTATTCGTTTAGATAATGTTATCTATATATTTGTTGCAGAGTGTTGACCGGGGAAACTACCCAGATGTTGATAAGACGACAACAGCCTCGGGGCAACAGGTATACCTGATTGTAATTGTACAATTTAAATACATCAATATGTTTTCTTATTATGTTTTTTCCGTGAATATTTTGGTTTCGTTTAGATAACTTTTTCTATGTTTTTTTTGCAGGGTGTTGATCGGGGCAGGTTCCCTACCATTGATCAGATGAATAGACAATCCTCAAGGTAGAAGGTATAATTCATTGTAATTGTACAAATATAATATAAGAATCATGTTTTTTTTGTTATGTCTTTTTCGTGTGTATATTGGTTTCATTATGATAATGTTTTATACATCTTTTTGGCAGGGGGTGATCAGGGCAGGTCCCTAGTTGTGGATCAGACGACACCAGCATTGAGGAATCAGGTATACCTAATTGTAATTTTAGGAATCTATCATGATCGATATGTTTTTTTAATATATTTTTTCCTCAGTCTATTGCTTTCACGTTAGTAATGTTTTATATATTTTTTGTTGTAGACTACAGATTCGGTGTATGATCCAGCGTCAGATCAATCAATAGATTTTGATGTGGATGAGATGATGCGTGATGCTGACATTGGATCTTCTCTAGACCCAATTAAGATGATAGAGAAGACCTTAAAAAAAATTAATGAGGATGTACTTCGTCTACTATCCATTCAGCCGCAGACAGAAGCGATTAGAGAAGAGGTTGATGTTTTGGTAAAGAGATCTCAGGCCTTGAAATTAAGTTGTGGAATCTTGAATCAGAATATAAATTCATTTAGTATTTATAATATTTACTTATATATGATGGTGAACTAAAATATGGTTTGCATTTACAGGAATTTTTTCGCCCACACACTAGTGGTCAAGGCGGTGTTTGCACTAGTGATGCTCGTGGAGAGTAGTCACATGAGAAAAAGACTCCACGTGCATATCATGTGCCATTGTTGTCGACTGAACAGTTGGAAACACATTCCGCGACACCCCCGAGGCCAGCTGTGAGTGCACTCGCTAGTGACCAGCGCACGCCAGATCGTGCAGAAGAAGGGGTCGATGCAGATACTGTTAGTATTGATATTGTTGAAGCATCAATTCCTGGATCTTCCCGTGCCACTAGAACGGGTACACTACAAACCACATTTTTTGTGGACGAAGAGCTCGTTCCAATAAATATAGAGAAGATCCCAAGTATTTATGCATTGTTCAAGTTAATGTTTATAATTTGATTGTAATATACTGATAAAACATTGTTTTTAAACTAATGATGGCATGATCGTTTTGCAGGAAATGATGTTTTTTATAAACATCTAAATGATTTGTCATTGAATATATTTGGGCCCACCATCCGCACAAGGTGGGATAAACAAAGTAAAAATTTAAAAGATGAGCTCAGTAATCGCTTGGTTTGCTTGTTCGGCAACGAGACCTTTAATCAAGTCGAGGTCCTAAAGAAGGCTGGACAACATATGAAGATTGTGAGGGACCAATATAGGGTTCATCTAGAAAGGAACCCTAGGTATGAGCGCCCTCCAATGATTCCAGGAAGAGAGTGGAATCCCTAGTGGAAGATGGAAAGGAGAGGACTCTGAGAAAAGAAGGAAAGCTACCATCATGCACAGGAAGGTATGCAATACTTTCCACAATGTAATTCCAAACCTTATTATTATTCATTTTTAGATCAAATTTGAAACATATAATGTATTTCAACACTTTCATAGGTTGTCAGACACATCAAATGCCACAAAGGCAAGACAAGAAAAAATTACTCAACACAAGCTTGGGCCTGGTGGTTATTCAAATTTGGCAGCACAAATTGTAAGTATCAAAAAACCAATATTGCATCCAAATAATAAATTGAAAATTATTTTCGTTGTATTGCACTACAAAAGGTAAATTCATGATGTTATGCAAATATGCAGGCCGACCGATTTAAGGAATTTCCCACTGAGGAAGACTTGAATCTTGGCTTCCAGCATGGCTTTGGAGCTGTTGTCGAATGCCAAAAAAGCTTGCCTGGGAAACACAGTCTTCTAGTGATCCATCTTGTGCACAGGTATATAAAATCAATATAGTTTAATGGATATTTATTACTTGTGCAATCTATTCATTATAAATGTTTACCATAAAATATTGACTCTGTTTTGAGAAGCAAAGCAACAATCCACTTAATGTTGAGGATGGAAAAAAACCAATCGAAGATCATGCTTCGAATCCTGGTAATGAATTTATTCATATGCTACAATTTTAAATAGTGTATTACAGATGGTGAATATTAATTGTACTTTTCCATGTTTCAACTACAGAGCATGTAGAGGGTCACACTGTATAGGATGAGCCTAGACAGGAATACAAAGTACATGATGTGGCCACAACAGGTAAAAAAACACCTTTGTAATGTTTTTTTAAATGAAATACTTGTCATTGTAATATCAGAAGATATCAATGTAACATTTTCACATTATTGCATCAAATCCAAACCCCTTGCCACAACATCCACGTCGCGAGTACTCTACTAGGCAGACAACATAGCAAGTTGATGAACCCCCAAGAACTAAACAACAAGTTCCAGAAGATGAGTTTCTTGCTAGTTTTGTCAAGGAAAAAAACCTAAAAATAAGTGACTGAAGAAACACCATGTGTACTTATTTTTTATAATATAATGTCATGCATAATTTTTTTCCTACTAGATGAATGAATGTTACCTTTTATTGAATGAATGGAAAATGTTTATTTATGATGAAATATGCATGTTTGCACATAATGTTTTTTTCAAGTACATGCATTGGGCATGGGGAATTGAGAATGATGTGGGGTGAGGGGCCATAAGAGCTTCCACCTTCACATGGTTGGCCCTGTTCAGTAGAGAATATTAAATTATTCTCGAAACAAAGAGGAGCTTAATGAGGTATTTATACATGTCATCAATGAAGTAGCTTCAATACCTATCATAAGTGAGACCGCACTATTATGATCACAAGATCAGCTAGGTTTCAACCCATCAAATCCTTCACACATGTAAGTGATCATCTCAAGTACACAAGGGTTTCACCATTAAATAACCACGTGTAGTTTCACCAACCGAAATACTTGTCTTTCAAAACAACAAGAAGAAAATGTCATCCTAATAAACCCCCCTAGCTATAAGAAGTCATTTCCAACCAAAGTTGGCCGCTTCGTCATCCGTATCACAGAAGTGAAAATCCAAGTACATCATCACATCACGTTCACAAGAAATGCGTCTCTCCAAACTCCATCAATCATAACATCACATCAATCTCCAAATCCTCCAAACAAAGCATCTCATCATGCTCAAGGTCTTCGCGTTAGTGCTCTTGTCGACAATAGGTCCATTTATCACCGATAAAACCTACCCTATACAATATATAGTCTTTCCAAAACTATATAAGTTTTCCCATACTAGAGATTACATGATTATGATGGTTCAGTCTTATCCAACTATGTATAGATGGTCAATTGTAAAATGCTTTCTACTGTGTTCTTCCTCCAAGGGGTCCATTGACTTGTATGGAGATAGATAATTCCTCTCAAGTCTTTACCTACTCTTATTCACTATTAATGTTCAGTGTAGATGTGTATTCACTTGTAAAGCAATCAATCAGATCTAGACAATATTTTCAGCCTCACCCCTTATTTGGTTCCAAGAATATAACTAAAGCTTGCATCTCTCAAATTTCAAGTGTATATTGTTGTTTCCTAAAATAGAATCCATTTAAGAATTATTTATTCAAAAAACTATCCAAATTAACTTTCAAGAGTCTGGTATGAAATGAACATGTGGTATTTGTTGGATCCATCGGCCTCATTCTTCCAACACATCCTATTTGGGAACAAAATATTAATAGTCTTGTTTTAATTTGTTATAGGATTTTGATTGGATGCTTTAGGAAGGTAAAGTTGGGAATTCGTTAACATCCTTACAAATTCATATAATAACCTTTGTTTTTTGTACATTCTCAGAGGAAACAAATGACTGTTTCCAGAAATAGAGAGGGGACTTAACTCCAAACATGTGGTCAACATGATCCATCTGTAGTCCCTAGAGGTGTGCCTCCTTTTCACAAATTTCAAATTGAAGGCAATGCTTGCTTGAATAACGTAGCATGGAAGTGTTTTTTTAATTGAATATTGTAGCTAGACATCAAGTAAGGTTGGGTTCAAGATTTAACAACCTGCACAATAGTTGCTTGAAAAGTACCTTGAACTGACCTACAAGATTCTTATTTCAAACAAAATCATTTTTGTTGCTTTTGTTATGAATTTTGAAGTTGTTTATTTACTGGAACTGCAGTTGTACCTATGGTTGAAGAAATAGTGGATTTGGTGTTACTTGATCAGTTGATGCAACAGTATGCCCAATGTGAATTGTTTCCCCTAGGTTCACTTCAGGATTCATTAGATCGGCAGAATGATAAAGCAGTAGAAATTCTTAGTAACTAGGGAGGATGATAAAGTCAAAAGTTTTGTTTTGTTTTGAAGGTTGATTTTTATTGTCTTTTTCAAATAACATAGATAGCATGATGATTGTTTATATGAATCCAATAATATGTAACAGTCATGTTAAAGTGTTTGGATCTGGACAAAACCCAAGGAAACAAATGAAACATATCAACTCTTTTTATTTGTAGTATCTAGGCATGTAACTTATGCTAAGGAAATCAGATTTATTTTGGGGGATTTAAGAGAATTGGTAATATAACTAAATATGGCCACTAAATGTACTATGCCATGATTTGACTACAATGTCCCAAAGCAAATATCATTCTCTACAAGGATTTTACTACACCATAGTTTTTAACACCAATGGAGGAACCCAACAATGACACAAATCAACCAAGATCCTCTTTAAAGTTGAGTGAAACCTTCCCACTTAAACAAATTATGGTGCTCTTACATATGGGGAAAATGTGACAACCAAGGTCCCTTTCAACTAAAAGGGATATAAGTTGTACTTAACCTTGGATCACAACCTACCTTTCAATGTGTTGTAGCTCAGAATTGAGAATTATATGGCCAATAATAAAACAAAAAAATAAATCCTAAACCTAGCCAATAATGTTCTATCCTTGGAATCTAGCATACAAACTAATCATGTCAGTAATGTTAACCCTAACTAGGTCCTAGGTTATGGATATTGGAATGTTATGGCACTAGTCAAAGTATTTCCAAAGTATCTAGAGGGCTTAGAGAACAATCTAAACCATTCTGAAAATGGAACGAAGAGAAACCAAAGAAAATCCCTAATTCTAACACACTTGCAAACCTTTGAGATATTTCCATACTACAATGCCCTAAAGGAATTTCTTTCTCTACAAGGTATGTACTACACCATAGTTTTTATTAGAAATATAGGAACCCAACAATGACACAAAGCAATAAACTACCTATTTAAAGGTGACTGAAACCTGCCCACTAAAATAGATTATGGCGCTCTTAACTATGGGGAAAATGTGACAACCATGGTCCCGTTCAACTAAAAGGGATATAAGTTGTGCTTAACCTTGTATCATAGCCTACCTTTCAACGTGTTGCAACTTATAATTGATAATGATATGGCCAATAATAAAACAAAAACTAAGTCCTAAACCTATACAATGATGTTTTATCCTTCAAATCCATCATAAAAACTAGCCATGTCACTAATGCTAAGTCTAACTAGGTCCTAGGTTATGGTTGTAGGAAGGTTATTGTGTGCAAAATTCCAATTACCAATGACACATCTCCTGTAATCCCAATAAAACTTGATTGTAACTCCATAATGTGATATTGGGTAATAAAACAATCTGTTGTGTTGAAAAATATAGATCTCAATACAAACCATGGAGCAATTAATTCTATATCAACAATACTAGGTTTAAATGATTTTTTTTGGAATGTGAGTCCATGGAAATCCATTGGTGAGATTAACTTTAGTCTTGACACCCTGATTTTGGTCCTCTAATATGTTCTTGTTTAGGTAAGGATTCAAAAATATTCCCTTGCATTTAGAGGCATTGGTGTAGTGGTACAAATCTTGAACTATATTACAAAATTTATCTCAGTTTACAAACCAAACTTAGTACGTCAGTTGGATGGAATTGGACCCCAGTAAGGGTCTAGATGATAAGATAAATGTGGAATTTTTAGGCACCTTCCTGCTAAAATCAAATGCTTGGACCATGAGAATAGTGCCTTTATATATATAGGACTTCCTAAGTAAGGGTGCGTAATTTCTAGTTCTCAAAAAAGGATTTCCAGAAAGTTATTGAGAAAAAGATAGAAGCTTCAACTATGAAGATTGATCATTATAGTATTATTTTTTAGGAGGTCTATAGAAGAACAAAAAATATTAGCACAACTGAAAAATGACACATACTAAAGAGAGAGAGTCTAATAGCCTATACCTTAGAGATAATATGTCTTCAAGCAACATAAAAAGGATCAAAGAATTCATTGTCTGGAGACTAGAGGAAAATCAGATAGAGAATCCCAAGGATTCCAACTTTAAGCAGGAAGGAGTTAATCTTGCTACAGAAAGTAGTAATTTCATAAAGGATGCATCTTCACATCCTGAAAAGAAGAAAAAAAATGCAAATAAATTGAAAGAATCAATACCTAAGGAAAAACAAACCATGGACATAAGCAAGGAGAATTTCGGCCCTGAAACTTAAAACAAGAAACAGATGATGAAAGCTTTTAAGATTGAATCTAGAGGATAAACCAAGATTTCAAAATTACAAGAAAAAGAATCCATACAAAGATATCATATCTTCTACCAAATTTAGTTTAGTTCAGATTGAGATTTTCATACTAAGTTTGTTTTGGATCTAGACCCTTTTTGTGTTGTCTTACCATATTTAGTTGTATATCCATTTGTAAGTAGGACTCTTCCTAATAATTTGATCTATTTGTAATGTTTAGAGAAATTGCAATTTAGTATTTTCTATTCAGGGAACATGCTACAGACATGGCTTCTCTTTGTTCAATATTTTATAAATAATATAATCTCAGTTTGTTTTAAAATCCAAAAGAAAAATGTTGTAATAAGGCAATGAATTTTATATCTAATATGAGCCACATGTTGGCACATTTTTCATGGTGAGACCATATAATTGTAGATACATCCTCACAATATAGAGTATTGATGCTACTATTTGTCTCGGAATTTGTTTGTTGGACCTTTTCTTTTATAGAGATATGTATTCAACATAATTTATGAATATCATGTAAAATAAAAAAAGTAGCACTCATGAAACACTTGAAACACACTCATTTTCTAAACGTTGTTGATGCAATGTGAAATTAAAATATAATTGAAGTAGTTTTTTCTGTAATAATAACAACACAAGGATTGGCAATTGATGGTTATGTCTTGAACTACCAACTTCTTGAATAGAGTGCATGCTTTTATAATGGTACATGTTTTAAAAATTCTTAATGCAATGAATACCTAGATCAACTATTGTAACCTATTTGATTATCTTTCAAGAATATTGGAAAGATAAGTGGTACAGTTTAGCACACATTCTGAACTAAATCCCTTAGATAGATATCGGCACGCAACAACGAGATTTTTTTGGAGTATTCTTTTGAATTGTTGGATCAAAACATAACATAATGCTATTGTTTTATATCGTCTGTATCATAACCTAAATTCTAATGGGAAGCAATCCCTCGGTGACAAGTGGGATAGGCTTAAATTTCCACTAGGCTTGTGTCCTATCTATGTTAGATTTTTTCAACATTTAATTCAATAGATATAGGATCTTAACTGAAAGAACAACATGTACAGCATATCAAGCATAAGAGACAAGAGACACAAAACATTTCACCGGGGAAAACCAAGAAGGTGAAAAACCCCACAACTTCCTCAGAGATAGAATAAGCATCAATACAAGGATCACCATGATCAAACCCAGGAGATAGATAACTTCAGCATCATGCTCCTCCTCCACTTGTGCGCACTCCTCCTCTCTCTCACTAAAGCGAAGTGAGTGAATAATAGAATGTGTAAAATGAGAGAGACACACTCTCTATTTATACACTAACTTGACTTGACCTTTACTCAACTAGGTCGGCCCCAACTTAATCACTTAACATAATGTTGACTGAGCCGACCCCTATAGGGTGGTCTAATAACCCTTTGACCCACATGACTCATACAAGGCCGGCCCCATCAAGGTGGTCTAATAACCCATCAAGTATAATTTACGACACTTACATGCGACACTTACAAGTACACATGATAACACTTCCAATCAGAGGAATAATACTTCTCCGTTGGGGATTCAATAAGGTACAAATGTAATACATACAATATACAAGTGAATATCTTCCGAAGTTACAAATACATAAACACTCCCTCTTAACTAGGAAGGTATTCTCTTGACATAAGTCATCAATACATATAGGCACAAGTCTTCAATTCTAGAGCTGGATCATCGTCACTGGATCATGGAGCATCATCGTCATTGTTGTTGTACTTGTCATCTCAATCACTGGTGCTATCTCATAATTCTTCTCATCATAGGAAGTTTTACAGAGCCAACCCTTTTTCATGCTAGATGTAAGCCCACCACCTATAGGTCTTCATCATCACTAGCCATTCTTTGGATCCCAGGACTTATTACGTGCGTCAACAAAACCTAGCTCAGACTATAGGATCTTTTACATGTTGACTGTCACAAAACCTTAAAAGAGTGTCTTGCAACCTGCAAGAACTCTAAAGAGAATCCTAGCTCAGACTATAGGATCTCCAAGACTGATTACATGTGACCCCCCACCACAAAACCTCGAAAGAGTATCCTAGCTCAGACTATAGGATCTCCCGGGATATTTTCTATGTGGTTCGGAAAAACCTTAAAAGAGTGTCTTACAACCTGCAAGAACTCTAAAGAGAATCCTAGCTCATACTATAGGATCTGCAGGACTTATTACATGCCTCTCTAGTAGCAAAACCTCAAAAGAGTATCCTAGCTCAGACTATAGGATCTCCCAGGATCTTTTCTATGCTACATGCACAGCTTGTCCACAACCATAGATTATCAACCTGATACTCATCATACATCATCCTGATGTACATGATCATCTTGATGCATATAATCCTGATACTCATCACACATGATCATCCTGATCATCGTCACTACATTGTCCTGATGTATATCATCCAGAGTATCATCCTAATACTCATCACACATGATCATCATGATCATCGTCACTGCATCATCCTGATGCATGTCATCCAGAGCATCATCGTGATACTCGTCATGATCGTATAATCAAACTGGTCATACAAAGCATCCACCTGATGCATATCATGACACATGATCCACCTGATCATGTAAAGCATCCACCTGATGCATATGATCATCCTCATCAACATCATGCAGAACATCATCCATATCATCGTCCTGATGCTCATCACACAGCGCTTACATCCATAGCCATGGGAAGGATCCTCCTATCACCATGCTTGGAATGGCTCCTGCAAATGTGTCCCATCACTTCTTACTCAAAGTATATTCTATCTGAAGAACACCAAGCCTCTCTCTGAAGTACTCAAACTTCACTCTGGCTAGTGGTTTAGTCAAAACATCTGCAACCTGCTCATCCATCACAACATACAGGAGCTTCACTGCTCCTCTCTGCACCATATCCCTGATATAGTGATATTTGATCTCAATGTGCTTCAACCTGTCATGAAACACTGATTTCTCTAACAACTTCACACAACTCTGGTTGTCACAATAGATACATGTAGCATCCAATGGGAGATCAAATAATTCAGACAGTAGCTTCCTAAGCCATACTACCTCACAACTAGCCGAACAAGCTGCGACATACTCTGCTTCGGCTGTACTCAGTGCTAGGCAGGACTACTTCCTGCTAAACCAAGAGATCACTCCTAATCCCATACTGAAGCAACACCCCGAAGTGCTCTTCTTATCTGCAGCACTACCTTCCCAATCTGAATCAACATAACCCTCCAGGTTAAACTTTTGATTCGCATCATACTTGAGCCTATAATCAACCATACCCTTCAGGTACCTCAGAATATGCCTCACGACAATAAGGTGAAAATGTCTAGGATCTGTCAGGAACTAGATCAATGTGTTCACTGCAAAGCAAATATCTGGTCTCGTGTTCATCAAGTACATCAAGGACCCAATCATCTGACGATACACCATGACATCAACCGACTTAGATGAAGCATCACACAATAGCTTCAGGTTCGATGCCATAGGTGTGTCCATGGCCTTGCAATCCATCATCCCAAATCGCTTCAGGATCTCTACTGCATACTTCCCTTGTCCAAGGAAGATCCCATCTGCACTCTGCCACACCTCCATGCCTAGAAAGTAATGCATCATCCCCAAATCCTTCATCTCAAACTCGGTAGCAAGCTTCTTCTTCATGTCAGCAATCAATCTATCCTCACCTATCACAAACAGGTCATCCATATACAATAGAAGTATCACTGGATTTCCTTCCTCAACCTTGTAGTAAAGGTTGGAATCCACTTTACTCTTGGTAAAGCCCAAACTAGATAGGAAGTTGTTTATCCTGTCATACCTGCATGTCCTAGGTGCTTGCTTCAAGCCATACAAGGCTTTCTTCAATATGCACACATATGACTCCCTGTCATGTGTCTCAAAACTGAGTGGCTGATCCACATACACTTCCTCTTCGACTACACCATATCCATCTGGTGTATCTTCCATTTCATCACTGCAGCCAGAGCAAGTATTGTTCTAATGGAAGTGTATCTAGCTACAGGAGCAAAAGTCTCTTCATAATCTATCCCCTCTTTCTGGGAGAAGCCATGAGCCACAAACCTTGCCTTGTATTTCTCTATGCTGCCATATGAAGCATACTTGATCTTATAGATCCACTTCGAAGTCACAACAGACTTCCCTTCTGGTCTCGGGACCACATCCCAGACATCATTCTTTATGATCGACTGGTATTCCTCGATCATGGCATTCTTCCATTACTACATCCCAGATCCTGGGAACTTCAGATTCTTCAATAGATAGTTTTCTTTGAACTTCGTTGCTGGAACAAATGTTGTAGTCCTTCTTTTGTAGGTGATGGTACATGGTCTTTCCTACAAGACAAGTTCAATTGCATGATTATAAACATCTTATATATTTCAGAACAAATTCTTACTCATAAAGACATATGTCATACAGTCATGCAATTATCTTAGCCAATGCTTCAATACAATATTTATCCATATCCCATAACTTTCTAGATGCCTTCCATCTCTACCAAAACATCATTAAGAGTGTGCACAACTCCCAACATGTCTGCAAAGAGGTTTCATTCTAGATAAGTAGCAATGGAATGTTGTACAGTACCATAGGCCACTTACCCATTACTTTAGTAGTATCTTGTTCATTAATTCAACTTTTCTAAAATGCATAATATACATCCTAAATCTAGGAACATGTACATGACTGAACAACATCATTTAAGTAATCATATATATGACAATTCAGATACTTATCTTTGTTTAGTTGTAGGGTGTACTCCCTCTCAATCTTTGCTTCCTTGCAAGAACTACTGGAGTGTGCTCCCTCTTGATCTTTGCTTCCCGGATTACCTGTCCTTGAACTTATATCCATCTTGGACCACTATGCATGCTTAAGCGTGCACTAGTGTCATGATTGTGTCATCCTCAAGATCTCATACATAGGCATACATTCATTAGTATAATCTCAATACCATCAAAACATTATGATTCTAAATACTCTTAACATCTATGGTCATGATCATTTCACACACAGGTAATTTATCACAAGCATTAGTATTCAAGGTTTCAGGGAGGACTTCTATTACTCATGCATATTCTTATTGACCATAGGACTCTTCTGTTTAGTCATATCATCAATCAAAGTAAGAAACATAATATGCATAAACTGTTGATTACTTAAACTTCTAACTTCAAGAATAATCATTCATACAAAAGTATAAGATCCTAACACAAGGTAGGATTCTAACTTGATATAGGAAAAACATACCTGGATCATCATGTTAGCTAGTTATGTCTAACATACTCGCATAATGTCTTCTTTTTCTTCTTCAAAGACTTGTGCTAGTAACCTGCATAACTCATAAGTTAACCATTGCAGAACCAAAATTATACATACCTCATAAGTGGAGCTTATATGTGATCCATGACTATGGATGAGTCTTTGTCTTCATGTCACCATGGTTATATGTTCTTGAACTAGAACTTTCTTGATGTACCTTTCATGTTAGCGGGAAACATCAACCTCATACAACATCATAGTGCATTAGTACAATCATAAGTGTCATAACCCTAATCAATGAATGTCTTCTATCATTCACATGCATTCATATTTTTACTAGGGTGATAAGACAAGTCTAAAATTAATCAATATTGTACTAACCTCAATAATATGAAGACAATATCATAACCTTAATCATGAACAGATTTCAAACACATACCTGTATCTCTTCAAGTCATACCTGTCGAGATTGCTTGTGGCCTTCTTATGTAAGGCCTTAGCCTCATCTCCCTCTAAAACTGGAACTTCTTCACTTATGTAGGTGTCCAATTCATTCTCTTCTAGGATTAACCCAATCCACTTTGATTTGTTGAAATTGGATTTGGAGCTGGATTAGGGTTTGTCAGAGAAACCCTAAAAATTCAAATTTTGAATTTCAAACTTTTGAATGGATGGAATGATGTGGTTTGTTGAGCTGATCAAGCTGGTATACTTCAATTTTGAAATCTCCAAAATTTGACCCCTCAAAATTGCCTTTGAAACTTCTGGATCTTCTCAACAGGATCCCGAACTAGGGTTTGATGAATCCTGGTCTTCTGCCCATCCAAAAGGTTCGATCTTGTGTTCTAAACTTCGATTTTTCTGAGGATCTTCCATCCGTGGTCACAGATTTCAAAAACTCCAACTTTTGCAGCATCCCTAATTTTCCACCTTTCCGATCAAAATCCCAAACTAGGGTTAATTGATCAAGCCCAGCATTTTGCCCAACCAAAAAATTCGATCTTGGTCTCTAAATTTCGATTTTGATGAGGATCATTCAGTCGTGGACTCCGATTCCAAAAATTCCAACTTTCTCTGAAGCCCTAAATTCCCACAGCAGTGACAAGCCAAGAATGAAGGTGCTCAAAATCCAATTCTGTTTTGACAGAAATATGCACCTAATTGTTTCTGGTGCATCTCTGAAATTACGAATCCACAGGGTTTGAAACTTTGGCCTGTGGTATCCTGACCTATCATATTTCCAACCCCACAGGTCTGACCTCAATTGGATTCTCTGAGAGAGATTTATTCCAAGTGTCGGAACATGACCTGTTTATGGGATAAAACAGGAGAGCAAACTTGTACGGCATTCCACATGTCACTGGTTCAACTTCGGCCTCTGAAAAACTTACCTAAGAAACTACAATCCGTTCTCTTACTATCACTTTTTACGAAATTTCATTTGGAGCTTCCTAGCCTAAGTTGTGACATTTTTTCCTAGGTCACCTGTTTATGACTGAGATATGGAAGAGGCAGAAACCCTAGATTGTATTGATCATAAAATACAAAGTACAACGAATTAGATGTTTTTCTTTGGACACAAGGTACATGGGGATATTATCTACGACCTGTGAAAGTTTCAGATCCTGAACCTTCGCCAAAATGGATTTATAGCGAAATTTCCATGATGACTGGTTTTTTCTATATCAAGCCCTAGCTTCCAATTTGTCGCAAGTGCAACAAGTCTCATAAATGCCATACCATGTCTTCCTTCAGGCTAGCTCTGATACCATGTTAGATTTTTTCAACATTTAATTCAATAGATCTAGGATCTTAACTGAAATAACAACATGTACAACATATCAAGCATAAAAGGCAAGAGACAATAGACACAAAACATTTCACCGGGGAAAACCAAGAAGGTGAAAAACCCTGCAACTTCCTCGGAGATAGAATAAGCATCAATACAAGGATCACCATGATCAAACCCAAGAGATAGATAACTTCAGCAGCATGCTCTTCCTCCACTTGTGCGCACTCCTCCTCTCTCTCACTAATGGGAAGTGAGTGAATAATAGAATGTGTAAAATGAGAGAGACACACTCTTTATTTATACACTAACTTGACTTGACCTTTACTCAACTAGGTCGGCCCCAACTTAACCACTTAACATAATGTTGACTGGGCCGAACCCTCTAGGGTGGTCTAATAACCCTTTGACCCACATGACTCATACAGGGCCAACCCCATCAAGGTGGTCTAATAACCCATCAAGTATAAGTTACGACACTTACAATATAACTTGCGACACTTGCAAGTACACATGACGACACTTCCAATCGGAGGAATAATACTTCTCGGTTGGGGATTCAATAAGGTACAAATGTAATACATACAATATAAAAGTGAATATCTTCCGAAGTTACAAATACAGCAACAATCTAAACCATTGAAATGGGTAGAGTCTTGTTTATTACTTTATTATTTATTATATTTGTAGCAAATGCTTCCTTGTTGGAACTTAGGTATATATTTTTCCATAATTCATATATTCTTTGCAAACAATCTTTTCTATCGAGATGTATGTTTGCAACAGCTTTTCAAACCATTTTCTAGAATCAAACTTGTCTAGAAATTACAAAATATTAAACTTTGTCATATGTCTGTATCCATTTCTCATGTTGTAACAAGGGACAAATGAAGTTCTTTTATGAATTTTGGAGTGGAAATGGCACTGATCTTAAGGTTTTCGTTGCAATTTCCATAGAATTTGAGAGTTGTATTGGGAATGAGAAGGAATTTCCTTGCTTATTTGTCTATACTACAATCAATGGTGAGAAGGGAATCCATAGGGACTCTTCCCTCATTATTGATCTCATTGGTATTCATATCCAGAGTTTATCTACATGGTTAGGATATTTGAGGCATGGAGCAACTCTTATGGGTTTAAGTTGTGGAATGTTAGATAATTATATTTCTAGGATATGGCATGTTAGGTTCAATGGACTCTTTGTAGTGTTGATCTTTTCATATTCTCAATATCATTGTTACACTAACTAGTGGTCCCGGGTGAACCCCGTTTGGAAGTAGTAGTTTTTTTTTAATTCTACAATTACGTCACTAATCCAACGGCACCTCCAGTAAATCCGACGACGTTGCCATACCTCCGACGAAAAATGTCGTCACACTTTGTCATCTGTCTGTGGTTACATCTGTCGCAAATTCGACGCCTCCTTCGTCGGATATTCGACCGGTACTTATGTACCGTTGTCGGAGATTCGACATGGTCTTGGTCGGATATACGACTTAGGAGTATGTAAGTTTTGATCGGATATCCGAATTAGGAGTATGTAAGTTTTGTCAGATATCCGACGTATTCTTGGTCGGATATCCGAATTAGGAGTATGTAAGTTTTGTCGGATATCCGACGTATTCTTGGTTGGATATCTGACATATTCTTGGTCGGATATACGATCTTTCCCTATGTACCTTATGTCGGATATTCGACGGCAATTTGGTTGGTTATGCAACATTTCTATTAAAAGATTTGTGTCAGTTAATCAAAATTTTAGTGTCGGTTATCCGACGAGATCTTGTTGATGTCGGATATCCGTCGAAGTTTCTTTGATGTTTAAAAAAAATAAGGTTTGTCGGATGGTCAACGGAGTGATGTCGAAATTCAGACATATATGCGTCAAATTTTGGGTTCAAATTTTTCTGGGTATCCTAGCGGTGGGATAAATGTCATTTGCGCTCCATAAGAGGTGGATGTAGGAGCGACTTGCGCCATTGTCAGTGTAGGAACTTTCATTGTTTGGCTAACATTTGGGTATGTAGTATTGTATGGTCCATATTGTAATTGACCAAATTATGGTGTTGATACCAGTGTAGGGGGTACCGACGCAGGTAGCATGGATGGGTAGTACATAGGGACCATGTTGAATGGAACCGATGTGGTAGGAGGAACCTTTCCTAAATGGGAAATGGACCCAATAAGTCCATCCGTCGAATGTGACGAGGCTGAAGGTATAGGATCCAATGACTGATGCCGAGGGTCATCAGGGAGGATTGTGTAAAGATAGTCGGGTTGTGCATATATGATATCAAAAGGTTGTGCTTTCATAATAAACTTTTCCTCGCTTTGCAGCATGGAGGTGGAAACATCTTTTTCTATGGAGGGTTGGAGAGATTTGATAAACCAATCCAATAGAAAGGGAGGTTGTATTTCGATCTTTCATAGTGTGCGACGTCTACAGCACTCGTGGAGGTGGTCTGCGATGTGGGAAGAAGTATTTTGACAAAACACAGTGAGAATTTTGAGGCCTAGATCATGTCGGATTAGCAGTTGAAAGTACTTAAGAAATGCGGTGGCCAACATCATAAATGTGGAGTGGGTTCCACTTTCTAGGTTGACGTACCACTTTTTTGTTGTTCCGGTGAGGGTACGCTAGAAGAGGCAAAGCCTCATGGGGTCATCCACTATTGTTAGATGAACACCATAAGTGGAAAGACATAACGTGGTTGGTGGGATCGTCTCTCTGTTTTCCTTCAAATTTGAGAATGTCGAAAGGAAGCTTGTCGGGCATAGCTGGCCATGTTGAATCATGAGCGACGGGATCATTAGTAATTTTGGCCAAATTTGGTAGATTTAAACTAGCCATAAATGGTAAGGTAGGGACGACTGGTCTTGCCATTCTGTTTGGGATGTGATTTCCACGAGGGGAAGACCTAGGTGGTGTTGTAAACAACAGTTGACCTCCTATGAGGGAAGATGGGTCAAATGGATATGAGGGATCTCCTTGGGGAGAAGCCAACGAGGTACTACTTTCAATGGGGGAAGAAGTGGTGTAATTAATAGATTCTCAAAGGGGGGGGAATGTACCTAGCAAGGCTTGGCCTTAACTAGATGATCCTATCAATGCTGCCTCACAACAACCCTGGCTTAAATTCCCTCTGCATGTAACATGGGGGAACGGTGTCAAAACACCCCTCGAGAGAGGGGATAGGCCTTGCAATCTACAAGACTATCTTAGGATGTTGTTTTGTTCCTCAATGGTGAAGGATTTCTGTCAATATGAGAGTGATAGTGGAATAAACACAATTGAACAAATGCAAAAATATGCCAACCACAACAGATGCAAAATGGTGTGATAAGTGAGTGATGATATGTGCAATGTCAGTTTTAGTGCATGAGTCCCCACATGTAGTGATCCACTCAGCAGTTGGAATTTTTGTCGGATGCTAACATCGACTGTGACAAGTCATCGACTTTGACACAACTTTGACAAGTTCTGAATTCGATACGAATTTGACAAACTCAGCAGCTTCGACAAGTTCGGAAACCTTGACAGTTACACGACGTCGACATGCAGCGTCGACTAGGGACTGACGAACTACGACAGATTGTCTCTCTGTATTCCAGTCAACTGTAACGATTGAACTTCTGAAATTGTTCTAACTTCTCTTGTAACTGAACGTAACGGGTAGGCACCCAAGCGTCTCAGCACTCTCTATATAAGCATGTAACATATTGTAAAATACAGGAGATCATAGATCAGAGATATAATCTTAGGTATCTTTGAATCGACAAGTAATAAAGAAGATCAGTTCACATTCCTGCATATTGTCTATGTGTATTTGTGTTTATCTGTGTAGTGTATTCTTGCTTTGCTTCTTTTTCTTATGATTCCGCCATAACAGAACCGACTCATTCAATAGAACTGTTGTCCCCCTCGTGCACCTGGGCGCGTGCGGATCATTGGTATCAGAGCTCATTCAGAGCAGTAGCATCAGCTTTGTTCATGCTTAAGTTTTGCGTAGACACTTCCATCGAAGCTACCTGAATTATGCCTATTTAAACACGCTCGCAAACTCATCAATCCAAGCAAACACTACCTCCGGAGATGGCAGGAGAAACAAACGATCGACATGTAGTTGAGGAGACGAAACAAATTATAGAGCAAGCATTGGCTCGACAACGAACTGAAATGTTCACCCAGTTCAATAAGATTCTCACGTGATTTGCTTCGACATCAGGAGGATTCTTGACAAGATCTCACTCCGACAAAATTAGTCTATTCAAAGTGCAAATTAATGAATTTGGACATACTAAATCTAGAAGGTAAGATTGACATGGAATTCATCGACAATTGGGTACAACAATTGCAATCCTATTACTCTGTGAATCAACTCTCGGAAGCCAAAAAGATCACCATTGCATCATTAAAGATGTCAACATCTGTGCACTGCTGGTGGGATAACCTCTCGACAAAGATGGAGAAAAGCGGAGACCCCATAGAGACATGGGAGAAATTTTTTGAATACGTCCGAAAGGAGTTTTACCCACCCAAATATGTTGAGCGGAAGTATAAGAAGTGGCAATATCTAAGGCAATGGAAAGACCAGTCCATACAAAGTTACACTGACGAGTTCTATCGACTCATGGCTAGACTTGGTGTTCAAGAAGAAGAGAAATTGCTTGTTCTGAAGTACGTCAGCAGATTATCTCTGTACATTCAGCAGGAGATGGAATTTCTGACTGTCAACACGCTCACGGATGCATTCCACTATGCCAGGAAACTCGAAACCAAACAGAAGGGAAAAGCACGGTTCACGTCTAAACCGTCAGGATGACCACCCAAAAAGAAGGCACCAGCTGACTTCGACAAGTTGAAATCTTCTCACCCAACTCTGCCAAAGCCAGATTACGGCAAAAATCCTTTTCACAAAAGGGAACGTAGAAAACAACCCCCTACCGGGAAATGGTGTGATTACCACCACACATCTTGGCATGATACGTCTGAATGCAAAGCTCAGAAGACCTTTTTAGAGAAAGTGTCGACATCCAACGCATTCGAAAATACTATGGTAGAATCTGACCTAGAAGCAACGACCCTTTTGACATCGACAATGACAACTCCAGCAGCCTCGACTATCATCGACGAGGAGGAACGAGAGCGCCTGTTTCATACACAGATATGGGTTCAAAATAATCCATTACATCTGATTGTGGACAACGAAATCCAGAAGAACTTTGTTTCTGAATATCTCATGAATAAACTAGGTCTTGTCACCACTCCCCATCCTCATCCTTAAAACATCGGTTGGATCAAGGATGGACAGGAACTACAGATCACCCGACAATGCAAACTCGCCTACATCATAAAGCCTTTTGAAGATGAAGTATTATGCGACGTGGCACCACTCTCCGTAGCCAACGCCTTGTTTGGGAAACCTTACCTATGGGATCGCCATGGAATTTATCAGTCATGGCCTCAAAAGGTGATTGTCAAAATCTGAAATCAATGGTATAGCATACCAGAGCAACGACCTACACCAACGGTCTCACTGATATCTGCTAAACAGACGAAGAAGCTCATCAATCATGCTCAGAAGTTTGCACTAATCATGATCAAGCCACAACATTCTAGGAAGACTGTAGGAACAAGTCGACTCATCGACCGATGCAACTCCCGACAGAAGCAGCAGATCGACAAGATTCTTGATGAGTACCAGAACCTATTCCAAGAACCAAACGGAGTACCTCGACATTGCCAGGTAAAACACTCCATTAAACTTGCTCCTGGTTCTTCTTTGCCTAGAACGCATCTGTTTACAGAAGATCCATTCTTGAAAATGAAGAGATTCACAGACATATCCAAGATTTGATTGACAAAGTTCATATCCGACCCAGCTCCTCTCCTTGTGCAAGTCTAGTTGTCCTCGTTCCAAAGAAAGACGGGACTTGGCGCATGTGCATCGACTATTGGGCCCTCAACAAAATTTCGGTAAAGTATCACTACCCTCTATCGCGGATAGACGAGCTCATAGACTATATGAAAGGTGCTAAATTCTTTACTAAGCTCGACCTCAAGTCTGGATATCATCAGATTCCAATCGAGCCCTTAGATGTATGGAAAACTTCTTTCAAGACCAAGGATTGTTTAAATGGTTATTCATGCTTTTCGGCTTAACCAATGCACCGACAACCTTCATGCGATACATGGATAACATTCTTTGACCTTTCATCGTAAAATGGGTCATTTTCTATCTCGACAACATATTAGTTTTTAGTCGATCATGGGAAGAACATGTCGGACAACTTCGACAAGTCCTCGACACTCTCCAGCAACATCGACTCTACTTGAACATGGACAAGTGTTCCTTTGCGATGAACAACATCAAATATTTGGGGTATGTAATTGACTCTGCATGAATTCACATCAATCCAGACAAAGTATAGACCCTCAAAGATTGGCCCATTCCTCAAAGCATTCAAGAACTAAGAATTTTTCTTGGTTTGGCGAATTTCTATCAACGATTCATACTCAGCTTCAGTCACATAGCCTAGCCCTTGAATCAGTTGACGAAGGGAAGTGGTAAAACTGTCTTCAAATGGACACCGACACAACAAGCAGATTTTGAATAGCTCAAACACAAGCTCTGCACTGCACCAGTACTTGTGTTACCTGATTTGCATCAGCCCTTGGATATTGAGATGGATGCATCGGACTATTCCTTGGGTGCAGTGATCACTTAGTCTGGTCACCCAGTCGCTTTTCATTTCAAAACTTTTAATGACACTGTTAGAAGATATTCGACGTACGAAAAAGAATTGTACGCCATTGTGCAAGATCTCAAGCATTGGAGGCATTACAACCTTGGCAAGGAAACGGTCATCCTCACTGACCATAAGCCTCTACAGTTCGCTCTGATCCAGTCGAAACTACAAACAACTCAACAACTCAAGTGGATTAATTACCTAAAACAATTCCAGTTGGTTATTAAGTATCATAAAGTTAAAGCCAATGCCACCGCCGATTGTCTAATTCGACCACCCATTACTCTCCTTTTTACAATGATGAGTATGTAGGGTTATGACACCACCACTTGTCCTCAATTGTATGAGGACGAAAATGAATTTTCATCAGTCTATCGACAGCTTCAGACCAACAAGTCATCGACCTCCGACTATTTCCTGAAAGACACCTTGCTATACAAGCTTGGACAACTTTGTGTACCGACTGGTGAGCATTAACAGCAGCTCATTTGGGACGCGCACTACAGCAAGACTGCATGACACTTTGGATTAGAAAATACCCTTGCTATTATCCAAAAGCATTTCTTTTGTCCTACACTTAAAACCGACGTCAACAAGTACATTTGATCATGCGTGGTTTGTGCCATTGCTAAATCGCCTAATCGACGACAGTGATTGTACACACCTCTGCCAGTTCCTAGTCGACCATGGGAATCTATTTCTATGGACTACTTGATGGGATATCCTACTACCAAACATCATCATGACATGATCTTATTAGTAGTCGACATATTTTCCAAGATGGCCATTCTCATTCCATGCAAGAATACCACGACGGCGCAGCAAACTACTCATCTCTTCTTCACACATGTTTGGAAACACTTTGGTTTACCGAAAACCATCATTTCCGACCGAGATTCTAGATTTGTCAGCATCTTTTGGAATACTCTTTGGCAGTAGCTAGATATAAGACTCTCATTGTTGACATCTTTCCATCCTCAGACCGACGGACAGGCGGGAGTTGTGAATCGCTTGGTAGTAAAACTACCTCGCATATACAACCACAAGCATCGACGAACATGGGATGAAAGTCTTCCATACATACAGCAAAGTTACAATCGTGCTCAGCACATCTCTATGGGTAAGAGTCCATTTGAGATATGTTACGGATTTCAATCCTCAACCCCAATTGACTTGATCAGCTACTCGACACAATTGAACGACACCGACTATGACCAGCGGGAAGTTGATAAATCCTTGAAGTTTCGAGATCAAATCTGAGGCATCCAGAAGTAAGCACAGGAAATGTTGCAATGAGAAAATGCCAAATCCAAGACCTGACACAACAAGCATCGTATTCCTCGTTCATTCCAAGTTGGGGATAAGGTATGGTTACACCTTAAGAAGGAACACTTCATAGATCCATACAAGAATCTCAAACCTTTGTGATATGGTTCGTACAGTATTATTCGACGGATTGGAGAAAACACTTTCCAGCTCGACATTCCTGTATGCTTGGGTATGCATCTAGTATTCAATGTGGATCTACTTCGACCATACCATGCACCAATGTTGGAACATAATGACTTACCGATAGTAGAACCCGAATACATCCATCCAAATGTTCAGGAACCTCTTCCTTACGACACCATCGTGGGATGACGAGTATTCCATACAAGGACGAACACAATTCCCTGTTTCAGGTTGCTAAATTCGGACAACTCCCATCCCAAGGAAAATGGTACTCTGCTACTGAACTGACTGACAAGTTTCCTCACCTAACCAAGCAAACAATGGGGACCATTATTCCTTAAGTAAGGAGGTCTGATCCACACAACAGTTGGCATTATTGTCGGATGCTAACATTGATGGCGACAAGTCATCGACTTTGACACAACTTTGACAAGTTCTGAATTCGATACGAATTAGACAAACTCAACAACTTCGACAAGTTCCGAAACCTAGACAGTTTCACGACGTTGACATGCAGCGTCAACTAGGGACTAACGAACTACGACAGATTGTCTCTCTGTATTCCAATCGACTGTAATGGTTGAACTTCCAAAACTATTCTAACTTCTCTTGTAATTGAATGTAACGAGCAGGCACCCAAGCGTCTCAGCACTCTCTATATAAGCATGTAACATATTGTAACATACAGGAGATCATAGATCAGAGATATTATCTTAGCTATCTTTGAATCAACAAGTAATAGAGAAGATCAATTCGGATTCCTGCATATTGTCTGTGTGTATTTGTGTTTATCTGTGTAGTGTATTCCTACTTTGCTTCTATTTCTTATGCTTCCACCGTAACAAAACCGACTCATTCAGTTGAATTGTTGTCCCCCTCGTGCACATGGGTGCGTGCGGATCATGTAGGTTCTTTTTATTACGAGTTTAGTGAACTTGTAGTAAAAATAAAATAAATGCAAATTCCCTAGAATACCTAACGTCCTTCCTCTCAAATGTAACTGGGCCTCCCAAAAGCACAATTGATGGTGATAATGGTATCCACTCACCAATTGACTAGTGGAGGTAACAAAGAGCTAGTTCTACCAGTGATGGGGCCAATGAACCAATCAAGAATACTTGGAAACACCTCCCAACGGCAATAGTTAACTTCAGGAGTCAATTGCACTCACAATTTCTCCTTGGTGATATCCTAAGTTGGGACACTAAGATACCTTACGTTAAGTGTGGATCGGTGGTTCGGCCTGTACGGTATAGTGTCGTCTCCCTACAACAAGCTGAGTGGCTTGTAGGGGAGAGCAAGGTACCTATACCTAGACGTTCACCTCCTTGTTCATGGCACACTTCTGATCCAGGTTTTCTTTTAACACTTGCTTATAGCAGGATTTTGTAAGTACATTATGAGACAACAATGCTATGTTTCAAAATATTGCTAATGAAACTAGATTGGTGAGAATTAATGGATTCCTAGCCCAATCAATCCTACCAAACTAAAATATTTTTTTGTGACCTCTTGTGGAGGATTTTAGTTGGTTAAGACAATTACAATGTTGATTTTAAGGGATTTTGAGTGTTCACTTATGGAGTCTAAGAGAAATATTTCACAATCCCTACCTCTCTGATTCACCAAGCTCACATGAAGTGCGAGCTGAAGAACTTGCTTGGATCAAAAGAGTCGTTAGGTATCTTAGTGTGTGCTAGTGGTGCAAACACATGTGATGAAAGCAAATTGATATCGGCAAATTAACTAGAAGAGCATATCAAGTAATACGTACTTTTAACTCTAAAAGAAGCTAATGATGCTTTGCAAATCAAAGATGCTAACTAAGTGTGCAATGGAGGTATTTCACACTTCTCACCCTTTTCTGATTCACCAAGCTCACATGAAGTGCGAGGTGAAGAGCATACTTCGGGAGACAAGGGTCTTTAGGTCCTTGCTTGTGTGCAAAAAGTGTATTCTACATGATCAATACTACTAAAAACATGTCGATCAGTGCATAAACAAGAAATGGTATTGAATACTAGCGACAACAATGGGGACCGTTGAAATTCTCAAAGTTGTTTACCTAGGTAATTTTCAAGAGAGATGAACTCTTTACTTACTAATCTTGGTCTAGGTGAACTAGTTACTAAAAAATTAAGTAGTTATGCAAATTAGCCTTAATTTAAGTTCACTAGTAAGTAGTATTTGGACTTCCAAACTAAGCTATGCAGATAAAAATCAAATAAGCAACAGTAGCGCAGCTAAACCACACTATGTTGCTCTGATAGCATGGGTTAATACAAAACATACGTGTTGGTAGTGTGGGTAATACACTAACCTTCCGCACTGATGGGATGAGTGGTGCAGCGTGGGTATAACATCGGTAACCTGCATTGTGCATGCGACTGTCGGAGCCGTTTCCGCGCTATCAGCACGGCAGAGATGTCGGGAATCGTGCGGCTGTGTAAAAAAATAAATTGTGGCCATGATGGGGCCAATTTCTGGAAGCAAGAGGTGGAATACCTAATCTCCTGCAAGTGATAAATACCTAGAATTAGATACTTAGCATAAAACAACCTATTTTAAATAGAAATGAACAAAAATAAGTATGGTCTCCATTATAACTGTTGTGGAAAAAATTTTACAAGTGCACTCTTCCAGTTGGTAAGGGGCTAAACCTTGTAGGTTGCATCAAGGCCTCATTCCTTGGAGCCCCTTTTTGGTTTGGTTGGTATTCCTCCAAGAGATCCTACAAGAGATTGTTAGTGTAGTTCACATTCAAACATAGAAATATTGATAAAAAAAAAATGAAAGAGATGGTGGGATAATGAAAACTCCAACAACAACCAAAGATATGATAAACCACTCTTGTATTGCCCAATGGAATAGTTGTACAACAGCTAGGAGGTGTGGGCTTCAAGGGAAGCCAACAATCTCCCTTAGGGAGGTCTTTCTTGTCCAAACTAAATGCTAAGTATATGGTAGAACAATGGAGAGAAACACTTGCCCCTATATGGAAGGTGGCAAGGGAGCTTGGGAATGATTACAATGGTAGGAAATGGTGGGCTATGAGGAAGCTCCAACTCAAATCCAGCAGCATAACCTTACTCTGATTTCTCCCTACAAAATGCATACCAATGGCTTCCTTTTATAGGTGTTAACGCCTAAAAGTCGTACACATGAAACATTTCAGTGATTCATACAATAAAGCGTCATCAACATAAATAATGCATCTCACCACAGGCATCCTCAATAGATCCAAAACACAGCATTAGTCCATAAGTGCTAAGAAATCATCAAAATAAGGGCTAGCGTGGGTATCTCACTCACTTATCGCACCATTTTGCATCTATTGTGATTGGCATATTTTTGCATTTCTTCAATTGTACTGTTTAATTCCACTATTACTCTCATATTGACCCAAAGCCTTCACCATTGAGGAACAAAACAATGTCCCGACAGTCTCACAGACCGCAAGGCCTATTCCCTCTCTCGAGGGGTTTTTTTCCACCTTCTTCTCGTGGTTCACAAGGAAGGTACCCTATCTAGGTCCACTCCCAGGCTACATTGATAGGATCATCTGGTCGAGGCCAAGCCTTGCCAGGTGCATTTTCTCCTCTCGGAGAAACTATTAATTACACTTCTTTCCCCATCGGAAGCAATACCCCGTTGCCTTCTCCCATCAGAGATCCCTCGGTTCCCTTTGACCCATGCTCTCTCATTGGAGGTCAACCGTTGTTTACAACACCACCTGGGTCTCCCCCTCATGGAAATTACATTCCACATAGAATGGAAAGACCGGTATTCCCTACCTTACCATTCATGGCTAGTTTAAATATACCTGATTTGTCCAAACTAATCAATGATCCCACATGGCTAGCTATGCCAGATAAATTTCCCTCTGTGTAATGTCCCTTGTTAGGAATTTTATTAAAATTCCAATTTTCCACTTTTTTTTTCCTAGTTCGACCTTTGACTAGTTTTGATCTCTAGGTCCCAAATTTGCCCCAAATGATCCCAAATATTCTGAGAAAGTATATGAATGATATTAGAACATAAATATGTGTTTCAGGGATGCCTTTGGACCTTTAAAATACTTCTGCAAATCCTCTTTCAATTCTGATCAATGTAGGTAACTTTACTAGTGATTTTCCTTTGACTAGTATTGGTCTCTAGGTCTCAAATTGACTCCAAATGCCTTCAAATCTTCAAGGAAGGTGTATGAATGATATTATAACTTGAATATGATGTTTATGGATGAAATATTTCCACCAAAAGACCTCTTAAAACTCTCTTAAGATTCTAGACCATGTATGCAATTTTACTAGTAATTTGGGGTTCAAATCCCCCTGGGGTAAGTACTGAAAATGGCTTCCCAAATGCCTCCAAACCCACTCAAATTTATGAACATAGGTAGGGAATGTATTAAGGAAGTTATTAAGGTCTAATTTGCACCATTAATTGATTATTATATCTGTTCCAACCCTCTCCCGTTCAACTGCAAAAATCACCAATTCGACCCTTGGGGAAATGGCACTATTTCTTCTCCCAATGTAATTAAACTGAGTAAAAATACTTCAAATGCTCAAGTAAAGTACATGAAACTTGTATAATACATCCATGGCAGTATATTTATCACAAATATATCAAAGAATCATCCATTCATTCGAAATCATCATCAATACATTGGCTCACAACAACGTAGTGGGGAAATGGCATTGTTCTTACATTAAAAATGAGATTTATACATTTATACTTGGAATTTCGACCTGAAACTTTTTGGAGATGAATAACAGAGTATTTAATTCATATTAAAAAATAAATTGGGCATTAAAATCTTCCCCAAAGAGTACAATAGCTCACCAAAAACGCCCTCCCTCAAGGATCAAGAATATGCCATCAAAACTGGAAATGGTTGAAGAAGTGAGCTGCAATAGAAGAAACCATGAGCTGCCATGTAGATTACACATGCAAATAAAGACTCCATTAAAGCTCCAAATGAAAGTTCTGAATGGCCTTTCCAATTACCAACTTGGATGGGAATCTTTCACCCTCGAAATTGGCTAAGGCAAGAAACTAGTCATCCACTAGCTCTCCCTCTTCACAAATGCAATTTCAAATTCTACAAATGATAAAAAGCTGGTTTCATTCTTTTTTATTGAAATTTATAAAGTTCTAATGTCCTCCATGTGTCGAATTCCTTCCAAGAGACTCATGCCAACTCAAGTTGGGAAGAGATTCCAAAGAACGCCACTTGTACAACAATTCCTAGTCTCCCACTTCCACCAAATCACATGTGGAAGCATATTAGCTGCCCTAACACCCTTGAGCGCCCTCTTGGATTCTATTTTTAGCCCTGACATGTCATATATGTCATATGTCAGCCTTCAGGTCTGATTTGTGTCATAGGTGTCATAGCATCTTCATCATTGTTGTCATAGAGCTAGGGAATCTAGCCCAAGTGTCTCACTAGCTCCAAATTGCCTCTTCCTCTTCCATGAGAGTTACTCTTCCTCTATATTTCGACCTTGGATGATTCATGCCATGAATAATACATTTTAGACTCCCCCAAGTATGTTACCATTCACCTTGAATTCGAATTGGTGAGAGAATGATGCCAAGTGTAGTGGGGAAATCTAGCCATATGTGGGTCCCACTTCCTCCATGTGTCTTCATGATCAAATGCCACTTTGATTTTCACTTGTATATATTTATTTATCTCCTTTATTAAATATTTATTCCACTCTAATGTTCAAACATCATTTATTATCCCCATTATTCCAAATCCCAAAGCTTCCACCCCAAACCTAGGAAACTAGTAATCTTCCTCCTTGGCAATTATTTGAACTTTAGCATCAATTTGACAAACTCTACTGAATAGGGACAATGTGATTAGGCCATTGTGACCCAATGCAAAATTTGGGACATTACACTCTGATATCCCAAAATTCGAAGGAAAGCAAGGGGACGATCCCGCCAACCATGTTATGTATTTCCACTTATGGTTTTTATCTAACAACATAGTGGATGACCCCGTGAGGCTTCGCCTCTTCCAACATACCCTCACCGGAACGGCAACAAAATAGTATGTAAACCTTGCAAGTGGAACACATTCCACATTTGTGATATTGGCCACCGCATTCCTTATGTACTTCCAATTGCCAATACGACACGATCTAGGCCTCGAAATTCTCACTAAGTTTCAGCAAAATACTTCCACCCACATACCGGACCACATCCATGAGTGGTGTAGACATCGTACACTATGCAAGATCAAAATACAACCTCCCTTTTTGTTGGATTGGTTTATCAAATCTCTCCAACCCGCCATAGCTAAATATGTCACCACCTCCATGCCACAAAGAGAGGAAGAAGGCATTCTGAAGGCGCAACATTTTGATCTTATATATGCTCAATCCGGATACCTTTACACAATCCTCCCTGATGCCTCCCGGCATCGGTCATTGGATCCCACACCTTCGGGCTCATCACATTTGGCGGATGGGCTTATTGGGTCTGTTTACCATCTAGGAAAGGTTCCTCCTACCACATTGGATCCATTTAACATGGTTCCATACTACCCATCCATGCCACCTACGTCGGTACCCCCTACACTAGTACCAACCCCACAAGTTGGTCAATTCCAGTATGGACTGTATAGTCCTACATACCCAAACGTTATCCAAGCGACAACGGTTCCTGCACCGCCAATGGCACAATCCATTCCTATGTACACCTCTTATGGAACACAAATTGAATTTATCCCACCACTAGGGTATAACCCTTACTATCCTTTCCCATGCCCAACTGGTGAGAAATCTACCCCCACATGCAGGGGGTCAATCTAGTCCAACCTTCTTACGTCCAACAAGCTCAACAATTTGAGCAGTTGAACAAACCCCCCAAATACACAAACTTGGGGGAAGAAGAAAGGTAAGAACAAGCAGAATCCACAGTCGGGGCAAGGGGGAAATCCCCCTCCACAGAAAAAACCAAAATACGGGTGACCAAAATACAGGGACTAACAACCCCCTCAAACAAGGGAAGAATCCCACCCTGAGAACCAATTATTGATTCTCCATTTGCAGAAATTATGGCCATTGCACACACCATTGTCCTCTTATCCCCGACTACCAACAATTAGTCGAGTCTAAAAAGAAGACAGTGACAAACCCTCCTCGGGTAGTGAATCCTCCCCAACCACAAACCGTTGTGTTACAACAAGCCTTTGCGAATCAAGGGGTAGTCACAAAACAGCAAGACCCTCGCCCACCCGATGATGGAAATTTTCAAAATATCTATACATTGGACGTAAATGTAATGTACCAACCAAGATTAATGATACACTAACTCACTCTCCTACAAGATTCAATTAAAAACAATGGATTTTGGTGACTGGTTTGACTGTAGGTAGGAAAAATTGAAGAACTCTGGAGTGGATGAGGACTATTCCAGCTAACATAAAATTTTCACAATGTAATGGTCCATTAATGTTTTGAACATCAGCTGGGCTGAAGTCTACTCCAATTCTCCTGGGCACCCCAGCATATGCACACTAGAACATCAACTAAGCATGGGATGAGAACCAAAGGTGAAGGATTCTAACTTAGGGAGGATAAATAACATCAAATATTATTAAATGTACATCCTAGGTTCGCTCTATCAAGTTTGGGAAGGTTCTGAGAAAGTATCACAAAGATATAAGAAAATTTTCCTTCTAGGATTGCACAGCTAGATCAAATTCAGGACTTCCAAAACTGTCTGAGAGGCTCACAAATTTCTGATATGAAGTTTGGACTGACATATGACATATTAATTAAAATCATAAACTTAAATCACTTCATTTGGACCACTACTCATTCATTTATCACACAAATTCTGGAAACTAGCTCAATTTCATTGAAATCTAGACGAGGTGCAAAAGGAGGTATGAGAATTAGAATTTTAATCAGTAAAGCTTCAGATTGGACATCGTAGATTCATTATTACAGTCATATCAGCCATAAGTATATTATTCATACATCAAAGAGTTCTCAAGAATGAGATACAACCAGAAGAAACTCTTCCATTAGAAAAACCAAAAAATTACTCATAGATCTGCAGGGAGAGCCATAAAATATCTGATGTAGGGTCGTAATCCTCTGGTGCTGACTACAGGACCTGCAATAAACTCAATTATAATGGCTTAATACCATAATCCTCTCACATGAAGCATGGGCACATCTCCCAACTTGGACTAGGGGTACATCTCCCAAATCATTCATGCACAATTGCACTCATTTCAATTCCTCAACTGTCAAAAGATGTGAAGGTGGTGCTCTCTACTTCTTTTATAGATGGAGGATGAATTGTGTAGAAAGCATTGTAAGCTAATGCACCCTCATGGATGGATAAGGAAAGCTAGATTTCTTCATTTTTTTCCTTTTCTGCTTTGACCTTTTCTACTTTAGCTTTTTTATCCTGCTTTTCTGCCTTGTTCTGCTTTTCTAATTTTCTCCTGCTTTCTAATTTTGTGTTGCTTTCTACATTATGTTTGTTTTTTTGAGTTTTTGTTGCCTTTCTGCTTTGTACCATCTTTCTTTCCTTTTTCTTGATTTTCTAGCTTTGGATGCTTTCTTCCAACTTCTTTTGCAATTCATCTCCTCAGTCAACCTTATCAACTAAGGTGCACTTGTGGAGCATTATCCTCTTTTATTCAAAAATAAAAATACTTATTTGGTGAAAAATAATTATTCTCAAGTGCATAATAAAATTTAGGAAAATTAATTCACACTTCCTAATTAAATTAATTTACTTGGGGTTAATTAATTAATTAATTAACCCCAAGTAAATGAAGTTGTCTCCTTAACCCAAGGGATTGGTTGGGTTAGGAACTCAATCCAGTAATAATTATTGAGGGTACATGATAGTCCTCCCCTCCCAATATTGCTTGTCCTCAAGCAATTTCAAACTGGGATGTTGTAAGATGTGTTCTCCTTCCCAACTAGCATCCTCACTAGCCATTCCTTCCCATTGCACCAGGAATTTTTTAATGATTCTACTCCTTATATTTTTCTCTCAAACCTCCAAAATATTTTCAGGAACTAGCACCAAATGTCCTTCATCATAAAGGGGAGGTAATTATGTTGAGACCTTAACTTGCTTCCCTATTTCCTTGCTCAAACAAGACACATGGAAAACATTGTGAATCCTACTACTTGGAGGAAATTCTAGCTCATAAGCCACTTCCCCGATCTTCCTTAGGACTTGTTAGGGACCATAAAACCTTGGTTGCAACTTCTTAGCTCCCTTAGACTTCAATAAGGATTGTCTATAGGGATGCAACCTAAAATATACCAAATCTCCTACTCGGAAGGTGCTCCACTCTATGCTTGTCTGCTTGCACATTTTTCCTATTATGTGCTACCCGCAAGTTGTCTTTGAGATTTTTGAGTATGTATTGACTCTCTTGGATCCGATCCTTTGCCTTCTATGTCTTACAATCATCAAATATTAGTTCAGAAAAATTGAGTGCATCATATCCATATAGGGCCTTGAATGGTGGCATTCCAATCGAGAGATGAAAAGTAGCATTGTAACAAAACTCTCCTAAATGGAGCCAAGTAGTCCATGAATTTTGCTGACCAATAACATAATTTATTAAGTATCCTTCCAACCATTGGTTAACTCTTTCTGTTTTGCCATCAGTATGTGGATGGTAGCTTGTACTCATGTCCAAACTTGTCCCCGCTAACTTGAACAGTTCTTGCCAAGAATTGCTAGTGAACTTGCTATCTCTATCACTAATGATGGACTTGGGTTTGACATGAAGTTTGAATACTTCTTTGATGAAAAGTTCAGCCACTTGGATGGCTTCAATATTAGTTGTGACAGCAAATAAATGTGCATATTTAGTCAATCTATCAACCACAACAAAAATATTGTCTTTACCTTGGCTTTTCAGAATCCCCGTGATGAAATTCATCGATACACTTTCCCATTTCTGCTCAGGAATAGTAAGTGGTTGTAAGAGTCCCGTTGGATGAGTATGTTCTACTTTGTTTTGCTGACACGCCACACATGATCTAACATATTCCATCACTTCCTTATTCAAACCCTTCCAGGAGAACCTTTCCTTCACTTTCTTGTATGTCTTCACAAACCCCGGATGTCCTGCTAGGGGTGCATCATGAGAAACCTCTAAGATCTTCTTCTTTAATAAGGATTATGGAACCAAAAAGATCATATCCTTATGATAGATGATATCATTGAGAATCTTGTAAGTATCATCGTGAATTAATCCATCAAATAAATCACAAGCAAATTGATTCTTTGTATACTCTACTCCAAGTTGTGCTTTCCAATCATCATGAAAATTTATCAATGCAAAGGTTGGTTTTCTAGAAAGAGCATCAACTACAGTGTTCACCTTACCCTTCTTGTATTCAATTTCAAATTCAAATGCTTGAACCTTTCTTACCCACTTTTGTTTTCGATCATTCAACTCCTTTTGGTCAAGAAGTGTCTCAAACGGTTATGAACAATCTTGATGATGAACTTACCACCCATAAGATATTGTCTTAACTTGACCAACGCATGCATGATGGATAGCATCTCCTTATCATAGACTGAATATAACCTCTCATGGGGCTGTAAATTCCTACTTTCAAATGCTAGGGGATTCTTGTTTTGCATCAAGACTGCTCCAATCGTGCTCCAATCCCATTCTCTGAAGCATCACATTCAAGGACAAAAGGTTGAGAGGAATCTGGAAATGCAAGAACAGGACAACTACTCATTACCTCATTCATCTTATTGAATGCTTGTTCAGCTTCTTCTTACCAATGGAAGGCTCCTTTCTTAGTAAGGTCTGTCAATGGAGATGTCAAATTTGAAAAACCTTTGACAAACTTTCGATAATAAGTGCATATCCCAATAAATCCTCTCAATTTAGTGATATTTTTAGGACTTGGCCAACCCAAAATGGTTTGAATATTCTCCATGTGAACCTTAACTCCTTGCCCAATCCCATGACCAAGATACAAAATCTCATTCATGCCAAACTCGCACTTGGATAGTTTTGCATAGAAAGACCGATCTGCCAAGGTTGTAATTAGTACAACATCCAAATGGTGCAAATGCTCCTCCCAAGTTCTACTATAAATTAAAATATCATCAAAGAAAACAAGAACAAACTTACGGAGCTTCCTGCTAAACACTATGTTCATGCAAGATTGAAAATTTGTAGGTGCATTAGTTAGGCCAAAAGGCATAACCAAGGACTCAAAGTGTCCATGATGACAGCGGAAAGCTGTCTTCTGGATGTCCTCCTCCCACATACTAATTTGATGGTAACCAGAGCGAAGGTCAATCCTTGAGAAGTATTTGGCTCCATGCATTTCATCCACCAACTCATCAATCCTTGGGATAGGATATAATGTTCTTGATAGTATTCTTATTGAGAGATATGTAGTCTATGCACATGTGCAGGGTCCCATCTTTCTTCTTCACAAGGACTATAGATGAAGCAAAGGGACTTGATCTTGGTCTCATGAATCCCAAGTCAAGCAGTTCCTTGATGGTTCACTATATCTCATCCTTAAATATTTTTGGGTGATTGTAAGGATGGACCTTGGTAGGTGGTGTGCCTATCTCTAACTCAATTCTATGCTCCACTCCTCTATCAGGTGGCCTACCATGAGGAATATCCTCAAATACCTTCTTATGATTTTGGAGCAATTTATGAATGTCTTCTAGATATTGTGCTACTTCCAAAGATGTACCTTTAGTGGTGATTAGGCATTCTGCAGCCCACTCAATGTCTCCATGCCTCAGTAGGGATCTCATACTATGTGCACTCACCACTTGTTTTGGGTAGGTATTGATTCCCCTCAACACCACCTCCTTTCCACATTCACCTTTGAAAGTCATCTCAGGGATTTGGTAGTCTATTGAGTGCTTCCCAATGGAATACAACATTCTACTCCCAAAACCATGTTAGTATCAGCCACATTCACAACATAAAATTTATCTGTAATGGTGTGATCTCTTATAGTAATCTGCAATTTAGGAATCCATATAGAACAATCCATGGAATGATTACCTGGAATGATAACAGTGAAGCCTTGTTGATGCCCCGAAAATCATAGCATCAATCAGCAAGGGATTCTCCCCGGTAAGCAAGCCCAATTAGATCACTCACCGTTTGGTGTGGGGAATCCGTCTGGTTAACGGCCCGGCTGTCCTGTAAGACTTAATTCTTTTCATCGGTTGCGGCCTGATCCACCGTTTATGTATTTTTTATTTTAAAGATGAGATGCAAGTGTTGTAATCTAAATGCATGCAGTTAAACAAATCTGATCTAAAACTGTTTAAGCAAATTTAATCTATCCTTGCAAGGAGCAAACTGAAAGAATGAGTAATAAACTGGAAATGCGACCAAGAATTTCACAGATAGTTGTTCTAATTAATAGAAGAATTTACAGCAAAAAGAAGAAGATTATCAAAGATAGCTTTGATAGAGATAAACATTCCATTACTCATTTTACACAGAAATTTTGCATAGGAAAGTGAAAGCATTCATAACAGAGAAATAATTCAGATTAGTTAAGAACAATCTCACAGCCAATGTATGAATAACGCAGAAATAATTCGACCCACATTCAAAGCATTCCCACAACAAAACTTCGTGCAGGCTTTCTTTAGGAAAAATAGAGCTTCCATCATTGATGTAGCAAAGTAATTCACCTACAAAATTAGTCTATCCTTTCACCTTCCAAAAGTCCTTTTTCATCTCTTCTATCTCTATATTTATAGATTTTACAAAATTTGTCTCTTCCCAAAACCTAACCCTAGGGAGACCCAAAAGTTTGTCTTCTAGTGCCTAAAGAGACAAAAGCAATTTCCAGTTGTTTTACAAAACATTTATACAATAAAATAATTCCAGCTGTCTTTTACAAAATTTACAGTAAAACAAATTAAAGCCCAGGTGGTCCTGCCACTTCAGACGGTCTTTCTATTTCTGCTGAGGCGCCCACTTCAACAAGCATGCTCGCTTCAGTTGCTTTGCTTGCTTCAGCTGGGTTGTCTACACTTTCAATATAGCTGACCCACTGGTTGATTTCTCTTGGAATGGTATTACCCCACGCAGAGATTGTCATTTTAAGCGCTATTTCATGCTTGCGCAGATCTGATTTAACATTGGCTGCTCCTGCCACTGCTGCCTCGGTGATGCTTTCCAGAAAATGGGTATGGATAGAGGTCTTCCCAATGAACCGATGGAGGTCATCGGGATTTAGGACATCTATCTTATATATGTATTCTATTTCCACATTCAGCTCATTCTGCAAATCTGCCAAACGCTGCTCTCTTTCGGGAAACTCATAAATGGATTGAGGTAAAACCATGCTACATTTCTGATAGGTTTCCACAATTTTTTAGTAGAATGCGTGACATCTCTTGACGATTTTTCGGATTTCAACACTTAGCTTTGCACCACAATCCCTACAAAACTCGAGGACTCCACAATCCAAGTCCAATTCGTCGGCGGTCTTAACCCGTAGGTGCACTGGGAAACCAGATTTCCCTTCCCTCCATTCAATTATTTTATTTATCTCCTCCAAGTGATGCGCATACTTCTTTTTCAGCTTCAACGCCTCAACTTCAATGGTTGTCATCCTTGTTATCATTTCTTTCACCCTGCATATCTCTCCTAAAATAAGCACCAATGATTGATAAAATTTCTTTTGCATCTCGCATGCTTGCTCATGAACTGCAGTTAGGTCCTGCTTCTCATTTGCAACCTTGAGCTACTCTAATAGCTTCTCTTTTTCCCGCGTCATCCTGTCAAGCTGAGGCTTAAAGGATTTATTTAGCTGCACATTGTTGAGTTCAAGCTTCTCCAGTTCTCCTACGCGAGCTTACAGGTCTTTCTTCTCGCTTTCTGAGATTTCCAACTGCGTCTCTAGTGTGCTCTTTTCTTCTTCGAGTCGTAGGATTTGCACAGTTGTTTCTTTCTTTTCCTCTTGAAGCTCTTTGTACTTCAATCTTAACTCATTGCCTTTTAACACCTCTTTCTGCATGTTACCTTTTACTTTGAAACATAGGTCCCTGTACTTCTTAATTTCTTCCACCAGACAATCAACATTATCTTTACTTGCTTGAGCCGAAGCCACAGTGCATGATGCCGTGAACACAGGGTCGTCGTCAGTCCCTTTAACAAGTGGGGTTTCTGATACCCTAATTTCGAATCGACCCTTTCCAATTTTCATCTTCTTCTCTAATCTTTCTACAATAACCTTCTTCCTTTTATCAAAATAAACGGAATCCAGGTTGGCCACTTGGTGTTGCTTTGAAGGAGTGTATGGGGTAAGTGCTTGTAAAATCTAACTCACAGCAAAACCTAGCTACTATGGATTCCTCACTAGTGAAAAGATTGCAACACATTTACAAGAATAGGCATAAATCTGTAAAATGAAGAACAAGAACACATGAAATGGGTGAATAATGTAAATATTATTAACAGTCCAACCTCAAAATAGGTTAAGAACCTCCTTTTATACAAATAGGAACAATTCGAATCCATCTAGAGTGTTCACACTGATCTATATTAGAAATAGCTCAAACCCCCCTAGGTTGACCAAAATATCCCAAACCATCCCAAACTAGTTCGAAACTGCTATGTGAACGTTGGGAATGACTGGACAAGCCCATGTGACCTCACACATGTGGAGAATCTGGTTGGTTAGAGGTTAGGCAGCTAGAATTGGCTAAAAATGGGCAAAAGAGGCAAGTTTGTCCACATTCTGAGCATGTGCGCCCTTAGTCAAAGAGAATCCCACAAAACAAGGGATAAGAGGTCCCTAGGCATGCAGGAAGCAATAAATGACTGGGAGGGCGAACCCAACAGCTAGTTTGACTTGGCACAATGCTCAATTTTGTCCACATTGCCAACTGGTTCAAGCTAAATGACCATTTACCCACTAACCAACTTGGGGATGCAATTATTAAGCTGTTTGGTACTAATTAACCATCATTTCATAAATGATTAATGTAACTAGGTGTAATAATGTTCTAACACCCCCCCTTAAGCTAGACTTAGTGAAATATCAAAATAAGTCCTTGGAAACTACGCTCAAGTCACCTTTTACATCATAAAAATTTATTTGTCCATGTAACCAAGGTAAGGAGGAAAAACCACATGGGAAATAAAACCTACCCTCTAAAATGGACATGTGGCATATATCAGAATACACCAATTATCACCATGCATCACTCACCCCAAGCAAAGATCTGAGGTAAGTGAAGGTCTTCTCAGTAAAACACTTGGTGAAAATATCAGCAGTTTGCTCACTTGAAGGGAAATACTGCAATGCTATGGTCCGGTCATGCACCAAACCCCGAATGTAATGCATGTGTATCTCTATGTGCTTGGTCCTTTGCCTCTGAACTGGATCAGTAGAAATCTTGATTGTACTTTGATTATCACACCAAAGAATAGTGGGTGAATAAAAAACAATCCCGAATTCTGCAAGAAGACCTTGCAACCAAACACATTGTGTGGTTGCATTTACTGCTCCCCTCGGCCTCAGCTGAAGATAAGGAAATAGTATGTTGTTTCTTGCTTGACCAGCAAATAGGTCCATGTGCAAGCATAAAAACATAACTGGAAGTTGATTTTCGATCAATACAATCACCAGCCCAATCAGAATCAGTAAATCCTACTAGTTCAAGAGATGAACCAGCAGCATAATGGATACCAAAGTGCTTAGTACCCTGAACATAATGGAGGATCCTCTTGGTTGCCTTCCAATGAACCTCATGAGGCTCTTGCATGTGCCTACCAACAGCCCCAACAGCATATGACAAATCTGGTCTAGAATGAGTAAGATATAGCAAGCTTCCAACAAGCTGTCTATACAACGAGTTGTCAACTAGTGGAGAAGAACCCCACTCATTTAGCTTAACTCTAGATAGGAATGGGAAGTTTGTCAGTTTACATTCATCCATCTTAAATCTCTGCAGCAAATCTGAAGCATACCTTGCTTGGGTGACAGAAATTCCATTCACAGTTTGCTCAATTTCCAAGCCTAGAAATTGTCTCAACAAGCCTAGATCGGTCATTACAAATGCACTATGTAATGAAGCTTTTAATGAGCCCAATTCTTTGGTGCTGCTACCTATTATCAAAAGATCATCTACATACAGTACTATGATCAATATCAGATCACCATTCTGTTGCATATACACATTTGGATCAGACTTACACCTCTCAAACCCCAAAGATAGCAGAAAATTGTCCATTTTTGCATACCATGCTCTAGAAGCTTGCTTGAGCCCATAGAGTGACTTGTTCAACCTGCAAACAAGTGTATGATCAGAAATAAAACCTTTAGGCTGCTGCACATATATCTCCTCATTCAGATCCCCATGAAGAAAGGCACTCTTTACATCCATGTGATGAACCTCCCATCGCTTGGAAGCCCCAATGGCCAAAACTAGTCTTATGGAGTCCATCTTTGCCACCGGTGCAAATGTCTTTGTATAGTCCACTCCTTGGACCTGAGAGTAACCCTTAGCCACCAAATCCAACTTTGGTTCTATAAACCCATTTGCATTGCACTAGTTTCCTCTTGGGAGGAAGAGGGACCAAATCCCAAGTTTTTTTCTCATGGAGTGAGTTCATCTCTTCTTGCATGGCTGATTGCCACCTTGGGTCTGTAGATGCTTCTAAATATGACTTTGGATCAGATCCAACCATTAAATAACATGCATTACTCAGATCAGAATTATCACATGCAAAGGAATTGTGAAACTGAGATCTAGTTTTCCTAGCATCTTGGGGATCACTCGCAAGCTCTCCAGCAGCTTGTATTGTTTTCTCTGCTCACTTGGGCCTTGAGGGAGGGTCATGATGAGAGTCCATATCAACATCATCTTCATAAATATCAGAATAAGAACCACTACTTACATCATCATCAAGAAGAGGATATGTGCATTCCCCATCACCTTGTTCACTAGCTTGTAAAAACTCTTCTTCTTCAAATTGGACACTTCTTTCGATGAAGGTTTTGAGAGTGGATGGATCAAAGAGCTTGTATTCCTTGGCATCCTATGCATACCCAACCATGATTGACTCCTTGATTTGGGGCTGCAAGGCCTTTCTCTTCTCCGGTGGAATTCTGGCCCAAGCCCTTGAGCCAAAAATTCTGAAATGTGAAACATTGGGTTTGTGGCCCATCCATGCTTCAAATGGAGTAATTCCTTGCAATGCTTTGTGTGGTGCTATATTCTGAACATATGCAGCACAGTTCATAGCTTTAGCCCACAGTTTAGGAGACAAATCCTTTGCTTGCATCATGCAAGTTTCCATCTCTTTCAGTGCTCTATTTTTGCGCTCTGCAACACCATTTTGTTGTGGTGTGTAGGGCACTGAGTGTTGCATTTGAATGCCATGCTCTTGATAGAGCTATGGCAGATTCTTATTGACATACTCCTTGCCATTATCAGTCCTCAAAACCTTCATGGCCTTCCCACTGAAGTTCTCAACCATACTCTTGAAAATTTTGAAACATTCAAAGACTTCATATTTTTGCTTAAGGAAAAATAACCAGCAATACCTTGAGTAGTCATCGTTGAAGGTGAGCACATATTTGCTGCAGCCATAGGATGGAGTGGGGAGTGGACTAATCATATCAGAATGTACTAAACCAAGAGGTTCAGTAGCTCTCCTTGCCTTCCCTTTCTCATACTTCTTTTCAGCATGTTTCCCAACAATGCACCCTTTGCAAGTGCCATTGGAAATTTTGATTTGTGGCAGCCCTTCAACAATCTCCTCGTTGCTCAATGCTTGTAGATATATGTAGTTGAGATGCCCAAATATCTCATGCCATAGCTTGCTGACTTCATTTCCATGTGACAGAAGGAGCATTTGCGGAAGAGAACCCAAGAAAATGTGAGAACTTGTACATCTTCATATCATGGTCTACAACACCCATTGCAACAATTTTTCCGGTGGAAATTTCTGATATCTCCACATCATTCTGAGTGAAGACAACTTTCTTTGCTTCTCTAGTATGTGTCATTTGATATACAGAGAGCAAGTTTTCTGCAAGATTTGGTACATACAGCACATTAGAGAAGAACCCATTCTCCATAGAGATTTTCCCAATGCCATGAGCAGGGATTTCTGAGTCATCTCCCATGCGAATGGAGGGACCACTGTAACATGCAAGATTAGAGAACGAATCTCTTGAAGAAGCCATGTGCCTTGAGGCACCTGAATCAATGATGAACAAGGATGACTGAGATGTACAAGCCACCAAAGCATGGCAGCTCTCCTTGTCTTTAGAAACGCTCTCCTTCTTCTTGGAACTTTCAGGAAGAGGAATATTGTTTTTTCTGTAGGAGATGTGTCATCATGTTTATGGTTTTCTTCATGCATGAAATCTCTGGGTGAAAACCCCTTTAACAGTAGTTGCATTTTGTCTTCTCAACCTTCTTTCCCTTTTTCTTGGCCGGATTTGAAACCCCATCAGTGGATTTGGGCCTCTCATCCTTCTTCTTCTTCTCTTGAGGTTTCGGCCCCCTTGGTTTTTGCTAGCCTCTTCCATTTTTCGAATCTCCAGCTGCAAGAACTTGGTCTTTTTGCTTGATGGTGCCCATCAAGACCAGCTTGTCTTGCTCTTGAGTTAGCATCTCCATGAAATCAGCCAAAGGTGGCATCGTCCAACCTCTAACTGTGAGCCTTGTGGAGTTGAAGGAAGACACAAAAACTGAGTATTCAGAACCCAGTTTGGAGAGAATGGACAACACCAATTGTTCTTCTTTCTTCTCTATGCCACATTGTCGAATCTGCAAGACCAAGCTCTTGAAATTGGTGAAGAAGTCCTGGATGGAATCGAAATTCCCTGGGCTCAGTGAAACAAGCTCATTTTCGAGCTGGTGGCCTCTCATCTCATCAGTCTTTCCAAACAAGGACTCAAGCTTGAGCCAAAATTCATTTGGAGTAGCTAGACTTTCTACATGAAATAAAAGGTCTCTTGAAATGTTGAGACAAAGGAGGCCAAATGCCTCATCCATTCTGTTAAAAAAATTGGATTTCTCCACAGCTAAGTTTGGCTCCACCTCAGTGCCCATCGTAATTCTATAGAGACCCTTAGATCTCAGCAAAATCACCATTTCTGCCTTCCAATTGAAATAGTTGAAGGGAGTAAGCACATTTGGGTGAGATGGCTCCATTCTTCTCTGCTGCTCACATACTTGCTGACAATGTTGATCTTCAATACCTACAAACAACTCTCAAATCACTCAAGAGGGATCTACACTAACATATTCGAACCCTGTTTGATAGTGGGTGCATTGGGGAGAGCATCACACCTGAGAAGAGCCACTAGATTTCTCCAATGGACTCAATGCAATGGCCTCAGGAATTCTGTGGTTTCTCCACTGCTTCTGGCAAGCCACTAAAACAGTCTTGCTTGTTCTAATGGTAGCTCCAAGGGCTCTGATACCATGTAAAATCTAACTCATAGCAGAACCTAGCTACTATGGATTCCTCACTAGTGAAAATATTGCAACACATTTACAAGAATAGGCATAAATCTGTAAAATGAAGAACAAGAACACATGAAATGGGTGAATAATGTAAATATTATTAACAGTCCAACCTCAAAATAGGTTAAGAACCTCCTTTTATACAAATAGGAACAATTCGAATCCATCTGGAGTGTTCACATTGATCTAGCTTAGAAATAGCTCAAACCCCCCTAGGTTGACCAAAATATCCCAAACCATCCCAAACTGGTTCGAAACTGCTATGTGAACATTGGGAATGACTAGACAGGCCCATGTTACCTCACACATGTGGAGAATCTGGTTGGTTAGAGGTTAGGCAGCTAGAATTGGCTAAAAATGGGCAAAAGAGGCAAGTTTGTCCACATTCTGAGCATGTGTGCCCTTGGTCAAAGAGAATCCCACAAAACAAGGGATAAGAGTGCCCTAGGCATGCAGGAATAGTTTGACTTGGCACAATGCTCAGTTTTGTCCACATTGCCAACTGGTTCAAGCTAAATGACCATTTACCCACTAACCAACTTGGGGATGCAATTATTAAGCTGTTTGGTACTAATTAACCATCATTTCATAAATGATTAATGTACCTAGGTGTAATAATGTTCTAACAGTGCTAAATCTTTAGTTGTGACAATCCCTTCACTAGCTATCCCTGATTGGATTATTGTTGATAGATCCAAGTCCATGGCTCGCGGGCTAGACATGCCCTGTTCTGCAGCTTTATTAGATTCTTCTGCTTCCTCTCTTGCCCTATTTTCTACTTGCTCTGCTAGCTCTATTGCCTCTCACTCTGCTTTCTCCCTTATCTCCTGCAAGCTTTCGGCCTCTTCTTGTTGCAATTTGGCAGCTTCTTCTTGCAATTTGGCAGCTTCTTCTTGCACTCTGGCATCTTCTTCTTGCCGGATCCTCTCCTCTTTATCTTTCCGAGCCTTTTCTTCTTGCTCCTGCTGAGCTCTAGCAGCTTCTACATCTTGGTGCTGCTTGACTTCTTACTCCTTTTGGAGTCTTTCTTCTTCCTCATTTTCCTTCCTCTTGGACTCCTCTGATTGTGATGTTGTTTCCTCTTGTTCCTTTTGGATCAACCCAACAACTCTAGGGTTGGAACTTGCTCCACTTTTAGTGCAGTAACATTTTCCCAACTCAGTCAAGTTCCTGGCACTCCGGAAAAATTCTTCACCCCTGTCCCAAAGATGTGCGTACTCAAAAGTAGCTCTGACATTGGTATAGTGCTCAGCGACTCTGCCACTAGGATCATGCCTCCTAAAAAAATTTGTGCCGAAACGAAAAACTTCTAAGTCCTGAGCAAAGGTTTCACCATCTTTTGATTTCTAGAGACTATATGCACCGATGGTGAAGGGATTTGGTGGGTACATACCTTTCTTCTTCTCATTGAGAATCTTGTTGACCCCACTGATGAAGAGTTGCCTTACAACTTCTTTGTGTACTACAAATTCCATGACATACCGAGGAAACAAAAAGGGAGGTTTAGTTCCTCCACTCATTCTGATATAGGTGCCCTCGGGGAAGAAGTAATAGTCCCCAAATTCTTCTATGATGGGTATGGCATTTTTAGACAAACAATTTGGCTCTTCTTTAAAAATGAGCTGATACAGGGGCATGATGAACTTTTCACAAATTTGTTTGTAGTGATTTGTGTATTTGTTTTCCCATGTGATTTGATAAGCTACAAAGAGAAGGGACTCCTTTTTGTTCCAAACGGAGCCCAAATCAAGAAAAGGGTGCTTGCTTAATAAGCAATCTATCAAATATGAAGACATGAAGAAATCAACTTTCTTCTGGGTCAGTCCTCCTTGGGCAGTAGTTAAGAGTGAGACCATGCTGTCTGATATTATGTCGGCTCAATTGAAGATTGTACCAGACGTGGCCACATGGACCATCACTGGCACCCAGCCAATCTTAAAGATGTTTCCATTTGGCATGCCAAAAATTTGACTCAACATTAAGGCAGTGAGTCTGTAAGGAGTCCTCAAAAGCACACTTTCATACTCCCCGTTGGCTCTTTGCCTGATTTTCCTTTCAATTATTAGCATCTTCCTGGCGGATTCTAGAGGGTCCACTGTTTGCTTTGTTAGCCAGTCATTGTTCATCCAAGCCCTTTCCTGGGGTAGCCTATAGGTATCCATGATATGCTCTGGTGCGAAGGACGCGAGGCTCATCCCGGTGTTATCATAGATGAATCTTGTGTCAGTTTTCACATGAGGAATTATCCAGCCAATAACTTCTGAGCATGGGAATAGCTTGGGACGAGTTGCTGCCTTGTGAAGGCCAGACTTCTTGATGTTCAAGTAGACCATGGTTTCTTCTAAGGTTGCGTCGGGGTGCTTCTGGTCTCTGATAAATCTGTATAACTCACCCCACTAAAATTATGGGGCGGCGTCCCCTAGGGCTACTCCCGTGAGAGCTTTTGTATCACAAAACATTGTCTCAACTGAACGTCCTACTAGGGCTATCCTTTAGAAAATATGTACATGCAACGAATGTCGTCGTGGAATAAGGAACTTTCTGAAACACCATTTATATTTTTTACCAGTTCAGCTTTCAGTAATCGAAAGAATGCGAGGGAGGAGCCCTTCCATAACAAAAAGAACGACTGACAGGCCGAACTGTATGCATGTGGGGCACAATGCATAGTGGCCACGGAACTAGTTGATGGGAATGAGCATAAAATGGTTTGCTTTCGAACTCGCGCGAGACCTGCTCAGCAATCTAGGGGCAAAGAAGTTCTTATTGGGAAACACCCAATAAACGGATTTTAAGCTACCAATGAACACTGAACGGGGTTTCCTACTTGGTAAAACCAAAAGGAGGAGATTGAGGACCTACCTATCAGTCTTTGAACGTCTCCCTACGGTCGATGCGCATACCGAGCTAGTGACAGTCTGAAGCTTCCAATGGAGAACAGCAACGTTTCTTGGTTTTGACAAGGATCGAATGAAAAACACCGTTGGGTGAATACATATATATACAACAGGGGAAATTAATTCCCGCGGGGTGGACAGTTGGAGACTTAAATGTGCATGGGGCTCGATGCAAAGAGAAATAATTCCACACGGGCCAAAATTGAATTTTCTACCAACGAGTCTTTCTCGTTTCCCAAAAAATTAGGATGCGCCATGGTCGGCGACTCGACTGGTAATTCCTTCGCAACGGTCGGAAATTTTAAGGGTAACCCCTGCAACCACAACACTATGACGGGGATTGAAACGGGGTCGGTCAGGGTTAAACCAACAAAATGTGCAACGGTCGGGAGAATTAATCCCAAAAACTATGACCAAGACACGCGACGGAGACTTTCGAAACTGAGGCCAAAGTGTGGCACAAAATATCGGTGAAGTTAAGGTCAAGATTTGCACAATGATCGGGAGAATTAGTCCTAAAAACTGTGACCGAGGCTAGCTTTAGTGCTATTGATCGGCGCTTTCAGATTTAAAAATTGCGGTCGATCGGCGCAAGTTTAAATTTAACAAGTGTGCGGTGGTCGGCAAAGTTAAGGTTAAAATGTGCGCAACAGTCGGTGCTTTTATCATTAAAAATGGCGACTGAAACCGACTGAAAAGAACATTTTCCTTACCAAAAAAAACAAAAAAATACTGAAGAAACAAGGAGACTTGAAAGGTTGAAAAACAAGCTCAAAAAGGCCAAAGGACTTCTTCAAAAAATAAGAGGGGCCCCAATATTTACAAAATTTTGGGAGGGATGTTGTAGCAACAACAAGCCTCCAAATTTTTCAGTAGGTAGCTTCCTCCTTTCGACCAGAGTTGAATCAATGAAGTTATGTGTTGCTCCTCCATCCACTAACACAGTGATTGATTGTTCATGAACCACTCCCTTGAATTTGAGTGTATGTAAGCGAGGCACTCCTGACAGTACTGCAATCTTTTTCACCTCAGGGGTAGGTTCTTCTTTTGCAATCTCATAGGCCAATCCTGCATCCATTGGGGCCTCTTATTTTCCTCTTCAGCTTCGCTCTCTGAGTAAATTTCAATGTAGTATGTTTTTCCTTTAGCACATATGTGTCCTGAAACCCATGGTTTCTGACAGGTGAAACACAACTTCCTTCTTCTCAATTCATCTCTATCTTGTGAGTAATTGTCCTTCTTGAAATTTCCAGAAGGACTTTTCATGGGTGGCCTTTGATTCTTGAATTGAGTAGGAACAACAGTTCTAGGAGGAAATCTAGTCCTTAGAATAGAGTCTTGCAAGTCTCTTGTTCTACTTAATGCATCTTGCAAGGTAGAGAGTCTGTAAGCCTTCACCAAACCTTTCAAAGGTTCTTCTAACCCCTCAATGAACAACAGGATCAATCTAGCTTTTGAGATATCAGAGACCATCACAGCTAATTTTTGAAACTCAGATATGTAGGCTTCAGGAGTTCCAATCTGCTTCACATGCGCTAGTTATCTGAAGGTGATTTCAGGATCTCTTCTTTCGAATCTTTCAACCAATCTTCTTGTGAACTCTTCATAAGTGGTCACTTGATCATGCCCAAGTGTTTTCAGGACATGAAACCACCAATCATTGGCTTTTCCATATAAGTGCATAGTAGTCGACTTAATAACATCTCTCTCATCCATTGGATTTAACTGAAAATATGTATCAAGCTTCTGAATCCAATAGTTAGTAGTGCACTTCTGTGAACCATCAAAGGAAAAGAAATCTTACCAATAGCATTTCTTAACTCATAGTTCTGATTTGGCATCTGAAAGCTTCCTCTCGAATTGGTTTTGTACTGAAGATCACGAAATATTTGAATGGCAAAGCTCTTTTGCATTCTTCATTCAATGTGAGGTACTCAACATATTTGTCTTCCCATGAAGCAATACCTTCATTTCGAACCTCAGGTTCCTCCTTTTATTCTTCAGTAAACTTGGGCATAGTAGGCCTTGATGTGGGATGAGACTCTATCTTGAATTCATTAGGGCGATTGTGAGGCCTAGTTCTTGAGAAAATAGAACCACCACTGATCTTCCTTTCGCCACGTGGGGAACCATTGTTGCTCCCTTCTCCATTTTTGCTTCCTAGATGTTGAGCTAAGAACTCTCTGATCTCTTTTCTGAATTGGAAAATATTGTGGGATATGTCTTGTAAACCTTTCAGAATGCTTTGTAAAAAGAGCTTGAACTCATATTTTTCTTCATTGTGAGACATATTTGACTCTCCTTGTAGCTTTCCTTCAGTAGAATTGATTTTTTCTCCCTCTTCTTCCTCTGGCAGAGGATCCTTCTTCTTAGAATATGAATATATTTTTGGACTCATAGAAATATGTCAAGAGCATGTTCATAGGACCATTCTCTAATACAAATTTAATGTACCAACCAGGATTAATGATACACTAACTCACTCTCCTACAAGATTCAATTAAAAACAATGGATTTTGGTGACTGGTTTGACTGTAGGTAAGAAAATTTGAAGAACTCTAGAGGGGATGAGGACTATTCCATCCAATAGAACCGTTTCACAATGTACTGGGACCATTAATGTTTCGAACATCATCCAGGATGAAGTCTACTCCAATGCTCCTGGGCACCACAACATATGCAAACTAGAACATCAACTAAGCATGGGATGAGAACCAAAGGTGAAGTATTATGAATTAGGGAGGCTAAATAAAATAAAATATTAGTCAATGGACAACCTAGGTTTTCTCCAGAAATTTTTGGAAGGTTCTGATAAATTCTCACTAAGATATAATAAAAATTGCCTTCTATGATTGCATAGCTAGATCAAATTCAGGACTTCCAAAAATATCTAAGAGGCTCATGAATTTTTGACATGAATCTTGGGATGAGTCATATGATATCTTAATTAACATCAGAAATTGAAATCACTTCATTTCGACCACTACTCATTCATTTATCACACAAATTCTAGAAACTAGCTCAATTTCATTGAAATCTAAGCTACGTGCAAAAAGAGGTATGAGAATCATAATTTTATTCAGTAAAGCTTCATATTGGACATCATATATTCATTATTAAATTCATACCATCCATCAGTAGTTGATTCATACATCAAATAGTTCTCAATAATTAGATACAACCAGAAGAAACTCTTCCATCAGAAAAACCAAGAAATTAATCATAGATCTGTAGGGAGATCCATCAAATATATGCTACAGGGTCATACTCCTCTGGTGTTGACTCTAGGACCTACAATAAACTCAATGATAATGTTTGAATACCATCATCCTCTCACAGGAAGCAGGGGCACATCTCCCAAGTCACTGATGCACAATTACACTCAGTTCAATTCCTCAATTCTCAAAAGATGTGAAAGTGGTGCACTCTACTTATTTTATAGATGGAGGATGAATTGAGGACCAAGTCTCCTAAGCTAATGCGCCCTCATGGATGGATAAGGAAAGCTATCTTTCTTCCTTTTTCCTTTTTTGCTTTGATTTCTCGTTTTACCTTTTCTGCTTTAACTTTTCTATCATGCTTTTGCTTTTTACTGCTTTTTCTTACTTTTTTGCCTTATCCTGCTTTTCTTCCTTGTCCTGCTTTTCTGATTTTGTCCTGCTTTCTGCTTTTGTGATGATTTTTGCTTTATGTTACTTTTCCTGATTTTTTGTTTCCTTTATGCTATGTACCATCCTTCTTTCATTTTTCTTGATTTTCTAGCTTTCGATGCTTTCTCCTAACTTATTTTGCAAGTCATCTCCTCAATCAACCTTATCCACTAAGGCGCACTTATGGATCATTATCCTCTTTTATTCAAAAATAAAAATAGTTATTTGGTGAAAAATAATTATTCTCAAGTGCATAATAGACTTTAGGAAAATTAATTCACACTTCCTAATTAATTAAATGCCTAAACTTTCAAAATTAACCCCAAGTAAATGAAGTTGTCTCCTCAACCCAAGGGATTGGTCGGGTTACGAACTCAATCCAGTAATCATTATTGAGGGGACATGATAGTAAACCTTCAGACGCGAGCCATAGGTTATGACGGGCCTTCCATCCCCCAAGTGTAAGACGTTCCTATCCCCTCGAGGGGGGGGCCTCTATAGATACCACACCTGAATATCGAACAAATCCCACGGATTCTGAAATTTCCACTTCAGCGTACCCCTAATAACCCTAACATGAAATTCGCCCACAATTACAGTATTGTGGATGACTTGGCTCAATCCCCTACGGTTATGTCCACATTATAAGTGTTACATTCTTTCCCAAGTTACATAGATAAAGGAATTACTCAATGCACTTGTTATCGTCGACCATTCTGAATCGCATCTCCTGACCTTTGATATTGACAAAGGTGACCCATGACTACCACCGTCAGTTGCATTTCAAGTTCTAGCTACAGTAAAGAACGTCATGATTCATCGTTGTATTATCGATGAAGACGCATCCGCTTGCGTCATGTCTGCCAAAGTCTGGAAACGATTAGGGTCTCCTGAGTTGGTCCCCTCGTCTATTGCTCTTCACGAATATGATGGGAGACCATCCCAACCAAGAGGATTGTACCAAAATGTCCCCATAGAGTTGGGGCCAATATGGTTATGATCAATATCGAAGTAATCGATGTTGAACTCGACTACAACATCCTCTTGGGGCATAGTTATATGTACGCCATGAAGGTAGTCGCCTCCTCAGTATTCTCTATCATGATGTTTCCCTTAAATGGGATGTTAATTACCCTTAACCAGCTTAACTACTATGACCCTAATACTACAAGCAACCTCGACAATGTCTTACAAACTGTACTAGGTGATGATCAACCGTATGTTGACATTGCCCCTGGTATGTACAAGGACTCCAATTTGTTAGGAGTATATTCAGGACCACCACCAAAGATCCCTACATCGACCGATGGCCTAATGTACACAATTTTCACCACTGAAAATGGAGCTGCCTCCACCTCAACACCGTCATCAGCACCACAACTAAGTCATGGCATTGAACAAACGTTGAGCCCATCGGTACCACCAATTTTTCAAGTCACGTTCTTATACCCTCCCACGGGTGTACAGGGGATGTTGGTCATGGTTCAGTTAACTCTACCTGGACTAACATTGGGAATCTTGGTTTGGTATCTTACACCACCCTTCCCATAGATGGCTTCTAAACTAGTTTCCCATTATGAGTTTGTCCCTGTTTCGGCTAGGATGGCTGCAAGGCCCATAACATGTTCAATTACGACAGTCGAACTTATGACATCCACAACTACACCACAATCGATCGTCTCTAAGACCACTAATGGGGTCACAAAACAACCAAAGTTGAAAGGTCCCCTATTACCCAACCCAACTGAGACTGCTTAGCCTAAAGCAGGGGGCATCAACCAACAATATTTGCAAGCCCTAGTTATGATCAATAATCCCAACCAAAGGGTCACACCACCGTGTTCTCTTTGTGGGCTGCAAGGCCACGCAACCAACTTATGTCCTACTCTACCAGAGCTAAGGAATTTGCTCAACCCTCCTGTTAGAATAACCGACGCTCCACCGACAGTAAAAGGGGGCACATCACCCTCGTCCACATCTAAGTCCAAAACACTGCGCACAAACCATGCATGTTCCATATGTTCTCGATATGGGAATTATACACATCACTTCCCTGACCTTCCTCGCTATCGAGAGGCTCTGGAAACCATTCACCTCATCGCACCCTTGGAAGATACCCCACCTCCCTTATCACCAGAACCGACCCCTATCCCCACGATTACCAAAGTGACCTCGACCAATCCCTCCCCACGGTGGGATAACTCCATACCCAATCAAAATTTGTTGCGGTGTCCACAAAGCCCAACCATTGCCATAAATCATATTAATTCCACGAGATAGTGTCGCTCATGCAACTTAATGTCTCACTAGTCATTCCAATATCCTCTCGTCACCTCATTTCGCAGTCTACGTGCAACACAAAGTTGATTGGCTGATAACCTCACCCCTTATGGGACAACACTTCCTACAGTAATTGAGGAGGATGTTGAACCAATAGAGTCCAACGTTGACAACAACATGTCACATCCATTAGATACCTCGAGAGATCTTGATCCCCCATCACTGATTTCCCATGATTTCCCGTGAAGCACTAGATCCCTTAATATTCCCTCAAGACAAGATTCTAGCACCCACCCCAACTGTCTCTGAGTACCTTGAAATCCTGCATCTCGATTCAGTTCCTCTTCCTCCCCAAACAGAAGACCCGGGTTCTTCTGATGAGGATATGTTAGAAGAATGCATCTTCACCAAAAACGAAGAAACAATCAAGGCCGTGAATGTTACTGAACCTCCATGGGACACCTTCCATCATAGATCCTCAGCGACGCGTAGGTAGGAACCACACATACTACCCATGGAACAACAATATGCCATCAACTCAAAAGACTTTTTACCCCCTAGTCACATCGATTGGTTCAAAAATCCTATCCCCGCCCCAGATGCGTTCGAAGACGGTAATGTTGCCAATATCTCCCCTGCCATACAGGTTAATATTTCTGTCACACCAGGAGTCGTCGAAAACATCTCTATTGGGGCTTCCTGCTCACCATAGGAAATCACTGATTTTACCTCTATATTTAAAGATTTTCGTGATGTCTTTGCATCGTCCTACGAAGAAATGCTAGGTCTTGACCCAACAATTATCGAACACCACATTAACACTTGGCCCAATCCCATCCTCATCAGACAAAAATAGTTCCTGGCCCACCCTTCTAAGGCCCTCGCAATCAAAGCTGAGATCGAAAAACTCTTGCAAACCGGATTTATTTTTCACATTGCTTACACACCATGGGTGTCTAACCCCATCCCAGTTAAAAAAAAGCAGGGAACTATTCGTGTCTTTACGGATTTTTCGAGGCCTCAATTTAGTCTTTCCTAAGGACAACTTCCCCACACCATTCATCAACCAAATTGTTGACTCATGTGTCCGTAGCGAAATGTTGTCCTTTATGGATGGGTTCTCCAAATACAACCAAATACGCATTCACCCTCAAGATCAGTATAAAACTGCATTTACCACACCATGGGGCACCTTTGCTTACAAATTCATGCCCTTCGGTCTGAATAACATCGAAGCGACTTTCAAGCAAGAAATTGCATACATCTTTAACGACTTGGCTCACATCATCCTTGCTTTTTTAGACAACCTTACCGCCAAGTCCCAAAAATAATGTGATCACCTCCAAGACCTTCCTACCATCTTCACAAGATGTCGCAAGTATAATATATGATTAAACCCCCTCAAGTGTGTATTTTGCATCACCGTCAATCGTCTCTTAGGATTCATTGTTTCCAAAGACGGCATCACCGTCGACCCTTCCAAGGTGAAATCCATCTTGGAATTACCAGCACCATGAACCCGATGCCTGTTACAGAGAGTCCAAGATAAGGCCAACTTCCTTCGTTGTTTTGTTCCCGAATATGCCACTCAAGCCCATATATTTTTACGGATTCTTAGAAAAGATATGTCATTTAAGTGGGATGACTATGTCCAAACTGCTTTCGATGCCCTTAAACAAGCATTGTCATTAGCTCCCCTCATCTCTCCACTGGACTTTGACAAATATTTCATCTTGTATATATCTGCGTCAGCTTCCACGGTAGCCATCGTACTAGTCCAACCTGCTGAGGACCACCAGGAACATGTCATATATTACGTCAACAAAACCCTCGCTGGACCTGCACTCAACTACACCCATGATGAGAAGCTTGCACTTGCAGTCATCATTTATGTACAGAAAATATGCCACTACATTATGCTTCAGAAGACAACCGTCATCGCTGATTCCAACCTTATGCAATACATACTTAGCCATAGGCTTATCAATAGTAAATTTGCACGGTGGATCATTATCTTACAGGAATTTGACCTCGAATTTGTTATTTCCAAAAGAAAGAAAACTATGGCTTTAGCCGAACTCATTACAAACCTACCCTCTACCACCACAAGAGATCTTGTTCAAGACTAGTTACCCGATGAGCACCTCTTTCTCATTACGGCCAAAGATCCTTGGTACAGCAATATCCTTCTTTATCTCCATACTTAGAAGTTCGCTCCCCACTTATCTCGTGACGATCACCTCAAAATCCGCAACAAGGCACCACGATACCTCCTCATTGGAGACGTTCAATATCAATGAGGTATTGACATTATTCTTCGACGATGTCTAATGCACGAAGAAGCCGAACAAGTTCTCAATGATTTCCATAGCGAAGCGTGTAGCGGACACCTCTCTGGATTAGCTAGCCACCACCGCAAAATTCCTACGAGTAGGATATTTTTGGCCCTTTGTATTCAAATATTATGTCTATGTCGTCAAACAGTGTGTGAATTGTTAGGTATTTTCCTACAAAACACGGTCTCCCCCCACACAACTCTATCCAATCATCATTGCTGGCCCATTTTGCAAATGGGCAATTGAATTTATGGAATGTTGTCTTCGGCCCACGGTCACCACCATATAATCGTATCCGTTGATTATTTCACCAAATGGGATAAAGTGATGCCCACATTTGATTGTAAAGCAGTGATCGTTTCACGACTCTTCTTCAACCATGTCATCTCCCGCTTCGGCATTCCCTACCATCCAATACGTCGTCAAGTTGATACCAGATACCCCTACACTGGAACAACGCCTATTCACCTTGGAAAACCTTGATGAATAATAGTGTGATTCTCTTCAATAGAACGAATCCATGAAAGTTCATTCCAAGGCTCACTACGATCGACAAGTGCGACCATGCACCTTCAACGAAGGTGATTTTGTTCTTTTGTTTAATTTCCAAGAAAGACGGTAAACCAGGACCCGAGAAATTTGTATCTCAGTTTATAGGCCCTTATGTCGTTAAGCATTGTCTCCCAAAATGAGCCTATATATTAACCAATCATGAAGGTATTACCCTCAACAACCTGGTCAATGGGTTGTACCTCAAAAGGTTTTATCCTTAATTCTCTAGTACCCCATAGGTATGGATGTTTTGGTTATATGATTTATGCATTGCCAATACCTTGTTCATGTTCTTTACTACACTTGGGTATGTGCGTCGTGTTTGCAGGATCCCAGCTAGGACAATCTCAGAGACTATTACTTTTCCACTATAAGAACAAGACTCCTCCCTACAGCAACATGAGTCACACACCCTACCAGAGGTATCATTCTGCAACTGGCATATAGACACTATTTACCCTCCATTTATAATGTATTTCCTAGTATTCCCACTGATAAACATAGGGCCCCCGTTCATGGCCTTGATGTGCCATCAACATCATGACCGTGAATATCATGTTCCCCCATGGGTGTGTGCACCATTTCCATCCTCGTCATCAATATTTGACACCCACGATTTTGACCCCCCACAAGTCCGAGGAATCTGACCTAGCGTGAAAAGACCCTCCCTTCAAGTATCATTTTTCAATTAGGCATTTACTCCACTAAGTAGACACTCGTTAGATTCTTCAGCACATGTTACAAGAACGATTCGCAAAGCCCCCTCATACCTCCATGATCACTTTGCCCTTCGTAATATCCCTCATATCATTACCCCCACAAAGACACCTATGGGGCCCCCACCCTCAGACGTAACCAGTTCTATTCAGTTATCCCGTGGGTATACACTACATGGCATTGATTCATGGGACACTCATCTTTGCGTCTTCAAGATAACCCCCATTTCATCTTGGAAAGTGTCCCCCAACCCACTCAAAACTGTGGGGGCTCCGCCCATCATCAAATTGGTCCCCCAACACACCAAAAACTGTGGGGACCCCACCATTATTCTTTATGTACAAACATGTTCCCTCATCACCTCACATCGCTGGAACACCATATTATTTTGGCAGCAACCCATGGTCGCCTGTGATCGATGTGTTTGAGTCTCCATATGTTCAGCAGTATTTGTTTTACCAATCACAATCACTCATCGTTTTGCATCTCCATCAAAACCCTTTCATTTGCAATTTATCTCCATCTGTTTCAATCTGTGTAATTTCGAAAGAAAAGTTGTCATCCCTACTCCCCATGTTTATATCGATTAAAGGAATTTATGAGCCCCATGCTTATCAACCAATCTTGTGTCAGGTTTGTTCGTTCACCAGTCGGTTACAATATGATCTCAATTCTTAGGATAAGACTCTCATTTTATCATGTACTTAAGCTCTCGTCAATGTCAAAACACTACATTCTGAGAGTTGCAATAGTTTTAGTTGTACAATGGGACCCCTTTAAATCATTATAAGGGATCACCTCGAACTTAGTAGGGAGAGTCATTAGTGATCCCTAACTAAGTGGTTTCCCCTATGTTCAACGTCAACACATCATCGCATCAGGGGGAAATATACTTTTGAAGGTAGTATTGTTCATATTTGGAAATCATGGTAGTAGTCTATTTGGTATAAGTGAAAAGGTAGCAATCTATTTGGTATAAGTGAAGCTCTCAGGCATATTTACATACCAATTTGGTCCCCCACCCCAGTGGGATTGTCATGGTCACTAGCAATTGCATTTCTTCAACACTCTGCAACAGTCCCTTGGTTATTTACTCGCATATGGATTGAAGCCTCCTTCATCCATGTCCCATCAGTATAGTAGAGTTGATACCTTGGTCCTCTCTCATTGTAATCACTTTGACAGCATTTCACGAGCATGGGTATACCCGCCTCGTTTGTATTAAAACTATTATTTATTACAGATCCAACTGTTGCACCTAAAATCTTACCACCATTAGATTCAATGTATACATCCCTGAAGTTCTACTAACTAAGTCATTTACCTGGAAGGGACATCATTGCACTTCTGCTAGGTTTTGAGAGGTCGTCGTAGGCTGCACTCATGCAACCTGCAATGTCTCACCTTACTCCATTACAGGGTGCGACGAAGTCAGTTAAAAGGAAAAAATATCTTCTTCGAGCTCATTCTCGAAGGTTGCTGACTTGGATCCCTATCCCTGACCTGTTGGGGGAGCTGGCCTTCGGTTCCTAACCTATGGGGAGGATCCCCTATCTCTCTCCTATCATATCTCAACCTACCCTATCCATATCCTATCCACTTAGTCCTATATAAGTGAGGCTGTACCCCTCTCCAAAGGGAGGAAGTCTATGGTACTCTTATGTTGGTGGAATTAGCTTGGTAGATCAACACTCTGGCTTGGGGGACATCTACTTCTCTCTAGGAGCTTTGGCATGGCTTGTCGGAAGGAGCTTGCAACGTTAAGGAAATGGTTGTGATGCTCTTTTCTATTGTACTCTCCACTTTTCAATACAGTTAATACAATTGCTTTCCATAAATATTGTCGCATTTATAATGTTTAGATTTTTCCTCCTTAACTGTTAACTAAGATCTATCATATGAGATATATGCTTTCACTATTCTTGGTCTATTATATGTTCAACGGGGTATAGTTGTTCAAGATCTGGTAGCGTTGGAGCATTGGATCAACGAAGAAGAAAGGGATCTGCAAATCTAAGGTAAACAATCTATCTTTACATTGGCATTTCTATTTGATCTAGGAAAGTATTTTGTGTTATGTCCTATTTGTTCTAGACTTACGTTAAGCTAGGGAGATCAGGCCTTGAGTCCGCTCTCGATAGATTGTCCGTCAAACAAATCTGGCGACCATACTAGGGATGAACATTGCTTCATAGGTGTCGTTTGAATGTTATTTTCAGTTGACTTCTTCCCAGGCCATCTTGTTTGCCACTTGCTTCTTGAGGTAGTTCCACTGTCAGATCTTCACTTAGAAGAGTCTGATTACCTTCCTCTGAGTTTTCAAAACTTATTTTCAAACCTGTTTACTACTCATTACTTGGAGATTTGACTCATCTTTGAACTTAGATCTCTCCTGTCGCACCTGGGTGATATACACAGAGCGACACTGTGTCTTTTTTGGTCTCTGTTCTTTGTTTGTTGGCCTGTCATCGCAACCCTCTCACTGACCTTCTATGACTCCATCGCACTCCCCTCACTGGTGAACCACGACGTCGCACTGTGTATAAGCACAGAGTGCGCCGATCTACCCTTTTTTCCATACAGGCACCTTTTGTCCTCTTCTGTTTTGAGTGTGGTTTGTATGCATACTCCCTCTGCACTGTATGATCCAGTTAGAGATCTTTTTTGCTGTATGTGTTTGAGTTGTTTGGTTGTTGGAGTTTTTTTGGTTTCCATCTTGGACAAGTCTGAGATTTTGGTAGTGGAGGACACTTTGGTCTCCCCCACCTTCATCCGCTCACCCTTGTTTTCCCTCCTCTCCTAGCCTGATTTGATCAAGTGCATTGGATCAGTCCCAGACCTCACTTGCATTCTTTTTGTGAGCCGTGTTTGCTTTAGTGCTACTTGTTACTGTTTGACTTTGAGTGTTTGAATGTATTTTCAGTCCATTGAGTGCTCGCTTTCTCTTGAGATTTTCTGAGTTGCTAGAGTATTGCAAGTGATCTTTTCATTTCAAAAATCCATGCATAAAACATAGCTGTTATCAAATTATTGTTTTGATGCATCCGTTGAAAGATTAAAGGTACTTTGTTTTCATCATTTTTGAAATCATTTAAAAGAATTGTTCATGCATTGGAACGTTTCATTCACAAATCTTTTGGAAAATTGAAGAAGAATTGTATTGCTTCGTTTTTCATGAATTATGAATCATTCATCTTCTTGAGAAACTTGGATACTTTTCAATTTTGCAAAAGTAGTTTCATGTTTGAAAAAGTCACGTTGTACCTTTTGATTTTTTATGTTTTAAGCAATCATAGTGAAAGTGAAAAGCATGCATGCTCTGCTTAGGATCTCTCTCTTTTCATTGCTCAACGTCATTTTTGAAAAGACAAAAGAAAAATAAAAACATGTTTTGATTTGGCTTAGTAGTGTTGTGAAAATTTTGTGTTTCGTTGAAAAAGGAAAGGAATGTTCCAATATCATTTTTCGTAGATTTGGGATTGTTACATTGCATTGCTTTGGTAAAATTGTTGGAAAGAAAAAGAAGATTTCTCCTTCCCATAGGTAGCATTCATCGAAAGAAAAGCATACTTTTTACATGTAGCTAGGGCTTGCATTATGTTTCCGATTATGTACTCACCTCATGCATTCACCTAACCGTCCAGATAAAATTAACGGTAGAACTAGGGTAAAATATTTAGAAACTTGTGTATAAGTTAGAGATGTGTTCCAGCATCGTTAAGCGTGGCAGCTGTCGTTATTTGCCAGCACTGTATCCCGAGGGTATTGTAGTCTTCCACGTACTTATCGGTATATCGAGCTCCTTCACTTACCCACCAAGTCATCTTGAGTACTTGGCGTATATCGAAGGGTGTATCACGTACTCGGTAGTATATCGTAAGGTCTCTTGCTGAATGGTTGTGCATTAGACAGCACCACTATGGATTTGAGCTCCCACGTACCTTGCGTATATCGGGAGACACCCTTAGGATTCCTGAAACCAACTGAGTTAACCTTTTGGCCATCTTGGCGGAGGAATACACCGAGAACAGCACTCGGGGAGCTACTATGCCAGTACCGTCCAGGTAATCGGGTATGCAGGTAAGGGTACGGTCCCAATCCTCCTTATCGCGTCATATTGTTGGACCCTGCGGTATATTGCGAGTTGTGAAGCCTTGACTATCCTATGAGGTTCCAAACTGTTGAATCCACTATTGTAACATAAGTTTGCTTGTGGCCTTAGTTTGTGTAGGGTTTTGTTTGGTCTGCTTTCTTTTAGCTTTCCTTAGAAAAAACTCTTGTTTCAGTCACTCTGGCTGACTTTCCTTGGAGAAGGTTCCGTAGAATTCAAAACTTACCACCCGAATATCCCCTTAATCAGGAGGTACTTTCGAGGGTGAGGATGGATCCACATGCCAGGGTCGGGTCACATGAAGTGGAAAACCCCACTTTGAATGTTGGAGGACTTTTGTTTCCTCATACTGCTCCAGATTCACCTGCCTCTCATCCCCCATAGGGTGAAGAAGCACAACTCCCCACTTCACAAGACTTGGCTCCCGTTGCTTAGGGAGATCCTGGGTCGTTGGAATGGATAAATCAACCCCAAGACGACCCCATAGCCGCTGCTGGTCCATCAGCAGCCTACTAGACATCTTCTACCGGTCACCCAGTGGCCCATTTTGCTATTGCACCCCCACCCAGTCAAGCTAGTCCCGAAGATCACTTGACACCTTATCGAGAGCAACTGGCTCGTTTACGTTCCATGGGTGAGGAATTCAAAGTCGAAACATTCAAATAAGATTCGATGATCGGCCAATCCCAGGTCGCTCTTTATCTTTCGAGTCACCGGAATCATCCATGCAATGCGTGACCACTTCTGAAACTGGTCAACTTGCGCATGCATCTCCTAGACAGGAGACCAGTTCAGTACTTCCTACTACCCAACCTGTTGAACAGCAATAGTCCAACACACCTGTAACCACCACGGTTATGTTACCTGTTCCCCCACCTCAAACTTCGAGAGGAGGATACTCTTTACCCCCTACCCTTTTTACAAGTAACGTTAACCCTACGGTGGATAACCAACAACCAGCGTTGGGTCAGCCTTCACCTAGTGATCACCAAGTTGTTGCTGGGGGGCAACCCCCGTCTCTTAACCATAAAACCACAATTGGATTCCACGTTGGACCTACCATCGGCAATTCACTACCTCATGGACCTTCCACTACGGGACTATCCCATGATGGAGGACCATCCAATGTATTTCAACCTCCATCGAGTCAAGCGTATCCAGGTTATCCTAACCCTGTGTCGGGTCAACTTAATCCCGGAAACGCACTCTACGGGGTACCCTACCCTGGTAATCCTTACACTCTTTGGGGACAACAAAATGTTTTACAACATGGGCCCCCACTCACAGTCCCTCCACCTCCCATTGGTCCACCCTTGCCTCCCAGCGGAGGCAGCGGGCCCCCACACAACCCCGGAGGAGGCGTACCTCTACCTTCTAGCGGAGGACCACCTCATTTCGGTCATCATGGCCCACCTCCTGTCGGTGGAGGTGGTGGAGGACCATCTTATCCTAGTGGTGGTGGTGGCAGTCCACCACCCCACTATGGTGGAGGCGGTAGTGGACCTCCACCTCCTCCCGGCGGAGGCGGTGGAGGCCCATCCTATTCTGGCAGTGGTGGTGGACCACCACCTCCTCCCGGCAGAGGAGGTGGAGGCCCATCTTACCCCGGCAGTGGTGGTGGACCACCCCCATTTGGCGGCGGCCCACCCCCTTCCGGCGGTGGAGGCGGGCCACTACCTTATGGTCATGGGCCACCTTATTATGGTAATGGACCACCCCACTATGGCGGCAGACCTTCTTTTGGTTCGGGCGGCACATACCCTTACGGCCAGTTTTCTCTTGGTACACCTTACGGTCATACTGGTCCTTACACGGCTTATCCGTACTATCAGTACGCGTAGCCTAATCCACAGCTGCCATTTTTCTCTACTTTGGACCTACCTGACCTGTCTCGTTTAACCAACGACCCTATTTACCACGGAACTAACTGGCCACCTATTTCGGTGAAACTCCCGTCTGATATCCCGAAATTTGATGGCAAGTCGGGTGAAGATCCTAAAAACCACGTGATGACATACCATTTATGGTGTTCATCCAACTCCTTTACAGACGACTCGATCCATCTTAGATTGTTTCAAAGGACTCTCACTGATTCGGCTGCCAAGTGGTACATCGAATTACCACCCCACTCTTTTCCTGATTTTTGTTCTCTTGCCATGAATTTTTTGACTCATTTCCAGCTACCTATACGGTATGAAACTAGTACTGAGCTTTTAACTTCGCTCTGTCAGAATACCGCCACTCACATTTCGGATCACTGTTAGGAACCCGTGTCAACCCTTCTCTTTACTATGTTAATATATTGTTGTTGGACACATATGCTTTGTAAGTCATCCCGTAGTATTTGTTAATCCATAGTTTATATTAGCCCATAGTATTGGATGCATATGCTTTGTAAGTCATCCCATAGTATTATATGTTCCATGGTTTTGACTCATATTATTGGGCATAGACTTAGTATATAAGTGTGTGTTGAGGTCATTGAAGGCACCGTGAAGGTAATTGTATTGAGCTTGCTCAAAGGAGGTTGCCCCCTCGAAGTGGCCTGTGATCAATATAAAAGTGATTCTGAGTTCTGTTATTTCTAATATCTCGTGTATTTGCATTAATTAATTATTGCAGGTTCTTCACATCTAGTATCAGAGCACTTTCTTGGGCTCGTTGGGTGGAATTTCTGCCAAAAAAAAATTTCGCATCTATTGCAAGTTCAGATTTGGGAATAACCCCTATCTGCTTAACTGTGGGAAGTACTTGGGCATAAGCCATAAAACTCATTGTGAGGAGTACCACAGGAACCCCAAAGTAGCTGGCCCATTGAGAGGACCTTCCAGCGAAAAGGGCGACGACCCCTACCTGATTGATTAGTTCCCACCTGTGAGGTAAACCAAGAACTATCATTTGTGGCAAAGCGGTTATCAGTTTTACCTGAGTTGTGGAGTGAGGGGTACTGCCCCAATACGCAAGCCGTAAGATAGCATAGGTGGCCGAGTGAATCCCAAGAACCGATAGGAAGCCGCAGATACCTGGGGTCCATATCTATTTTAAGCTGAACTATTGCCAATCACTTCCGCTCCAGATCTAGCCATTTCAGATCTATTATGAAAGTCATTCCAGATCCATCCGTTTTCGATCCCTTCCGCGCTGTTGCAGACCCATCTGTTGCGGATCCCTTCCGCGCCGTTGTTACCGATCCATTTCTGAAAAAAAAAAAAAAAAAAAAAAAAAAAAAACGGGCATATCTCCCTTGTTTCAACTTCCCTGAAACTTCACTAACATCCCTGCAATACCATTCTGCATATTTCATTCTTGAAGACCCTATGCCAAATTCCACTTCCCAAGACTAGAAATCCCACATTTGTCTATTTTTAGGGTTTGCCATAACTCCTTCAATTTTCACGCGAATGCCTTCAATTTTTGCCACTGTATTCCTTTCCTAATTCTGCTTCTTTGTCCCTCTCTACCAAATTTTCTCATTCTTTCACCCCGCTTCTGAAATCCTCATTTTTTGCTTCCCTGTCCATCAGAAAGTGTCAAAAACCTTGTCAAACCCCAATTACCCATCCGAGTTTTTCCCAAATCCAAATCTTCCTTTACTAAATAAGCTTTTGTTTGTATTTTTCTATCCATTTCCAAAAAAAAAAAAAACTCTTAGTTGTGGTTGTCACCCGCGCAGGACCAAAAACCATGGAGGAAGCACTTGCAGCCATCCAAACCAAACTCCAAGATCTGGATGAAAAATTTCTCAGCCTCCATCTTCAGCATTTAGCCATGAACAATAACCGACAGCCAGAATCTTTTGCAGCCACCGGGTTCTCTTCTTCTAGCAATTTTCGTGGGCCGAAGCTTGATTTTCCTCGCTTCAATGGTACTGATCCGACTTGATGGATATACCGCGCAGAACAATATTTCAGTCTGCATAATACTTTTGATGTCCAGAAAGTTCCACTTGCATCCTTTCATTTGGAACAGAAAGCCCTTCAAATGGTACCTTTGGTACCTCAAAGCTCATCCCGAGCCAAACTGGACAGATTTTTGCCAACTCCTTTTGCCACGATTTCGTCCTAGTGCTTTTGACGACTTCACAGGAGCGCTCACTAAACTTCACCAAACTGGCACAGTGAGAGAGTTTCAGACAGAATTTGAGAAACTCGCCAATCACACAGAATGATTGTTTGATGAATTTTACAGGAGTTGTTTTATCAGTGGTCTTAAGGATGAAATCCGGTCAGAGGTTAAAATGTTATGTCCCAACACAATGATAGAAGTCTTAGGTTTGGCTAAGTTGGCAGAAGACAAGCTTACAGCCCAACAGCGCTCCAAACCCACTTTTGTTCCCTTCCGAAATATGGGTTCTCAATGACCTCCCATCTCGCCAGCTCCTCGACCAACTCCTATCAATCATTTGTCTGAAACCGAGATGCATGCATGCCGAGAAAAAGGGATTTGTTATAATTGTGATAAGAAATTTACTCGAGGACATAGATGTGTTCAACAAAATCTCTATCTCTTGGATGTGGATTCTCCGCCTGCCTCTGAACTTGGTGAAGAAGCTCCAAATACAGTAGATGATCAGGTCGACATTCAACACCCACCTGTTGACACTCCATCTCAGGACGACCCACCCACGATCTCTCTCCATGCTGTAACCGACGTCACAACCCCACAAATAATGCAGGTCAGCGGATACTTCAAGAAGTTCCCTCTTACCATACTCATTGATTCTGGTAGCACTCATAACTTCATTGACCCTCAGATTACCAAACAAGCTGATTGTTTTGTCCATCCTTGCTCCAATTTTGAAGTCATGGTTGCCAATGGGGGCACCTTACCTTGCAAGGGGAAGTGTCACAATGTGTGTATCTCTATGGAAGATTATAACCTGCGCTCTGACATGTTTTCCTTGTCCTTAGGCGGATGTGATGTGGTTTTGGATGTTTAATGGTTACGCACAATTGGCCCCATCTTATGGCATTTTGCTGAACTTTGTATGCAGTTTTAAGTCAATGGGGCACAACACAAATTAATGCGCTTATAAAATTCTGTTTTTCTGCCATATCTCCCTTGTTTCAACTCTGTTTTCCCTGAAACTTCACTAACATCTCTGCAATCCCGTTCTGCATATTTCATTCCTGAAGACCCTATCCCAAATTCCACTTCCCAAGACCAGAAATCTCACATTTGTCTATTTTTAGGGTTTTCCATAACTCCTTCAATTTTCACCCAAATACCCTTAAATTTTGCCACCGTATTCATTTCCTAATTCTGCTTCTTTGTCCCTCTCTACCAAATTTTCTCATTCTTTCACCCCGCTTCTGAAATCCTCATTTTTTGCTTCCCTGTCCATCAAAAAGTGTCAAAAACCTAGTCAAACCCCAATTACCCATCCGAGTTTTTTCCAAATCCAAATCTTCCTTTACTAAATAAGCTTTTGTTTGTATTTTTCTATCCATTTTCAAAAAAAAAAAAAAAAAACTTGGTTGTGGTTGTCACCCACGCAGGACCAAAAACCATGGAGGAAGCACTTGCACCCATCCAAACCAAACTCCAAGATCTTGATGAAAAATTTATCAGCCTCCATCTTCAGCATTCAGCCATGAACAATAACCGACAGCCAGAATCTTTTGCAGCCACCGGGTTCTCTTCTTCCAACAATTTTCGTGGGCCAAAGCTTGATTTTCCTCGCTTCAATGGTACTGATCCGACTAGATGGATATACCGCGCAGAACAATATTTCAGTCTATGTAATACTTTTGAGGTCCAGAATGTTCCACTTGCATCCTTTCATTTGGAAGGGGAAGCCCTTCAATGGTACAATTGATACCTCAAAGCTCATCCCGAGCCAAACTGGACAAATTTTTCCCAACTCCTTTTGCCACGATTTGATCCTAATGCTTTTGACGGCTTCACAAGAGCACTCACTAAACTTCACCAAACTAGCACAGTGATAGAGTTTCAGACAAAATTTGAGAAACTCACCAATCACACAGAAGGATTGTTTGATGAATTTTACAGGAGTTGTTTTATCAGTGGTCTTAAGGATGAAATCCGGTCAGAGATTAAAATGTTCTGTCCCAACACAATGATGGAATTCCTAGGTTTAGCTAAGTTGGCAGAAGGCAAGCTTGCAGCCCAACAGCGCTCCAAACCCACTTTTGTTCCCTTCCTAAATATGGGTTCTCAATGACCTCCCATCCCGCCAGCTCCTCAACCAACTCCTATCAAACATTTGTCTGAAACCGAGATGCAGGCACGCTGAAAAAAGGGGCTTTGTTATAATTGCGATGAGAAATTTACTCGGGGGCATAGATTTGTTCAACAAAATCTCTATCTCTTGGATGTGGATTCTCTGCCTGCCTCTGAACTTGGTGAAGAAGCTCCAGATATAGTAGATGATCAGGTCAACATTCAGCACCCGCCTGTTGACACCCCATCTTAGGACAACCCACCCACGATCTCTCTCCATGTTGTAACCAGCGTCACAACCCCACAAACAATGCAGGTCAAGGGATACTTCAAGAAGTTCCCTCTTACCATACTCATTGATTTTGGTAGCACTCATAACTTCATTGACCCTTGGATTGCCAAACAAGCTGATTGTTTTGTCCATCCTTGCTCCAATTTTGAAGTCATGGTTGCCAATGAGGTCACCTTACCTTGCAAGGGGAAGTGTCACAATGTGTGTATCTCTATGGAAGATTATAACCTGCGCTCTTACATGTTTGCCTTGTCCTTAGGCGGATGTGATGTGGTTTTGGGCGTTCAATGGTTACGCACACTTGGCCTCATCTTATGGCATTTTGCTGAACTTTGGATGCAGTTTTCAGTTAATGGGGCACAACACAAATTAATGGGCTTATAAAATTATGTTTTTCGGCCATATCTCCCTTGTTTCAACTCTGTTTTCCCTGAAACTTCACTAACATCCCTGCAATCCCATTCTGCATATTTCATTCTTGAAGACCCTATCCCAAATTCCACTTCCCAAGACCAGAAATCTCACATTTGTCTATTTTTAGGGTTTGCCATAACTCCTTCAATTTTCACCCAAATGCCTTCAAATTTTGCCACCGTATTCATTTCCTAATTCTGCTTCTTTGTCCCTCTCTACCAAATTTTCTCATCCTTTCACCCTACTTCTGAAATCCTCATTTTTTGCTTCCGTGTCCATCAGAAAGTGTCGAAAACCTCGTCAAACCCCAATTACCCATCTGAGTTTTTCCCAAATCCAAATCTTCCTTTACTAAATAAGCTTTTGTTTGTATTTTTCTATCCATTTCCAAAAAAAAAAACTCTTGGTTGTAGTTGTCACCCGCACAGGAGAAAAAACCATGGAGGAAGCACTTGCAGCCATCCAAACCAAACTCCAAGATCTGGATGAAAAATTTCTCAGCCTCCATCTTCAACATTCAGCCATGAACAATAACCAACAGCCAGAATCTTTTGCAGCCACCGGATTCTCTTCTTCCAGCAATTTTCATGGGCCGAACCTTGATTTTCTTCGCTTCATTGGTACTGATCCGACTGGATGGATATACCGCGCAGAACAATATTTCAGTCTGCATAATACTTTTGATGTCCAGAAAGTTCCACTTGCATCCTTTCATTTGGAACATGAAGCCCTTCAATGGTACCTCAAAGCTCATCCCGAGCCAAACTGGACAGATTTTTGCCAACTCCTTTTGCCACGATTTGGTCCTAGTGCTTTTGACGACTTCACAGGAGCGCTCACTAAACTTCACCAAACTGGCACAGTGAGAGAGTTTCAGACAGAATTTGAGAAACTCGCAAATCACACAGAATGATTGTTTGATGAATTTTACAGGAGTTGTTTTATCAGTGGTCTTAAGGATGAAATCCGGTCAGAGGTTAAAATGTTTTGTCCCAACACAATGATGGAAGTCCTAAGTTTGGCTAAGCTGGCAGAAGACAAGCTTGCAGCCCAACAGTGCTCCAAACCCACTTTTGTTCCCTTCTGAAATATGGGTTCTCAACGACCTCCCATACCGCCAGCTCCTCGACCAACTCCTATCAAGCATTTGTCTGAAACCGAGATGCAGGCACGCTGAGAAAAAGGGATTTGTTATAATTGTGATGAGAAATTTACTCGGGGACATAGATGTGTTCAACAAAATCTCTATCTCCTCGATGTGGATTCTTTGCCTGCCTCTGAACTTGGTGAAGAAGCTCTAGATACAGTAGATGATCAAGTCGACATTTAGCACCTGCCTGTTAACACCCCATCTCAGGACGACCCACCCACGATCTCTCTCCATTCTGTAACCGGCGTCACAACCCCACAAACAATGCAGGTCAGGGGATACTTCAAGAAGCTCCCTCTTACCATACTCATTGATTCTGGTAGCACTCATAACTTCATTGACCCTCGGATTGCCAAACAAGCTGATTGTTTTGTCTATCCTTGCTCCAATTTTGAAGTCATGGTTTCCAATGGGGGCACCTTACCTTGCAAAGGGAAGTGTCACAATGTGTGTATCTCTATGGAATATTATAACCTGCGCTCTGACATGTTTCCATTGTCTTTAGGCGGATGTGATGTGGTTTTGGGCGTTCAATGGTTACGCACACTTGGCCCCATCTTATGGCATTTTGCTAAACTTTGGATGTAGTTTTCAGTCAATGGGGCACAACACAAATTAATGGGCTTATAAAATTCTGTTTTTCGGCCATATCTCCCTTGTTTCAACTCTTTTTTCCTTGAAACTTCACTAACATCCCTACAATCCCATTCTACATATTTCATTCCTGAAGACCCTATCCCAAATTCCACTTCCCAAGACCATAAATCCCACATTTGTCTATTTTTAGGGTTTTCCATAACTCCTTCAATTTTCACCCAAATGCCTTCAAATTTTGCCACCGTATTTCTTTCCTAATTCTGCTTCTTTGTCCCTCTCTACCAAATTTTCTCATTCTTTCACCCCGCTTCTGAAATCCTCATTTTTTGCTTTCCTGTCCATCAAAAAGTGTCAAAAACCTCGTCAAACCCCAATTACCCATCTGATTTTTTCCCAAATCCAAATCTTCCTTTACTAAATAAGTTTTTGTTTGTATTTTTCTATCCATTCCCAAAAAAAAAAAACTCTTGGTTGTGTTTGTCACCCGCGCGGGAGCAAAAACCATCGAGGAAGCACTTGCAGCCATCCAAACCAAACTCCAAGATCTGGATGAAAAATTTCTCAGCCTCCATCTTCAGCATTCAGCCATGAACAATTACCGACAGACAGAATCTTTTGCAGCCACCGGGTTCTCTTCTTCTAGCAATTTTCGTAGTCCAAAGCTTGATTTTTCTCGCTTCAATGGTACTGATCCGACTGAATGGATATACCGCGCAAAACAATATTTCAGTCTGCATAATACTTTTGATGCCAAAAAGTTCCACTTGCATCCTTTCATTTGGAACAGGAAGCCCTTCAATGGTACCGTTGGTACCTCAAAGCTCATCCCGAGCCAAACTGGACAGATTTTTGCCAACTCCTTTTGCCACGATTTGGTCCTAGTGCTTTTGACGACTTCACAGGAGCACTCACTAAACTTCACCAAACTGGCACAGTGAGAGAGTTTCAGACAGAATTTGAGAAACTCGCCAATCACATAGAAGGATTGTTTGATGAATTTTACAGGAGTTGTTTTATCAGTGGTCTTAAGGATGAAATCCGGTCAGAGGTTAAAATGTTATGTCCCAACACAGTGATGGAAGTCCTAGGTTTGGCTAAGTTGGCAGAAGACAAGCTTACAGCCAAACAGCGCTCCAAACCCACTTTTGTTCCGTTCTGAAATATGGGTTCTCAACGACCTCCCATCCCGCCAGCTCCTCGACTAACTCCTATCAAGCATTTGTCTGAAACCGAGATGAAGGCACACCGAGAAAAAGGGCTTTGTTATAATTGTGATGAGAAATTTACTCGGGGACATAGATGTGTTCAACAAAATCTCTATCTCTTGGATGTGGATTCTCTGCCTGCCTCTAAACTTGGTGAAGAAGCACCAGATACAGTAGATGATCAAGTCGACATTCAGCACCTACCTGTTGACACCCCATCTCAGGACGACGCACCCACGATCTCTCTCCATGCTGTAACCGGCGTCACAACCCCACAAACAATGCAGGTCAGGGGATACTTCAAGAAGCTCCCTCTTACCATACTCATTGATTCTGGTTGCACTCATAATTTCATTGACCCTCGGATTGCCAAACAAGCTGATTGTTTTGTCCATCCTTGCTCCAATTTTGAAGTCATGGTTGCCAATGGGGGCACCTTACCTTGCAAGGGGAAGTGTCACAATGTGTGTATCTCTATGGAAGATTATAACCTGCGCTCTGACATTTTTGCCTTGTCTTTAGGCGGATGTGATGTGGTTTTGGGCGTTCAATGGTTACGCACACTTGGCCCCATCTTGTGGCATTTTGCTAAACTTTGGATGTAGTTTTCAGTCAATGGGGCACAACACAAATTAATGGGCTTATAAAATTATGTTTTTCGGCCATATCTCCCTTGTTTCAACTCTGTTTTCCTTGAAACTTCACTAACATCCCTGCAATCTCATTCTGCATATTTCATTCCTAAAGACCCTATCCCAAATTCCACTTCCCAAGACCAGAAATCCCACATTTGTCTATTTTTAGGGTTTGCCATAACTCCTTCAATTTTCACCCAAATGCCTTCAAATTTTGCCACCGTATTCATTTCCTAATTCTGCTTCTTTGTCCCTCTCTACCAAATTTTCTCATTCTTTCACCCCGCTTCTGAAATCTTCATTTTTTGCTTCCCTGTCCATCAGAAAGTGTCAAAAACCTAGTCAAACCCCAATTACCCATCTGAGTTTTTCCCAAATCCAAATCTTCCTTTACTAAATAAGCTTTTGTTTGTATTTTTCTATCCATTTCCTTAAAAAAAAAAAAAAACTCTTGGTTGTGGTTATCACCCGCGCAGGACCAAAAACCATGGAGGAAGCACTTGCACCCATCCAAACCAAACTCCAAGATCTGGATGAAAAATTTCTCAGCCTCCATCATCAGCATTCACCCATGAACAATAACCGATAGCCAGAATCTTTTGCAGCCACCGGGGTCTCTTCTTCCAGCAATTTTCATAGGCCGAAGCTTGATTTTCCTAGCTTCAATGGTACTGATCTGACTTGATGGATATACCGCGCAGAACAATATTTCATTCTGCATAATACTTTTGATGTCCAGAAAGTTCTACTTGCATCCTTTCATTTGGAACAGGAAGCCCTTCAATGGTACCGTTGGTACCTCAAAGCTCATCCCGAGCCAAACTTGACAGATTTTTGCCAACTCCTTTTGCCACGATTTGGTCCTAGTGCTTTTGACGACTTCACAGGAGTGCTCACTAAACTTCACCAAACTGGCACAGTGAGAGAGTTTCAGACAGAATTTGAGAAACTCGCCAATCACACAGAATGATTGTTTGATGAATTTTACAGGAGTTGTTTTATCAATGGTCTTAAGGATGAAATCGGGTCAGAGATTAAAATGTTCTGTCCCAACACAATGATGGAAGTCCTAGGTTTGGCTAAGTTGGCAGAAGACAAGCTTGCAGCCCAACAGCGCTCCAAACCCACTTTTGTTCGCTTCTGAAATATGGGTTCTCAACAACCTCCCATCCCGCTAGCTCCTCGACCAACTCCTATCAAGCATTTGTCTGAAACCGAGATGCAGGCACACCGAGAAAAAGGGCTTTGTTATAATTGTGATGAGAAATTTACTCGGGGACATAGATGTGTTCAACAAAATCTCTATCTCTTGCATGTGGATTCTCTGCCTGCCTCTGATCTTGGTGAAGAAGCAAAAGATACAATACATGATCAGGTCAACATTCAGCTCCCGCCTGTTGACACCCCATCTCAAGACGACCCACCCACGATCTCTCTCCATACTGTAACCTGCGTCACAACCCCACAAACAATGCAGGTCAGGGGATATTTAAAGAAGTTCCCTCTTACCATACTCATTGATTCTGGTAGCACTCATAACTTCATTGACCCTCGGATTGCCAAACAAGCTGATTGTTTTGTCCATCATTGCTCTAATTTTGAAGTCATGGTTGCCAATGGGGGCACCTTACTTTGTAAGGGGAAGTGTCACAATGTGTGTATCTGTATGGAAGATTATAACCTGCGCTCTGACATGTTTGCCTTGTCCTTAGGCGAATGTGATGTGGTTTTGGGCATTCAATAGTTACGCACACTTGGCCCCATCTTATGGCATTTTGCTGAACTTTGGATACAGTTTTCAGTGAATGGGGCACAACACAAATTAATGGGCTTATAAAATTCTGTTTTTCGGCCATATCTCCCTTGTTTCAACTCTATTTTCCCTGAAACTTCACTAACATTCCTGCAATCCCATTCTGCATATTTCATTCCTGAAGACCCTATCCCAAATTCCACTTCCCAAGACCAGAAATCTCACATTTGTCTATTTTTAGGGTTTGCCATAACTCCTTCAATTTTCACCCAAATGCCTTCAAATTTTGCCACCGTATTTCTTTCCTAATTCTGCTTCTTTGTCCATCTCTAACAAATTTTCTCATTCTTTTACCCCGCTTCTGAAATCCTCATTTTTTGCTTCCCTGTCCATCAAAAAGTGTCAAAAACCTCGTCAAACCGCAATTACCAATTCGAGTTTTTCCCAAATCCAAATCTTCCTTTACTAAATAAGCTTTTGTTTTCATTTTTCTATCCATTTCCAAAAAAAAAAAAAAAAAAAAACTCTTGGTTGTAGTTGTCACCCGCGCAGGACCAAAAACCATGGAGGAAGCACTTGCACCCATCCAAACCCAACTCCAAGATTTGGATGAAAAATTTCTCAACCTCCATCTTCAGCATTCAACCATGAACAATAACCGACAGCCAGAATCTTTTGCAGCCACCGAGTTCTCTTCTTCCAACAATTTTCGTGGGCCGAAGCTTGATTTTTTTCGCTTCGATGCTACTGATCCGACTGGATGGATATACCGCGCAGAACAATATTTCAGTATGCATAATACTTTTGATGTCCAGAAAGTTCCACTTGCATCCTTTCATTTGGAACGGGATGCCCTTCAATGGTACTGTTTGTACCTCAAAGCTCATCCCGAGCCAAACTGGACAGATTTTTGCCAACTCATTTTGCCACGATTTGGTCCTAGTGCTTTTGACGACTTCACAGGAGCACCCACTAAACTTCACCAAACTGGCACAGTGAGATAGTTTCAGACAGAATTTGAGAAACTCGCCAATCACACAGAAGGATTGTTTGATGAATTTTACAGGAGTTGTTTTATCAGTGGTCTTAAGGATGAAATCCGGTCAGAGGTTAAAATGTTCTGTCCCAACTCAATGATGGAAGTCCTAGGTTTGGCTAAGTTGGCAGAAGACAAGCTTGCAGCTCAACAGCGCTCCAAACCCACTTTTGTTCCCTTTCGAAATATGGGTTCTCAACGACCTCCCATCCCGCCAGCTCCTCGACCAATTCCTATCAAGCATTTGTCTGAAACCGAGATACAGGCACGAGAAAAAGGGATTTCTTATAATTGTGATGAGAAATTTACTCGGGGACATAAATGTGTTCAACAAAATCTCTATCTCTTGGATGTGGATTCTCTGCCTGCCTCTAAACTTGGTGAAGAAGCTCCAGATACAGTAGATGATCAGGTCGACATTCAGCACCCTCCTGTTGACACCCCATCTCAGGACGACCCACCCACGATCTCTCTCCACGCTGTAACCGGCGTCACAACCCCACAAACAATGCAGGTCAGGGGATACTTCAAGAAGTTCCCTCTTACCATACTCATTGATTCTGGTAGCACTCACAGCTTCATTGGCCCTCAGATTGCCAAACAAGCTAATTGTTTTGTCCATCCTTGCTCCAATTTTGAAGTCATGGTTGCCAATGGGGGCACCTTACCTTGCAAGGGGAAGTGTCACAATGTGTGTATCTCTATGGAATATTATAACCTGCGCTCTGACATGTTTGCCTTGTCCTTAGGTGAATGTGATGTGGTTTTGGGCGTTCAATGGTTACGCACACTTGGCCCCATCTTATGGCATTTTGCTGAACTTTGGATGCAGTTTTCAGTCAATGGGGCACAACACAAATTAATGCTCTTATAAAATTCTGTTTTTTGGCCATATCTCCCTTGTTTCAACTCTGTTTTCCCTGAAACTTCACTAACATCCCTGCAATCCCATTCTACATATTTCATTCCTGAAGACCCTATCCCAAATTCCACTTCCCAAGTCCAGAAATCCCACATTTGTCTATTTTTAGGGTTTTCCATAACTCCTTCAATTTTCACCCAAATGTCTTCAAATTTTGCCACCGTATTCCTTTCCTAATTCTGCTTCTTTGTCCATCTCTACCAAATTTTCTCATTCTTTCACCCCGCTTCTGAAATCCTCATTTTTTGCTTCCATGTCCATCAAAAAGTGTCAAAAACCTAGTCAAACCCCAATTACCCATCCGAGTTTTTCCCAAATCCAAATCTCCCTTTACTAAATAAGCTTTTGTTTGTATTTTTCTATCCATTTCCCAAAAAAAAAAACTCTTGGTTGTGGTTGTCACCCGCGCAGGACCAAAAACCATGGAGGAAGCACTTGCAGCCATCCAAACCAAACTCCAAGATCTAGATGAAAAATTTATCAGCCTCCATCTTCAGCATTCAGCCATGAACAATAACCGATAGCCAGAATCTTTTGCAGCCACCGGGTTCTCTTCTTCTAGCAATTTTCGTGGGCCGAAGCTTGATTTTCCTCGCTTCAATGGTACTAATCCGACTGGATGGATATACCACGCAGAACAATATTTCAGTATGCATAATACTTTTGATGTCCAGAAAGTTCCACTTGCATCCTTTCATTTGGAACAGGAAGCCCTTCAATGGTACCGTTGGTACCTCAAAGCTCATCCCGAGCCAAACTGGACAAATTTTTGCCAACTCCTTTTGCCACGATTTGGTCCTAATGCTTTTAACGACTTCACAGGAGCACTCACTAAACTTCACCAAACTAGCACAGTGAGAGAGTTTCAGACAGAATTTGAGAAACTCGCCAATCACACAGAAGGATTGTTTGATGAATTTTACAGGAGTTGTTTTATCAATGGTCTTAAGGATGAAATCCGGTCAGAGGTTAAAATGTTCTGTCTCAACACAATGATGGAAGTCCTAGGTTTGGCTAAGTTGGCAGAAGACAAGCTTGCAGCCCAACAGCGCTCCAAACCCACTTTTGTTCCCTTCCGAAATATGGGTTCTCAACGACCTCCCATCCCGCCAGCTCCTCGACCAACTCCTATCAAGCATTTGTCTGAAACCGAGATACAGGCACGCCGAGAAAAAGGGCTTTGTTATAATTGTGATGAGAAATTTACTCGGGGACATAGATGTGTTCAACAAAATCTCTATCTCTTGGATGTGGATTCTCTGTCTGCCTCTGAACTTGGTGAAGAAGCTCCAGGTACAGTAGATGATCAGGTCGACATTCAGCACCCGCTTGTTGACACCCCATCTCAGGACGACCCACCCATGATCTCTCTCCATGTTGTAACCGTTGTCACAACCCCACAAACAATGCAGGTCAGGGTATACTTCAAGAAGTTCCCTCTTACCATGCTCATTGATTCTGGTAGCACTCATAACTTCATTGACCCTAGAATTTCCAAACAAGCTGATTGTTTTTTCCATCCTTGCTCCAATTTTGAATTCATGGTTGCCAATGGGGGCACCTGACCTTGCAAGGGGAAGTGTCACAATGTGTGTATCTCTATGGAAGATTATAACCTGCGCTTTGACATGTTTTCCTTGTCCTTAGGCGGATGTGATATGGTTTTGGGCGTTCAATGGTTACGCACACTTAGCCCCATCTTATGGCATTTTGCTGAACTTTGGATGCAGTTTTCAGTCAATGGGGCACAACACAAATTAATGGGCTTACAACCAGGGTCTCTCCGCATCATTAGTTCAGATCACCTGGAAAAAATCCTTAAGTATAATTCACATGGTGTCATCGCTCAGCTCCATTCCATTCAGATGCACCCATCAACGGTCTCCACTACTTCCTTGGATAGATATGTAGGTGTCTTTGCTGAACCAATGAGCTTGTTGCCTTCAAGAGACCTTTCCGGTAAGAATTTAGTCGCATCTACCTCTCAACAGAAAATGATGTCTATTTTGCATGCAGTACAAAAGTGGCAGCCATACCTATTAGGGAATTATTTCTGCATCAAGACTGATCTCCAGAGTCTGGAAAATTTTCTGGAACAATGGGTCTCCTCCCCAACACACCTTAAATGGGTTATCCCTATACGATCACTTACAAGAAGGGTAAGGACAATATGGTGGCAGATGCTCCTTATCGCACAATTGATGACCCAGTTTCTCTTACAGCTCTTTCTCTTCTTGTTCCAAATTGGTTGCAATATGTTCAACAGGGCTATCTCTTCTATGAACTCCATGCTTCTTCATCAGCAATGCACTCTGGGTTCTTCAAAATGTATGACCAAGAACAATGTAACTTCTTTTGGCAGGGACTGAAAATGACAATTCAACAGATGGTGGCTGACTGTGATACTTTCCAAGTCAACAAAGGTGAAACGACACTCCTTTCGGGATTGCTCAAACCCTTTCCCATCTCTACACAGCTTTGGCCAACTATTTCTATGGTTTTCCTAGAAATGGTACAATACCACATCTCAAAGGACACCATATAAAGCAGTCTATGGGCAGACACCGCCAGTTCTTCTTCCATGCACCCTTAGCAGCTCCCCGGTTCAGGAAATTGACTCGGTTCTTCGAAACCGCGATCAGATTCTTCTCATTCTGCAGGACAATCTTCACATGGACAGAATTCGACTGAAACAACAAGCCGATCAGCACTGTTCTGAGCGCACTTTCCACGCAGCTGATAAGGTTCTTCTTTGTCTACAACCTTCCGAGAAATCCTCCCTGACACTCCAAAGGCATCAGTGGCCCGAAATGCAACCCGAGGATGCTACCGGGGAACCACTCCTTCAGATTCTGCAACAATTTCCCCAACCAAAGCTTTGAGGACAAAGCTTTTTCTATGGGAGAGGGGATGTTAGGAACCTGTGTAAACCCTTCTCTTTACTATGTTAGTATATTGTTGTTGGACGCATATGCTTTGTAAGTCGTCCCGTAGTATTTGTTGATCCATAGTTTATATTAGCCCATAGTATTGGACGCATATGCTTTGTAAGTCGTCCCGTAGTATTATATGTCCCATGGTTTTGACTCATAGTATTGGACATAGACTTAGTATATAAGTGTGTGTTGAGGTCATTGAAGGCACCGTGAAGTTAATTGTATTGAGCTTGCTCAAAGGAGGTTGCCCCCTCGAAGTGGCATGTGATCAATATAAATGTGATTCTGAGTTCTGTTATTTCTGATATCTCGTGTATTTGCATTAATTAATTATTGCAAGTTCTTCACAATCACATCCATGAGTGGTGAAGGAGACGTCGTCTCATTAAAGCTCCAATTCCTGATAAACTCCTAGCAGACTGGTTCACGAAGTCTCTCATCCCTACCATAGCACGAGATGTTGCCATGGGAGGTGTTGTCACTGAAGAACAAGCCATCGCTCGCGCCCATGTGCTAGACTTAGTTTATACTCAATCCAGCACATTGTTTAATATTCTTCCCGATGCACCTCGCGACGCTAATGACCCTGCGAAACCACCCAAGGGACCCCAAGCCGATGCCATCGTTGGATCACTTCACACCCATCCTTCTCATCAACCTGTTGGTTCTTCGAACCCCCAGGGTTCGTCCCCATCACCAACACAGGATGGTCTCAGCACCACCAAATCATCCACCCCTGCTGCTACCGAAGAGGTGAATTCTGTTTCATCAACTTCGCCTCAGAAGTCAGGGAAACCTAAGAAATCTTCCACCTAGCAGGAACAAAAGAGCACCCCTGATGATACCAAACAGAAAATGAAGTTAAAGTTTCCTTGTCTACTGTGTGGTGATGATCATTTTTCTGAGTGCCCCCATAGAGACGAAGTTCAAAAGTTTCTCAAGAGAAAACCCACACCCGCAATTCTCAACGATCCTTTCCCTGCTCAAAATCAGCAGTCGGTCGCTCACACTTCTTCTTCCCAAGGAGAAGCATCCAACACCGCACATGTTCTCATGGTACGTAATGAGACTATCAACTTGAACACTCGTTCTCGTTCGTATGACCTCGTTCCAGCCAAAGAACCCAGTGGAAGTAATACTGAAAAAGCTTCCACTTTGATGCCTGATGTCACCGTACCGGCTGCGCCTCTCACCATTGAGAAGCCTTCTTTCGAATCAGTGTTGCGTCCACCCAAGAGCATGATTAGAAAATCAGTTTTTAATCCCAATGCTCGGGCTGCTCAAAACTACAATATTGTAGAGGACCTGGCGTAAGCTCCTTGTGCTATGTCGACGCTCAAAGTCTTGCAAAATTTTCCAAATCAGCACAAGACTCTCCTCGCTGCTATCGGTGCAGTTGACCCAGATTTATCGAATACCATCATGTTCCGGCTGGAGTACTTCAAACTGAGGCTCTCCCATCAGTTGGCATTCCAAGTTGCCACAAACATTGTGGGGAAGATTATCCATCGTACCCTTTTAGACGAAGGAGCCTCTACGTCATTCATGTTGATCACATGTTGGAGAGCCATAGGTTCTCCCGAGTTGAATCGTTCTCCTACCACTTTAAGAGCCTTTCACGGATGTGGATTTCAACCTCATGGGCTGTTACAAGCTTTACCAGTAGAGTTGGGGGGCAAGATCGTAACCCTTAACGTGGAACTGGTCGCTGCCTCGTTAGATTACAACATTCTGCTTGGTCGTAATTGGTTTTATGCCATGCACGCAGTTGCATCATCTGTCTTCCGCGTAGTACAATTCCCCCATCAGGGCCGAATTGTCACATTCGACCAACTGGATTTCTGCACACCTGACACCACTTCTCACCCAGGCGATAATGTTCCTTCCATTGGACAGTCTTCACAAAAGTATGAGAGTGTGAGGGTTGGCCTCCTTAAGGATTCATCCCTTATTGGCATTTTTCCTATTTCGGATCCCCCAAATCATGTTGCCACGATGAACATGATCTCCTCCCAGTTATCTTCTATCTCCAACTCTACTGATTCATGGCTTGTACCTGATGAAGCCACCACAAACCTGATTGGAGATCGCATGCCTCTGTCACCCACTGAACTGATATACGAGGTTATCCCGTTGACCCTATAGGATCACTTATCTGTGACCTCCACCCCTAGTTCTCTGCAATGGACATCATCCAATCCCTTCCTACGGACTTTCCATTTTGATGAGTCCATCATGGAAATCATGAGCGCGGACGATCCTCCGTGGGAAGACCTCCATCATCGTTCGTCTTCCCTTCCCATTTTTACTACTGTAGAGAATGACATCTACACCATTTCGACACTGGATCTTCTTTCTGGCTCTCCATCTTTGATACTCATGTGTCAAATGAATTCTGAAGGCAACTTAGCCAACATTGAGCCTACTACTTTGATCGACATTTCGGTTAAACCTGGTGTAGTGGAACACATTCAGTTAGGCCAGAAGTGTTCCCCTGAAGAAGTCATCTTCACTACGGCCTTGTTCAAGCGATTTCGAGACGTATTTGCTTGGCCTTACGAGGAGATGCCTGGGATAGACCCCTCCATTGTTCTGCACAAGATCAAAACCTATCCCGACATCAAACCTGTTCTCCAAAAGTTGCGACCGGTACACCCCCAGAAGATTGCGGCAATCAAGACAGAAATAGAGAAACTCTTGAAGGTTGGTTTCATTTACCCTGTACCATTGACAAAATGGGTCTCAAATGTCATCCCTGTGAACAAAAGGCAGGGAACCATTCATGTCTGCATCGATTATCGGGATGTCAACAAAGCTTGTCCCAAAGACAACTACCTTACTCCCTTCATCGACCAGATCATTGACAATTGTGCTGGAAGCGTCATTTTCTCATTTATGGATGGCTTTTCCGGATACAACCAAATTGAGATCCACCCGACCGATCAACATAAGACTTCTTTCATCTGCCCTTGGGGAACGTTTGCATACCGCAAACTTCCTTTTGGCCTTAAAAATGTTGGCGCCACATTCTAGCAGGCCATGTCGTACGCTTTCCACGATGTGAAGGACTTTGTGGAACCTTACTTAAACAAGCTCCCTACCCATTCGAAGCAGCATGAGTTCCACTTTGATCATCTTACGGTTGTTTTCCTCAAATGCAGGCGGTACAACATCCGCCTAAATCCTCACAAAAGCATTTTTTGTGTCGAGTCCGGATGCCTCCTAGGCTTTATCGTCTCCAAATATGGGATCTGTATTGATCCCTAGAAGGTGGAAGCCATCCTCGCTCTTCCACCTCCAACCAATATTACGGAACTTCAAAGCCTACAAGGCAGAGAAACTTATTTATGGCGCTTCATTTGTAATTTCGCATAGAAGACGCAGGGTTACATGAGGTTAATGAAAAAGGACGTCCCGTTCATTTGGGATGACCAGGCTCAACAATCTTTTGATAGTTTGAAGTATGCCATCACGCATGCCCCTGTGATCCAACCGTCGAATTACTATCGAGATTACATTCTATATCTCGCTGCTTCCGACACCACTATTGCCATGGTTTTGGTTCAGGAAGACCAAGACGCCCAGGAACATGTGATCTATTACGCCGATAAAGGTCTCATTGATGCTGAAACTCGCTATTCACATGTTGAGAAGCTCGCTCTCGCGGAAGTCATTTCCGTGCAGAAGTTTCGACACTATATTCTGCTTTGCACCACCACCATCATTGCCGATTCGAACCCCATTACCACGTTCTGACACGTCAAGTGCTTGGGGGAAAATATTCACGCTGGATCGTGATACTGCAAGAATTCGATCTTCTTTTCAAAAAAGCTAAGTCTAAAAAGTCTTTGGTGTTTGATAAGCTTATTTGCGACCTCCCCCGTACCGATGTAGAGTCTGAGCCCAATGACTCCTTTCCAGATGAGTCATTGTTTCTTATCAATACGTCTGATTCGTGGTATGGAGATATCACATTGTATCTCTAAACCCAACGTTTCAATCTTGAATTGACTCGCAACGATCGTCGTTGTATACACCACCACGCAAAGTATTATCTGATCATCAGTGACACTTTTTACCGTCATGGTATCGACTCTATCCTTCAAAGTTGTCTGACTCATGAAGAGGCTGAACACATGGTAGGGGCATGTGGCGGTCAACTCTCTGGGATGGCTACAGCCCAGAATATTTTATGTGCAGGATATTTTTGGCCGACTATCTTTAAAGATTATATCGAGGTCGTTAAAAAATGTCCTCCATGTCAACATTTTCATTCTAATAAGCACACCCACCCCGCCCCGTTACACCTAGTTATTGTCGTTGGACCCTTTGCTAAATGGGGCATTGATTTCATGCACTGTAAGCCTACCTCGGCCGGGGGGCATAGTTACGTCACTGTAGCTGTGGACTACTTTACAAAGTGGGCCGAGGCAATGCCTACATACATGAAAGACTGCAAGTCTGCCGCACTCTTCATGTTCAATCATGTAATAGCGCCGTTTGGAGTTCCTCAAGCCATAGTCACAGACCATGGTTCCCATTTCATGAACCACATGGTTGACGAGTTGAGCGATAAATTGGGTTTTAGCCATGAAAACTCAACGCCATACTACCCACAGTTGAATGGACAGGTCGAGACCATTAACAAGGTCTTGAAAACCATGGTCCAACGAATGGTAGGTACGCATAAGACCAATTGGCACAACATGCTCTTCTCTGCACTTTGGGTTTATAGGACTTCCGTTAAAATTGCCACTGGATTCACTCATTTCCAACTAGTGTATGGATTGGAGGCAGTCCTTCCTATAGAGTGCGAGATTCCATCTCTCAAGCTCGCCATCAAACTTCTCCCGAACACCACTGTCGAGGAAGAACGCTTTCTCTACCTAGCTAAGCTCTATGAGACTCGCCGAGATGTCGCTCTTGCCAATGAGGCCCATAAGAAACGCATCAAAATGTAGTACGATAAGTTGGTAGAACGTCGCGTTTTTAACGACGGGGATTTGGTCCTTACTTACGATAAAAAACATGATAAGCTGGGGGCAGGTAAGTTTGAGTCCATGTGGCATGGACCTTACATAGTGAAACGTGTCTTAGAGAAGGGTGCTTATGAACTCGAGGATTATGATGGGATATCTTTGGGTGAACTCCGCAATGGGATTTACCTGAAGAGTTACTATGCTTGATTCTTTCATGCATAAGTACTTTTGTACATACTGTACATGGCGTGCATGTGTGTTTTCTATATGCTGTGACACTTTGTTTTTTTGTGTGTTTTAGGTCTTGCTTCGTTTCTTATACCATGTTCTATCTGCGTGTGCAGATGGCAACGTGCTATGGATTCACGGACGACACCAGTCGGCATACCCGTAACCTTGCTTCAGCAGCCTAGGTACTCTATTCACCTACTGGCGAGCTCATTAGCTCGGGGGGGATGTGTCTAGGTTTCACGACTAACAATGTTGCAAAATATCAAGCAGCCATTGGAACCCTAACTGATGCCATTTCTTTGGGTATGGACCACATTGTCATCCATTTGGACTCTCAACTAGTGGTCTCTCATCTTAACCGAGTTTACGCCATCCGTGATCCTTTTTTACTCCGTCTATATCGACGAGTCCATCTTCTAGAAAGGTCCTTTGAGTCCATTCAGTACCTGCACATTCCACGAGACGTTAACATAGTTGCCGACTCTATGGCCAACTTCATCTTGGATTGGTACATTGCAAACACATAAGCATATCTCATGAATTGTTAAAATAGACACAACATGTAAATAATTCATTTCATAAGCAAACACATTCACTCATTTGAAACACATAATGTATAAATCACTGGAATGTCTGTATGTATATATATAATCTTAAAAAGCTAGTGCTGGTACAAAAGTCTGAAGCACCATGGCTTTCAGTAAGTCTCTACAAAATCTGAAGCCTTATAGCTTTCAGTAGTACAAAAATCTGAGGCATCTAAGCTCTCAGCACACACACAGTAACAACATGTGGCCTATCCTCTGGCCCGTACAACCCTAGGTGGTCTAACAGCTCGAGCCTGCTGAGTGTGGAAACAGTCCACTACTCTCGCAACCCTGCGAAGCAGTGCATTGAAGCGCGCAGTCGCTCCAACCGTGTGTACCTGCATGGGCCGCGACACCTCATCTACCATCGACTCAGGAACGTCCAGTGTCAACCCACTCAGGTTGGCATAAACTCTATCCATCTCCACGATGGCAGCATGCACAGCTAGACCCACAACCGCTCCCTCTCCTCTCTCTCTCCTAGCAAGAAGAGAGGTCCCCACTGGTCGTATAGGCCCCACATCTGCACACACATGTTGTTCACCTGTCAGCACTATATCAAAAAAATCATAAATGCATAAAACTTTAAAAGGTACAAGGGTCATTTGTTCTTACCGAGGTCTCCCCATGCTGCTCCTTTTGGCAGCGGCAGGTTAGGATCATCTCTGAAGTGGGTACCACCATATGCAAAGTCCTCCACCATCAGTAACTGGCCCTCCAGCCAAGTGAAGAACTCAGGAGGGAATCTGATGATAGGACCCCCACCATGTCAGGCCATCACATCGGTCCACCTAGCCATGTGTGGATCCTTGAGGTCCCTATCCTCCAGTGGTATCTAAGGACGCAAAAGGGGAACCAGTTCCAGTAAGAACGAGATCACTATAGATCCATAGACAAACTGTTTGAGCTCTCCCTGTCGAGACTTTGTCAGCTGAGCTCGCATGTTTGCGAGGACTCCCTCGCACCAGTTAAAGATCTTCGGAGACATACAGTCCTCCGCATAAAGCATCTGTGCCCTAGTGGCTAAGTGAGGAGCTTGACTCCCCGCCATCCTCATAATGGTGAATAATATGGCACTTGATGGACGCTCTTGTACATCTTTGATGGGAATCTTCCCACTAGATGCACGGGCGTCGGGACCACAATGCTGCCGGATCATATCTTCCACGGTCCAATGACTCCCACATGATCGAGTAAGTAGAACGTTGTCCCCCCTTCGGGACAAACCGGTCAGAAAGTAGATGTCCTCGACATCTATGGTAAGCTCGTGCTCACCGATCATGAAGTATTGTTGGGTCGCATCCCAGCATCAGAGAATATGCGTCAATAGCGGAATTTGGGATCTCATCCCCTGAATGCGGAAGAACTTGAGGAGCCCACAGTTCCTCAATGCTTCCACACAATGCGGATCGTTTGCAGCTTGCTCATCATCTAATTCATGTTCCCTTTCCCGCTATTCCAAAACCATTTTGGATGCTTGGAACTTGCCAACAGGAGGTTTTTAACAATGTTAGAACTTGCTTCACCCACTGGAAGTCCTTCTTTTGAGTTTTGTTTGAGTTTGGGGATGGACGTCGCCGTCGTCGCACCCCATTTTTGCAAACAAAGTGACATCATCGCAGTCCATGTATACGACATTGGCGACGACTCGGTCTCGTCGCAGTTCTAGAAAGGGCAAACTGCGACGAGCCGAGGGCACAATGGCCCTTCCCAAATCAAGCCAAAACCCAAAAAAATGACTGAAATTCAAAAATGTAAACCACTACAAACATGCTGGATGAATTTTAGGGTAACCTGTTCCTGACGGCGGGTGAAATGGCTGATCGTAGCTCCTAGAATCGACGAGTGAAGTTTTGGCTCCAAATGACACTACTCCTCCCAAATTTGGCAAATAGAACAATGGTGACTATGTTTGGTTTTTATTTCTATTTATAGATAAAATGGAATATTCCTTTTTCAAATATTTTGATGCCATTATGCCATTTGCTATAGTTTGGGTCAATTTTATTATTTTTGAACATTCGATTGACTATTTGACCTAGTTTTCGAGTGTGCAGGAGTTGTGAAGTGTCTTTCTACGACGTTTTCATATTAGAACGGTCATATCAGGTATGAACACCCCTTGTGAATTTTTGTCGTTTTTCTTTTTTCAATAGATTGCAATTAATGAGCTTACTCTTTATTCTTTCTCGTGCTCTTGAAACTATGAGAATACGTTACCGAGTTATGATTTATCACTTTTCCGGGCTCGTCAAACTCCTACGGAAAAGGAACCCCCCCGGAGTCTATCTTTAAGCTCTTTTCAGGCTCTCGAAATACGAAAAGATTGCCAAGCGAACTTGTCGCGTTCACGCTTGTAAAAGAATTTGAATGGCCGTCTTTCTGGTGATAGTTTACCCCTTTTTTGGACCAGGAGGCACTAGTTACGAAAAAGGTATACTTCAGCCAATCATGACTGGAAGAGTCCTCTCCCGCGTTGTTTTACCCTTTTTCGGGCGATGAGGCTAATTTTACAAAAAAGGACCGTTGGAGTCTTCTTTAGTTCTTTTCAGACTCTCTAAACATGAAAGGACGACCGAGTTTACCTTCTGTGGACTCGTTAAATTCTTACATTGAAGGGCCCGCCATGGGACGAACCCCTCCTATCCCAGGTTCGGAAAATATTTGGGATTGGACCCATCTATGAAATGAGCTATACCGAGCATCTGGTTACCCTCATCAAGCTCGTAAAAAACACATGAGGCACTCATCATTTATGATGGGGAAAAAGGAAAGTTTTTGTATTACCCCTTTATCAGTGGCAGTACCTAGTCGTTCTTGAACATGGCACTCATTTGCATTTGCATGCAGTACTTGGATCATCTGTTTGTCCTCGAATTCTGCTTACTTCCTGAGTCTTGTTACTCCTTTGAGTCATTCAAAGAAAGCTTCCATCATCAGTTGCATTAGGAGTTTGTGTCACACTCGTCATGTCAATACTACCAAGTCGTGCCATGCCCATGTTCAAGGATATTTTTCACTACTTCATCTATTTGCAGTCAGTACACCTTCAATCATGTCAGCCTACTTTGAGTCAGACTCACGTATGTTTGTACCATCTGATCCACTCTACACATCCTTTGTCGTGTTTCGTGTCGATGATGGGGGATTCATCATGGCCCTCCTTCGACAGATTCATCCTTGTCAACTTCAACACATCATCCAAGGATCGAATCTAGAAACCAACCAAGTACCTTGGCCCTGCATGTCTCAATGGCAAGTTACCTCGCTTTCGACATGAGTTTACATCATTGACTCTTGATTGAAATATTTCATCTTGCGTTCGACTTCAACTCATTAATTCACGCTCAATGATATGTACTGTGATACCTTGGGGATCATCAACATTAATAATGATTTCCCTCGCACTTGTTAACAGTATACATCAATGACGTGTAATCAAGTGGTTTCTACCATGTTCAACGTCAAGACATTTGTAATCACATGGATAGATTCGTATCATTGCGGTTTCAGCTTGAAGACCCTGGGGAGTCATATGTTACCCAAGTTGCAATGGAGTTTGTATTGAGTCATATTACACGGATCCACACTTGTATTGGTCATGGCTGTGTTATCATCTCATCATGGATCTATGTTTGTGTCCAGTAGCCATGATTGTGTTCAGTCAGTCATTACTATCATGGATCTGTATTGTATTGGTCGACATCCATGTTGTACATCTTATGAGATTGTCAGTTTCAGAGTCAGTTGTACTGCAGTAGCATCCTTCATCCGACAAGTCCATTGCCATCTCTTTCTGTCAAAGCATTTCACCTGTCCAATCTTTAAACAGCTTCATGCTTTGGGGGGCATTCTGCTACACCTAAAATCTTACCACCATTAGATTCAGTGTATACATCCCTGAAGTTCTACTGACTAAGTCATTTACCTGGAAGGGACATCATTGCACTTCTGCTAGGTTTTGAGAGGTCATCGCAGGCTGCACTCATGCAACCTGCGACGTCGCACCTTGCTCCATTACAGGGTGCGACGAAGTCAGTTAAAAGGAAAAAATAGCTTCTTCGAGCTCATTCTCGAAGGTTGCTGACTTGGATCCCTATCTTTGACCTATTGGGGGAGCTGGCCTTCGGTTCCTAACCTATAGAGAAGATCCCCTATCTCTCTCCTATCATATCTCAACCTACCCTATCCATATCCTATCCACTTAGTCCTATATAAGTGAGGCTCTACCCCTCTCCAAAGGGGGGAAGTCTATGGTACTCTTATGCTGGTGGAATTAGCTTGGTATATCAACACTCTAGCTTGGGGAACATCTACTTCTCTCTAGGAGCTTTGGCATGGCTTGTCGAAAGGAGCTTGCAACGTTAAGGAAATGGTTGTGATCCTCTTTTCTATTGTACTCTCCACTTTTCAATACAGTTAATACAATTGCTTGCCATAAATATTGTCGCATTGATAATGTTTAGAGTTTTCCTCCTTAACTGTTAACTTAAATCTATCATATGAGATATATGCTTTCACTATTCTTGGTCTATTATATGTTCAACATGGTATAGTTGTTCAAGATCTGGCAGCGCTGGAGCATTGGATCAACGAAGAAGAAAGGGATCTGCAAATCTAAGGTAAACGATCTATCTTTACATTGGCATTTCTATTTTATCGAGGAAAGTATTTTGTGTTATGTCCTATTTGTTCTAGACTTACGTTAAGCTAGGGAGATCAGGCCTTGAGTCCGCTCTCGGTAGATTGTCCGTCAAACACCAATGATCGTCACCAATAATATTCCCCCATGGGAGAACCCTATTTTTTCACATATGCTTTATCCTACAGAACATGAGAGAAACAACATAAAACATGATGCATTATCGGCTCTACAGTACCCTCCGAACTTCATACATCCGAGGGCATTTGTTAACGCCTAAAAGTCACACACATGTGACATTTCGACGGTTCATCTAGTAAGGCGTCATCAACATAAAGAATGCATATCACCACATGCATCCTCAACAGATCCAAAACACAACATGAGTCCATGAGTGCCAAGAAACATCCAAAAGAAAGGGTAGCGCGGGTAACACACAGCTGACCCGCGTTATAGCGCAGGTTATCTGAAAAGCGCCTGCGCTACATGTTAGAAAAATAGGATCGCAAAGCAATAACCATAAACAAGATGCAAATCACATAAACATAATACAAGAGAGGCACCAATATAACGTGGTTCACCCAAGATGGGCTATGTCCACACATAAATTGCAAGTCCTTATTATTATATCATCCAACAAATGAAGGGATACAACCTGCAGCATATCCATTGCAACTTCCTCTTCGGTCTCTCATAGTATCTCTCACACAATCAAAGATCCTTACAATGCTACAATACACAATCGTATTACAATTCCTTCCTTTTAAAGAGAGATTACTATGGGACACCCAATACCATGGGCCCATAAATCACCCATTATCGACCAAGTTATGACTATGAAATTGAAAACATTTTACAAGGCTTTTTTTCTGAAATTTTCGCTACGAGGGCGCTTCGCTCGAACCCCCGCAAGGGGGGGCTCCTAAAAGTAGTCGCCGCCCCCCGGATCCCCCATGGCCACTATTTTGGGGGGGGGAATCCCACCCAAACCCCCCTGTCATGGGATGGGATCTAGACACGGTTGAAACATGACCTATGAATAAGGAATATCAGGCTCCACAACCAACAATATCCCACTTGGAGACTGGTCATAGCAACTCCACTGCTGCTGGACTATGCTCTGAACCTTGGATTACGAAAATTTCTCATCTTCACCTTCATGATTGAAGTCTAACTAAAACTTAGCAGGAACGCAGTTTCTCTTTGGTTACTACCTTTGTCAACATGTCTGCAGGATTCTGGCTAGTGTGTATCTTTTCCAGCTTCAAATGTTCATCTTCCATAACAAACTGTATGAAATGGTACATGAGATATATGTGTTTAGTCTTAGACTGGAAGGTTGAGTTCTTTGCAAGATGAATGGCTCTCTGGTTGTCACTGTACAACCTGATATTCTCCTGCTTCTTACCCAATTCCTCCATGACCCTCTGTAACCAAATCATCTCTTTACTAGCCTCTGTAGCAGCAACATACTCTGCTTCCATTGTTGAAAGTGCAACAACTTTTTGCAGTTTCGAAATCCAACTTATTGTTGTTCCACCTATAGTAAAAACATACCATGTGGTGCTTATGCTGCTATCTTTATCACCTGCCATATCTGCATCAACATATCCCTGTAGAACAGTGTATGAAGCTCCAAAACATAATGCATGACTAGTAGTACCTCTCAAATACTTGAGAATCCATTGTACTTCCTTTCAATGTTATTTACATGGATTGTTCATATACCTGCTCACAACTCCCACTGCATGTGAAATATCTAGTCTTCTGCACACCATGGCATACATCAAGCTGCCAACTATTGATGAATAGGGAACCTTGGACATGTAATCTATCTCTTCATGTGTCTTGGGACACATCTCCTTACTTATTTTGAAATGGATGGCCAAAGGTGTACTAACTGGTTTTGCATTCTGCATTCTAAACCTCTCCAACACCTTTTGTATGTACTCACCCTGAGACAACGTCAATTTGTGATTTTTCTTGTTTCTTCTTATTCTCATACCAAGGATTTTCTTTGGAACATCCAAATCCTTCATTGCAAATCAATTAGCTAAATTCCTTTTGAGCACATTTATATCTTGCATGTTAGACCCTGCAATAAGCATGTCATCCACATACAATAACAAGATAATATATCTTCCATTATCTAGCCTCTTGAAACAAACATAGTGGTCAAAATGACATCTACTATAACCTTGTTCTGTCATAAACCTGTCAAATTTCAAATACCACTGCCTTGGAGCTTGCTTCAGTCCATACAAGCTCTTCTTCAACCTGCATACCAAATTCTCCTTCCCTTTGACCTCATACCCCTGTGGTTGCTGCATATAAATCTCTTCCTCCAAATCCCCATGGATAAAGGCTATTTTTACATCTAACTGTTCAAGATGCAAATATTCTACTACCACTAGACTTAAAATAGTCGTAATTGAAGTCATTTTAACAACAGGAGAAAATACTTCATCAAAATCTATACCTTTCTTCTATGCAAACCCCTTTACAACAAGTATGGCCTTGTACCGCTTCTTTCCTCCATCTTCTTCCTTCAACCTGTAAACCCATTTATTCTAAAATGCTCTTTTACCAGCAGGCAACTGAACCAAATCCCAAGTCCGGTTTCTTACCAATGAGTCCATCTCCTCATTCATGCCTTGCTCCCACTTCTTTCTAGTTTCCACCTACATTGCTTCTTCATAACATTCTGGTTCACCAAAATCAGTCATCAATAAATAATATAGTGAAGGAGAGAATAGTTCAGGGGGTCTACTTAACCTGGTATATCTTCTAACACTTGCAAGAGTTTGAGGTACCTACTGTTGTTCTTGATTTTCTATCACCTTTGGAACTTCATTTTCTTTGATTTCATCAAGCACTGTGTACTCTATGTTTTCATTTTTATGTTTCTTTCTCTTAATCTTTATCACTGAACTTTTCATTGAATACCACATCTCTACTCCTAATAAATTTTTTATTTTCATAATCTCATAAGCGATAACCAAAATCATCAACCCCGTATCCAATAAAGGTACATTTCTTGGATTTAGCCTCAAGCTTTGTTCTATTTTCTTTATCAATATGGACAAATGCTTCACAACCAAAATTTCTCAGAAATGAGTAGTTTACCTTTTTACCTGTCCATGCCTCCTCTGGAATACCACCATCCAAAGCACTTGAAGGCCCTTTGTTTATTAAGTAAACAACAGTATCTACAACATCTATCCAAAACTGTAAGGGAAACCCTACATGTAATCTCATACACCTTGCACGCTCCATGATTGTTTTGTTCATCCTTTCTGACACACCATTTTCTTGTGATGTTCCTGGGATTGTCTTCTCTCTATGAATCCCATGGTATGAATAGTAACTATCAAACTCCTTGTCGCAGTACTCACTTCCATTATCAGATCTGAGACACTTCAACCTTTTTTCCTGTCTCATTATCAACGAAAGATTTTCATTTCTCGAAAGTAGCAAACACATCAGATTTCTGTCTAATGAAATAAACCCAAGCCTTTGCAGTTGCATCATCAATCAAAGTATCACAATAACGAGAACCACCAAGAGATTGTACCTGAGCTGGTCCCCATACATTTGTATGTACAATCTCTAACTTTTCACTCTTCTTTTGTTTTCCATAAACACAGTTCTCACATAATTCCAAACTTACAGGCTTCAGATATGGCAACAATTTCCTTGAGTGAAGAATCTACATCCCCTTCTCACTCATGCGGCCAAGCCTATGATGCCACAATGTTGTATATGTTCCTGTGGAAGCTAAAGAGATAGAACAATCAGTATTATGAGGACATAAATACAACGTACCTATCATGTCTCATTTTGCTATCACCATTGATCCTTTAGTGATCTTCCACCACATTTATCCAATCGTAGATAAACAACCACCATCTCCCAACTGCCCTATTGAGATCAGATTTCTTTTCATAGCAGGAATATGCCTTACATCTTTCAGCAGCCATTCACCATTCTTTAACTTTATCTGTACCTTACCCATTCCAACAATTTTACATGGTTCATCATCACCCAATAAAACATGTCCAAAATCGGCTGGAACATGATCATGAAAGAATTTCCTATGGGGTGTAGCATGACATGAAGCCCCCGAATATACTACCCAGTAATCACTAGTATTATCTAATGCAAGAATCAAAGCATCTTGTAGCATATCACCTGCTACATTTGCTTCCTGAGTAGTCTCATGTTGTCCATCTCCTTTTTTCTTTAGAGATCTACAGTCTTTCTTCAGATGTCATTTCTTTCCACAGTTCCAACACTCTATCTTTCCCAATCTTGACTTGTATCTTCCCTTCCTTAACTTGCTTCAATTACCTGGGCTCTTTCCTCTCTCCCTATGTCTTCCCCTTCTCTGCATGGTCAATGCATTACCTGATGTTTCACTTGTGCTTTTCCTTCGCATTTTCTCGCTAAGAATAACACCAACATCATCAAATTTAAAAGTGTTTGAACCAGAGACGAGGTTACTTACATCCATTACCAAGCCATTCCAGCTTTCTGGCAATGAGTACAAGATTAAAAGATCCCTAACCTCATCATCATAGTTCACTTTTATAGAACTTAGCTGATTTGTAATCGTATTAAATTCATTTAAATGATCGGCAACAGATCCACCTTCTGACATCTTCATATTAAATAAACGCTTCATTAGAAATACCTTGTTGGAGGTCAAGGGTTTTTCATATAGCTTAGTCAATGTGCTCATCAGACCCTCAGTTGTCTTTTCTTTTGAAATATTTAAATCCACCGACAAAGCTAGGCACAGCCGTATTGTTCCTAGTGCCTTTCTGTCAAGAACCTCCCATTCTTCGTCCTTCATAGTCGCCAGTTGTTTTGTTTTTCCTCCCAACGGTAGGAATAGATCCTTCTGGTACAGATAGTCCTCCATTTGCATCTTCCATAACTGGTATTTTTTTCTATTAAATTTCTCAACCTTAAACTTTCATTCTTCCGTCATTGCTCCCACTCGAACTAGGAACCCTTCTTTCCTACGAGTTTATCTGCCAAATAGACCTTTGGCTCTGATACCAATTGATAGAAAACAGGATCCCAAGGCAATAAAAATAAACAAGATGCAAATATAAATCACATAAACACAATACAAGAGAGACACCAATATAACGTGGTTCACCCAAGATGGGCTACGTCCACACAGAAATTGCCAATCCTTATTATTGTACCATCCAACAAATGAATGGATACAACCTGCAACACATTCGCTGCAACTTCCTCTTCAGTCTCTCACGGTCTCTCTCACACAATCGGAGATATTTACAATGCTACAATACACAACCATATTAAAATGCCTTCCTTTTAAAGAGGGATTACCATGGGAAAATACTATGGGACACCCAATACCATGGGCCTGTAAATCACCCATTATCTACCAAGTCATGAGTATGAAATTACAACATTTTACAAGGCATGTTTTTTGAAATTTTCGCTATGGGGGAGCTCCTAAAATTAATTCCCCCCCCAGACCCCCCATGGCGACTATTTTGGGGGGGAAACCCCCCCCAAACCCCCCCCCATCATGGGTTGGGATCCAAACATAGTTGAAACACGACATCTTAATAAGGAATATCAGGCTCCACAACCAACCCTACACCTGCATGGCTTTTCTTTTGATAGTCATGCTACTGTCAAAACGGTGGGAACACTCACTCACAATGGTTGGACAGCTCACTCACCACCTTGCAGTTTGGCCCATTATCATTCAAATCAATGGAAACCCTGTAAGGCCTCTTCTTGGAAGCAATTGCTTTTTTTTAATCGACAAGGGAAAGTATGAAGAAATAGGTCTGTTCAAATCCATCTAGCAAGGATGCTCCTTAACACCAACCCTCTATGTGATAAGTGCATAAACTATTAGATACCTTATTCAAAATAGGAATAATGAAAGGTATTCCTCTCTTGGGCACCGAAGGTGGATAATGGTGAATGGAAATTTTGCAAATGACACTTTCTTGGTGATTATGTAAGAAAAGGGGAACTTTGGATAACATAATGCAAATAGTGCAAATATTTTGTGAAGTTTCATGGTCCAAATTGCAAATGGTCAAGACTCAATGCTTCGGCCTTGGCCAAAAGGGCGCTTTAAATTACTCAATGGGGGGGAGGATGGGATTGAATTCCATGTTCCCAAGTCTATAAGGTTTTAGGGATCACCTTTTCCTTTCATGCTCCCCTATGAAGCCATGGGAGGTAGTGTTACAAAGAGTGCTTAGGAATATAGACATATGGATTGTGAAACTTATGTCCGTTGTTGCTAAATTCCAAATATGTATTGAAGTCCCAATAGCTACCCATGTTTTTTAGTCCTCACATTAGGTCCCTTCAACCCAAGATCACTTCCAATTGGAAAATAATCTTTAAAATGTATATGTACTCACGTTAATAGAGACAAAGGCTTCCACTGATTCAACTATAACTTATGTTGTATGCTCAAGGACAAAGGAGGAATGGGTGTTTTAGTTGCTAGAACCTAAGTTCAAGGTTGATGGGTCAAATGGGTTATTAGAATCGTAGAGTGTCATGAAGGCTATGATAATTTGTATTGCCTCAAAATCCCTTTATGGTTGCAATATGTGGAGCAATACAAATAGAATACCCCTGTGATCACCCTACCACTTGTTGAGATGAAGAGGACTTTTGGAGCCAATAGCCTTTGTTGGGCCTGAGCAGCCATCAAACATAAGTTTATCTGGAAAAATGATTCTCCATTGATAGAGCTCTCCTTCAATGATCACTAAATGTTGTGGTCATCAATGGTTATGTGGGATTGAAAACCACTAGATAAAATTGCATGATTCTTGAGCAAGCGATTGTTTGAGAATGGCATCCAATTAAACGAAGATATTTACAAAAATCAATCTATAAGTTAGGGACCTACAAGACTTTGAAAAATAAGTTCAATCTTAGCATTTTCGACAAAATTATTTTGGAAAATGGGTAGAGTATGATCCCAAATATTCTTTTTATGAAGCTTGGCCTACTAGGGCCACAAGCTTGTGGAAGGACTAGAGATGGAATCAAAAGAAGGGCTTCAAGAAATACACATTAGCTAATGGATATAAGCGACTATCGTCTATCTCAAGTTGAATGCTACAATTAACACAGTTTGGAGGATTAAGTAAAAGGAGAAGACATGTCCATGCCAATTCAAATCCATTTGGAAGATGTATCAGAAACTTAAAAAGCTTGCTTTGCTTGGTCTTCAATTCATGGATACCTACATACCAACAAATGCATGAAATGATTAATGATCCCCTAATCAATGTATCCACCACGTGGTATAAATAAAACCTTCAAACATCTTTTTTAGCACTGTAAGTATGCATAATCTCACTAGGATTGTGCTTATAAGCTTTGCCATTAGTTGGTCATGTTAAATATCACATAGAAGTCAACAGGATCTCTCCCATGCGTCATGGAATTTCACACAACATGGCAATGGATTGGATACTATATTTTATATCATCTTTGGAAAATATGGAATGAATGTGTTTTCACCAATGCATATCCTACCACAATGTTTACCTAATACAATGGTTCCTTGATTTGTGCTCATTTTTATATACAAATTTAGATGCAAACATGGAAGGTGGAGAAGGAAGTGTTAATATTTGGTTGAGATTTTATCTTTAATTGTTTTAGATGCTGAAACTTGAAACAATGAGACAATTCAATCACATGAAATTCATACAACCATAACACAAGATATACCCTGGGGAAAATCCTCAAAACAATGAGAACAAAAACCCCAGCAACTCTTCTTACTATAATATAATGGATGGCAGAGAATGTCTTTCTTTTACAACATAGCAGATTGCTTTTGGAAGATAAGATAACACCAAACACTCTTGGTGAAGATACAGAAGCAATAGAGAAGAGAGATCAATCTAATGTGTTTTCCAATGTTCCTAGCACATCAATATATAGAAAAAATCACTGCCATGCAAGGAATAATGAATCAATGCATGAAGGATAAGCCTCCCATGCAAACCATAGCGAGTTATCTTCTTGGATAGTTGCAGTGCACTTCTAGTTTCTTCAATCATGCACCATCAATGCGCCATGCCTTTCTTCCTTAACTTGAAATCATGCTTAAGTAACTTTGGAGTGAACTCGCCTCATAATTGATGTAGGAGAACTTAGTTAACAAGCTAACATAAGTGTCATCATGCAATAGGAGCAACTTTAGTGTTGTAACTTAAGTGTCATCTTTTAACTTGTAGTTTAACTAAAGTGTTGTCATGCAAAACACTTTAGTTAACTAATTCCTTTTTAATACTTTAGTTAACTTTTCTTAACTGAAAATCATGTTGATTGATTTTACTGAAATGGTCACTAAGTTCTCCTTTAGTTAGCTGATTGCATATCTTTAAATAAAGCTTTGGTTGAGGCATACATTGTTACTTAATTGAAGCTTTAACAATTCGAGTTCTCTTTAGTTGAAGTGTCTGCATGGGAAATTTTGAATTCTCTTGATCTCTATGCTTTATCTTTTATTGCATGGTCAATATGTGCTAACTTTAATTATCTATCACATTACATTATACTAAGAAGAATTATTGGATGTTGTGCTCATATTGTATTATTCTCGACCAAATGATCATATGCTAAAGTAATTCACTATAGAGGTGATCAATCTATGAAGGAAACTTAATAGAAACTGGTGATCATGGTTAATAATACATCACACAACATTAAATGCTTTTAACAAGTAAAGCATTACCTTTATGCGAAATCTCCACCTCTATACAGGAGGTCCATCCCATGGATACCTTTATACAGAAGGTTCAAATGAGAATCATGACTTGACACACAAGTCTGTATCCTTGTCCAGGAAGACTTTACAACATCATTGTTTTGATCAATTACCTCTTTATGGGAGGAATAACCTTTACACATCGGAGGGAAATCAAAGTGATCACCTCTATATGGGAGGATCAATCTTGGTTGCACAGGATTGGTTTAGAGAATGTCTCTCGATGTTGTACATTTAACACTCCCTCTCAAGGAGGAAGGATTTCTCTACCATACCAATCTTGTCTGGAAAGTACCTGAACTTCGTCACTAACAGAGGCTTTGTTAACACATCTGCAATCTGCTCATCAGTAGCAATGTACATAAGTTTCATTGTACCTTTTTGGACCATGTCTCAGATGAAGTGATACTTCATTTCAATGTGCTTCGACTTGTCATGAAACATTGGGTTTTCAGAAAGCTTGATGCAACTCTGATTGTCACACCTAATAACTATAGGCTCAATATTTTTACCAAACAACCCTGCAAGTAGATTTTTGAGCCTCACTGCTTCTCAGCAGGCAACACTAGTAGCTATGTATTATGCTTATGTAGTGCTCTGGGCTACGGAGCCCTACTTCCAACTGGACCAAGATATCATAGTTGATCTTAGGCTATAACAATAGTTGGATGTACTCTTACGGTCCATAATGTTTCCTCCTCGGTCTGAGTCTGTATAACCAAGTAACATGACTCCTCCACTGGAGGCATTGTTAGTATTATATGCTACTATAGACTATATTCCAACTTCATTAGTATTCAATACATTATTCACAATAGCAGCATAATAAGGATCTCTGAAAGATACACAATCACAAAGCACAAAACAATATATCCTGGGAAACCCTCAAGGGGAAAAAACACATCAAGAAATTCCTCAATATAGATGATCAAAGTACAATGCCCAAAATAGGTCTCACAAATAAGAGAGACAAACCCAAAATCTAGACCCGAGCCAATCCTCCTCCTCCTTCGCAGATATCTCTCTCTCTCCTCCAATGTGAATTGCACAAGTGAGTGATGGTGCAAATGAGAGCAACTCACTCTCTATTTATACTTTACCTTTCACTTGACTTTTAACCTAGCTAGGTCGGCCTCACTTTAACTGATTGGTCCAACCTCTCCTAGAAAGACTCAAATAATATTATATTACATTATATAGAGTACTAACGACCCGACTTACAATGGAGGCTTTTCCTCGTGACTTTTACATGACCAAATATAATAATGACATCTCTTAACGGAGGTAAAACATCCCCGTCGAAGTTACAATAATAAATTACAAGTATAATATTCTTTGAAGTTACATTAATTTAACACTCCCCCTTAACAAGAAGGGTATTCTAATGACAACAACATCTGCATGTGTAACTCTACACAACATCATCGGAGGGAGGAGGGGCATCATCAACATCATATGGAACATTGGTTGATACTATAAATCATTGGAAGTTCTTCAACAACATCATCATCTTTAGTATAGAGATGAAGTAACATCATCTTTAGTACTGGAGCATCCTCATCTTCAGCACTGGAGCATCATCTTCTATAGCACTGGAGCATCCTCATCTTCAGCACTTGATCATCATCTTCTTCAACACCGGAGCATCCTCATCTTCAGCACTGGAGCATCCTCATCTTCAGCACTAGAACATCTGCAATATTGGAGCATCCTCATCTTTAGCACTGGAGCCTCATTATCTGCAGCATTGGAGAATCCTGGAACATCATCATCTGCAGCACACATGATCCTTCCTTTTGGAACTAGGGATCCTGGACAATCCTTCCTTTCGGAACTCGGGATTCAGTCCAACAACTCTGGTGGTCCTTCCTTTTGAAACTGGGATCATGGACAATCCTTCCTTTCGGAACTCGGGATTCAGTCCAACAACTTTGGCGATCCTTCCTTTCAGAACTGGGATCATGGAAAATCCTTCCTTTCGGAACTCAAGATTCAATCCAACAACTTTGGTGATCCTTCCTTTCAGAACTGGGATCATGGACAATCCCTCCTTTCAGAATTGGGATCATGGACAATCCCTCCTTTCAGAACTCGGGATTAAGTCCAACAACTCTGGTGATCCTTCTTTTCAGAACTAGGATCATGGACAATCCTTCCTTTCAGAACCAGGGATTCAGTCCAACAACACTGGTGATCCTTCCTTTCGGAACTAGGATCATGGACAATCCTTCCTTTCGGAACCAGGGATTCAGTCCAACAACACTGGTGATCCTTCCTTTCGGAACTGGGATCATGTACAATCATTCCTTTTGGAACTAGGGATTCAGTCCAACAACACTGGTGATCCTTCCTTTTGGAACTGGGATCGTGTACAATCCTTCCTTTCGAAACCAGAGATTCAGTCCAACAACACTAGTGATCCTTCCTTTCGGAATTGGGATCATGGACAATCCTTCCTTTCGGAACCAGGGATTATTGTCTAGGGATGATCAATCCCACTGTACCACAACATCATCAGCACTACTCCCCCTTTCGAGGGAAGTCCTTATGGACAACACCAAACTTGTCACGGAAGTTCTCAAACTTCACACGAGACAGAGGCTTAGTCAACACATCTTCAACCTGCTCATCTGTGCTCACATATTGGAGCTTTATATCTCCCTTCTGCAACATGTCACGGATGTATAAATACTGTATTTCTATGTGCTTTGACTTATCATGGAACACGGGGTTCTCTATCATCTTTATACAACTCTGGTTATCACATAGAATCACTGTGGTATCCAACTCCAGATCAAATAGACCTGATAACAACTTTCGAAGCCATATAGCTTTACAACTAACAGAATAAGCTGCAATATATTTTGATTCTGCAGTGCTAAGAGCAACATTGGATTGCTTCCTGCTTAGCCATGAGATCATGGCTGAAACTAGACTGTAACATCCACCTGAAGTGATCTTCCTGTTTGAGACACTTCCTGCCCAATCGGAATCTATATAACCATACAGTCTGAACTCATGATCTCTAGAATAATTTAGACCATAGTATATTGTACCTTTTAGGTACCTCATCATGCTTTGCAGCTACAAGGTGAACACGTATGGGCTCAACCAGATACGGACTCAAGGTGTTCACAGCAAAGCATATATCTGGCCTAGTATTCGTCAGATACATCAACGACCCAATAATCTGCTTGTATAGAGTCACATCCACTAATTCTGACGAAGTATCAGATAATAACTTCAAGCTGATATCCATGGGTGTGGCCATGGCTTTACACTCCAACATATCAAATATTTTCAATATTTCTACTGCATACTTCCCTTGGTTAAGGAATATTCCCTCTAGGCTCTGCCATACCTCGATACCTAGAAAATAATGCATTATGCCAAGGTCTTTCATCTCAAATTCTGCAGCGAGCTTCTTCTTGCACTCTGAAATGTGCTTCTCATTTCCTGTCAAGAATAAGTCATCCACATATAGCAATAATATGACAGGTTCATCATCCATAACCTTGAAGTAAAGGTTAGGATCAGTTTTACTCTTGGTAAAGCCCAAGCTCGCAGAAAAACTATCAATTCTTTCATACCAAGCTCTTGGAGCTCGCTTCAACCCATACAGAGCCTTCTTTAGTTTGCAAACATGTGTCTCTTTGTTTTCAACCTCAAATCCTTGTGGTTGTTCTATGTACACTTCCTCTTCAATGACACCATTCAAGAAAGTTGTTTTCACATCCATCTGGTGTAACTTCCACTTCATCGTGTCTACAAATGCCATGATGGTTCTAATGGAAGTGTACCTTACTACGGGATCAAATGTCTCTTCATAATCAATTCCTTCCTTTTGAGAGAATCCACGAGCCGCAATAATTTCATCTTGTATATCCATTTATTTCATCTTTCTAAGTCATTGGATATCAAGATCTTGAACTCTGTTGCAATTTCTCTCTTGCACCCATCTATGAGCTTCTCATCTTCAACCTTGTAGAAAAGGTTGATGTCCCATCACTCTAGGTGATGCTTGATCTCATCATTCTATCCATGGGTGACTTATGAGCCCATACAAAGTCTTCTTCAATATGCATACATGTGGTTCTCTAAGTCCTGGAGGTTGCTCGATATCTTCATCTCCTTTGATTACCCCATGAGTCTGGCTACTAGAGCAACATCTCGTCATAATCGACTTCCTCTGCTTGATTTTATAAGTCTTGTTTATAGTTGAACCATCGTCACTTGTTCTACGAAACAAGTCTCATCATTCTTCATTTGTAGGTGATCGTGGACGATACTTCCTACGAGTCAAATTTAGTAGCGTGGTTAGAAACACTTCATAGTTTCCAAAACACATGCATAAAAACATAGGTCACACTTTCGTAATGCTATCTTAAACAATAACACAACATTCATCCATATCCCACATTCATATGGTAACTTTCTACATGGATTCCATCTCTACCAGAACATTATTAAGAGCGTGCACTACTCCCAATATGTCAACAAAGAGGTTTCACTATAGATAAGTAGAAATGGAATGTTGTATAGCACCGTAGGCTACTTGTCCATCACATATTAATGCAAATGGACACTATCATTTAAAAATTTGATGACAATTCAAATACTTATCTTTGTTTGTTTGTTAGGATCTCTTTTGATCCTAGTCTCCTTGCAGGGATTACTGGAATGTTTGATGGTGAACTCTACTCCATCATCTGATTCTGAGATCCTGTGCATTTATTGCTTATGATCTACAATGTTGATCATAGATCACATAGACTTGTAGTATCATGAATTAAGGTTGCTTCTAAGGGACCTCTCAGTTTATTTAGACCTCCTTCTTCTATTCCAATTACGACTGCATCTTCTATAGATCTTCTATAAAACATATTCTTCTACTTCTTCCCTTGTTAACTTCCTGGGAGGTTCTTCTTCTTCTTCTTCTTCTTCTTCGGCTAGGTGAGCATGATGTCTTTTGATGCTCTTCTTCTTGTATTCTTCTTTTCTTTCTGGACAATCTTTGGCAATATGTCCCTTCTTATCACAACGGAAACATTGATAAGAAGAGAAGTCTCTTCGCTTGTAGTTTCCCTTCTTATATATTTTGAAAATTCTTAGGAGGATGGAACTCCTTCTTGAAATGAGGTTTTCCCTTTCCTCTTTTAGTATGGGTATCTAGAACTTGATCATCATCTCCGAGTAATGCTTCTCGATTTGCCACTCTAACCTCCTCTTGGATACATTCTTCCCATACAACTTCAAATAGTAGACATTCCTTTCTTGCACACATTGTCTGGATAAAATAATCCCAAGGTCTAGTAAGACCATTGAGAGCAGTCATCACTAATTCATCTTCGTCAAGCTTGTCTCCAAATGCTTCTAGTTGTTCTTTGAATTGAGAAACCCTAGTAAAGTAATATTGGATAGATTCACCTGGATTCATCTTCGTGCTTTTGAGTTGGGTTCTCAAATTCATCTTTCGATTTATGTTTCTCCCTTCATACATTCTTGATAGGGCATCAAACATATCCTTTGGGATTTTCTTGGAGGACACTTGTGGAATCAAATGATCCTTGATGGAATCTGATATGATCCTCTTGGCTCTAATCATATCCTTCTTATGATTTTCCTTGGCTTAAGCTTTTGCGGGTTCTGGTACAACTTCTTTAATAAACTTTGAAAGATCATTCTCCTCTAGAATGAGTCCAATACTATAGTTCCAAGCACGGAAATTCTCTATGCCCTCCAACTTGTCATCAACCTTAGTGTTTGGGGCCATCTTATCCCAGAGAGCAGAGAATAACCAAAAATCAAAATTTCTCAAAATAAAAAACTGAACTCACCAAAAGATGCGCTTGACTGAGGTGAGTATGCTGGTACACTTGGTTTCTGAAGATTCCAAAATTTCACCCTTGAAAATTGACTTGCAAAATTCTAGTTTGCAGTTTCTAGTTTTCTCTGGTTTTCTGGTTTTTCTGGTCTAGAGTCAAACTAGGGTTTGACTTTCCAGGAGTTTCACCCACTGAAAAACTTCAATCTTGGTGCCAAAATTTTGATCTTGGAGAGGCGCACTTCCCTATACCAATTGCACTAAAAATTCTACTTCTGTGAGAAGCCCTAATTTTTATGCTCAGAGAGAGAGAGAGAGAGTTTTACCTTATGAAAGTTGCTCTTTTTAGGCTAGCTTTGATACCATGTTAATATTATATGCTACTATAGACTATATTCCAACTTCATTAGTATTCAATACATTATTCACAATAGCAGCATAATAAGGATCTCTGAAAGATACACAATCACAAAGCACAAAGCAATATATCCTAGGAAACCCTCAAGGGGAAGAAAACCCAGCAAGAACTTCCTCAATATAGATGATCAAAGTACAATGCCCAAAATAGGTCTCACAAATAAGAGAGACAAACCCAAACTCTAGACCCAAGCCAATCCTCCTCCTCCTTTGCAGATATCTCTCTCTCTCCTCTAATGCAAATTGCACAAGTGAGTGATGGTACAAATGAGAGAAACTCACTCTATTTATACTTTACCTTTCACTTGACTTTTAACCCAGCTAGGTCGGCCTCACTTTAACTGACTGGGCCGACCTCTCCTAGAAAGACTCAAATAATATTATATTACATCCTTTAGGGTACTAACGACCCAACTTACAATGGAGGCTTTTCCTCATGACTTTTACATGACCAAATATAATAATGACATATCGGAACGGAGGTAAAACATCCCCGACGGATGAAGTTACATTAATTTAACAGGCATATCTGAGTCCATATGAAATTGTACCTCGAAGGTACCTGTTGATGCCTCGAATATCGTAGCATCAATCAGAAAGGGATTCTCCCCGATAGATGATCCCAATTAGATTATCTACCGTTTGGTATAGGGAATCCGTCCGGTTAGCGGTTCCGGAAACCGTGGGTTTGGAGTTTAATTTCCGATTATACCGGTTATGGCCCGATCCACCTTTCTTTTGGATTTTATGATTTTAATGTGATGCAAGTGCCTAATTTATATCTGATCTAAATGCAAAACTAAACAGATCTAAGTCTAAAACTGAAGTAAATCTACCTATCCTTGAAAGGAACACACTTACAGGATGAGCAATGAGCTGTAACAGATATCATAAAGAAAGAACAGATAGCCATTGATTCTTACAAGTAAAGCTACAGCAAGATAAAAGATCTTTAGAAGATAGCTTCTAATTTAATGTAAAACGCATCTATTGCTAATGAAACAGAGAAGCAAAATTATTTAATCTAGATGCAAACTGAAAGAACAGATCTAAATCTAATAAAGAAACACATGAAATAAAACTAATTATCCCTGCAAGGAGCAAATTTAAAGGCATGAACAATGAGCTATAGGAGTTATCTTAAAGAAAGAATGGATAGCCATTAAATCAGAAAGAGAAAGCTACAGCCATGATAAAGATATCAGAAGATAGCTTTTGATTTAATATAAACACATTCACTGCTCATGAAATGGAGAGATCATTTACACAGAAAGAAGCAAAATCATTCGTTGCAAAGAAATAGTTCAAATAACAAGAAAGATCTCACATTACAGGATGGAAATCACCAGAACAGTCCAATACACATCCATCTTTTGTTCCCATGCAAAACGTCCATCTCCCGGCTTTTATTAGAAAAATCGATTTCCTTAGAACCAATACAAGATAGCTCGTACAGGTTTCAAAATTTCATTCCCTACCAAAAGTCCTTTCCTATTCTTCCTAGCTCCTATTTATAATTACAAAATCGCCCTTTGGGCTGCCACCTAGCCTCTTCCACCTGTCACCTACAGGAATTTCTTCTATAATAGACCAAAAAATGACTACTTCTTTTACAAAATATTTAACAAAAGAGAATGGACAGCTGTCCCATAGCTCACGCTTTATACATTTGAGAGTTTAAAAAATACAATATAGCAGAAATAATGTTCTAATATCCGTGCTGTCATTCTTGTGCGTGAGCTTCAGCTGGGAGAGGATCGCCAAAGTCAATTGATGCTGCTGATGCTGCCTGGGAAGAGACACTCGAACCAATTGTTGCTGTTGCTTCTACTTGGGAAGAAGAGATTGAGTTGGCTGGAATTTCTGCCACTGCTGGGGAAGAGGGAATCGAGCCCACTGTTGTTGCTGGAATGGCTGCTGGGAGAGAAGATTCTGGATCTGCTGTTGCTCCTGCTACTGCTGCAGCTTTCTTCTCCTCCTCCGCTATGTAGCTATACCACATACCTGTGTCCCTTATGACTATGTTTGCTGCAGCAAGGAACAAGATTTTCTGAGAAGTCACATTCTTCCCGAGCTCTACTCCAATGCTTTGAACTTCTGCTACTGCAGCTTGATGCACTTCTTTGAGCAAATGATCGTGGACTAATGACATTCCAACATAATGTTGTAAGTCATCAATTGCTAGGACATCAATTTTCTTCACGTATTCGGTTTGGATGCCCAGCTCTTCCTTTAGCTCAGCCAAGCGCTGTTCTGAATCCGGGAAGTCATCGAGGGATTGTGGGAAATTCAGCTTGCACCTGTCATGCACTCCCTTGATTCTTTGATACAGACCGTTGATTCTATCCCTTGTTCCTTGCACACTGGCTATTAGCTTGCTGCCACAGTTTCTGCAGAAGTCCAAAAGGGTCACATCTTCATCAAAACCCTCCACAGACTTAAATGGGAGATGTGCGGGGAAATCCCCCTTCCCTTCTCGCCATTTTATCTGGCTCATGATATTTGCCTTGACACAGGTATGCTTGGCTTTGAGCCTATGGGCCTCCGCATTAATTTCTTTTAACCTGACCACCATGGCCTTGAGCTTGCAAACCTCATTAGTGATTTGCTCCTGAGTGTCATGCATTTGCTTCAGAATGCTACAGGACAGCTCATGGAAGGGAGACATGTCCATCGTTCTGCTCTCAGCTTGCTCCAATTCCTCAGCTAATGCCCGCTTGTCTGTTTCAAGCTGGGACACCCTGGCTACTGCATCATTCTTTTCTGCTTCTTCAATCATCATCAGGACTGATAGCTGCTCCTTCTCTTCCTCTAACCGCTTATATTTTTCTGACAGCTCTTTATGCTCGGCGTACAGGCAATTATACTTATTCACCACAAAATCCCTGTGGGCTTGCTCATTAGCCACAGTTTGTTGTAGCGTACGAGCTCTCTTCTTTATCAATACATTTTCTCTGACTATAACACCTACATTGTCCAGTGATGCTTTTGCTGTTTCTACAGCTGCAGATGCCATAGCAAAGGGATCTTGATCTGTATTCTGCATTATAGTGACCTCTCGGTGGGTAATGATGTCCTCGTGGAAGGGACTTTTGATCCTTTCTTCCGATTTGAGGACCATTGCTTTCCTTTTCTTGTCATAGACAAACTCATTCCACTTGGACACTGTATGTTTTCCCGATGGAGTGTACGGGACAATTGGGCGGTCCATAATGTCTATTTCTTCTTCAGCGGGTGGGGTCCGGACTTCCTGAGCTGGATCTACTCCTTCATTTTGGGTACCAGAGCCACCTGCTTGAGATGCGTCTATTTCCATGTCTTGGACACCGAATCCACTTGCTTGGGCATCTTCCCCTGCTTTCAGCTCTTCTTCCGCTTTCCGTTCAGCTTCCTGTCCTCCTTCCCCTCCTGTAACTTGTGGCTGACCTTCATCTCCTTTCTGCCGCTTTTCATCTTCAGCCTCCTCCTGCTGTTGGGCTTCTTCTGCTTCTTTCTGCTACAACCTGGCTTCTTCAGCCTCCTGGAGTAACCTTGCTTCCTCTCTTAATTTGAGCTCTTCCTGAGCTCGGGCATCATCAGCTTCTTTCTCTTTTTGCTGGCGGTCTTTTGGATCTTGGTGGAGCTAGAACTTACTCCACTACCTTGGCGAAAGGTTCGCAGCTCAGCCATGTTGCTAATGCCTCTGAATACCTCTTCTTCGGCATCGGGATAGTGCGAGTATTCAAAATGAGCGTAGATGTCCCTACAATGCTCGGCCACTTTTCCCTTCCTGTCGTTCCTGTGGAAGATCACCTCACCGAAGTGGAAGGCTTTCAGCTCCTGCACAAACTCTTCGGCTGAGGCAACCCCCGAGAACTTGTAAGCACCTATGCAGAAAGGTAGAGGGGGAAAGGATGCCTTATGCTGTTTGTGGAGCATTGCTCCAATTCCATCCAGGAAGATTTGTCTTACTGCTTCCTTGAGGACCACATAATCTGTGGCATACTGCGGAAAAATGTATGGGGGCTTAGTCCCTCCAAACATTCTGAGGTAGGTGCCTTGCTCTGAAAAGTAAAAATCCCCGTAATTCTCAAGGACTTCCACAGCGTTCTCTGACAGGCAGTTGGGCTCCTCCTTGAATATCTTCTCATATAGGGGCATGATGAACCCCTCACAGATGAGTTTGTAGCTAGGTTTGTAATTCTGGGCCCACATCATCTTGAAAGCGATATAAATCGGGATGGTGGCCTTATCCCATGTGCAGCCCAGTTTGGGGAAGTCCACCTTGGCCAAAATGCAATCAATCAGATATGAAGACATAAAAAATTATGCCTTCTTTAAGGCTAGTCCTTCTCTTGCAGCAACTATCATTGAGGCCAAACTATCTGACAGGAGAGTGGCCCAGTCAAACACAGTTCCTTTAAACGCCACAAAGTGGATAATAGGGACCCACTGAATCTTATACACGGTGCCATCGGGCATGCCGAAGATTCTGCACAGCATCAAGGCAATCAATCTGAAAGGAGGTCTCAGATTCTGTACGTCATATTCGTCATTTCCTTTCTTTCTCAAATGTTTGCCTTCCACTAATAGCTTTTTGGCCATCTAAATGTTGTTCATTTTGCCCAGCCATTCATCAGTCAGAGATTGCTGGGAGCGGGGAAATTTGTAGGCTGCGACAATGTATGCTGGGTGGAATGAGGCAATGGCTACTTTCCCGTTGTCATTTATCACTCTTCCTTCCGCATCGGCATGTTGGAGTATCCATCTGATTACTTCAGCACAGGGGAATAGTTCAGGGCGGGTAGCAGCTTTGGTTATGCCTGAGGCTTTGATATTTAGATAAATCGGCCCCTCTTCTAACAACATGTCCGGGACATCCTGGTCTCGGATCATCATGTAAATGTCACCCCATCTGATTTCAGGAGGGACACCGGTGGTGCACCTAGTATCCTGGAGTGAGGTCTCAGTTTTAATTGGTGCAGGCTTTTTCTCTGTCATCTTAGCCTTCTTCTTACCACCTTTTGGCATTTTGACTTATCCCTGATAGCACCCACATACAATTCATTATGAAATTGAGCAACATACTGTGAGATTTTAACAGAGATCATCATCGTTTTAATATGTGACTGAGATAAAACCAAAATGTGAAGCTGCGTTTTAGGAAGCAAATACACCACTCCAATCTAAATTTAAACATTCTAATTCCTTTAAGGGGCGGGTTTGGAATGTTCTTGCGAGGATAAGCGCGTTGCGGAAGCAACCTGCTTTTGGCCCGGCCTCAAGGGGGATGGTGTTCTTTGACATGATGCTTTTAAATGATTAGCGGTGGGGAAGTTCGGGTGAAATAACCCTACGACGAAATAAGGAGCTGCTTTCCGCTTACGACTAGGCGAGGGTTTCGAATGCCATTGTCGTTTATGGCTCTTGCCGAGGTGCTCTGTGGTAGGTTTGAACAGGGGCGATGGTGCCTGTCTTAGAATTTAAAAATGGGTAGTGGCTACGCCGGGACTGAGGCTTATGAAAAAGTCCGGGTGACTACAGTTTTAGCTTTCGGCTGGGGACATGAAAAGTCCACGGGGCCTCGGGGGGAACTTTAAAAAAAGAAAAAAGAAAAAAACATAAACCCTTCCGTCCAAAATGACAGCCTTTTTTAACCAATATACACACGACAGGAAATACGAAATTTAGACCGTATTTGACGGGCAAAACAGCCCATGATGGGCATTTTGCCCGTCAAAATCCAACCAATGGGCCTATCATCTTAGAAAACAAGAACACCAAAGGTAACCTGACGCGTGGAAGGCAAAATTTAACGATTAGAATCCTACCTGGCATTGACGAAGATAGCCGAATGAGGTGGATGAGTACGAGGTTGAGCGAGCTGAGCTGGAGCGGTCGCGCGGCGTCCAACAATTTTGCCAATCGAAAATTAACAACGTTTTGGCTCGAGCCTCCACCGCTTATTTAAATAAGTCGGGCATGTGTGGGGCTTTAATACGGTGGGTGGCGTATTAAAACAAGTTTTAAATGTTGTACGCCGCGGTCATGTCGAGTTGCATTGGTTTGTGTGCACGACCGCCACCGGCGGGACGACTTGTGCATTCCATCCGCTATTGCGGAAAGACATAGCGAAAGCTTCCGTTGTTTCGGGGCGCATCGCGGAAGGAAAACTCAAAACGTTCCGCAAAAGGCTCCCGCGTCGCGGAAGGATAACACAGAGGCTTTCGCTATTTCGGGAGTTTCTCGCGAATGGTGCCCGATGTTTCGGAAGGATAACTTGAAACTCCCGTGGCTTCGGGAAGATAAAGTAACGACGCCCGTAACTTAAACAAAAGTTTCTAAGTCTTGAGGGGTTTCGGAACGATAACTTGAAGATCTCCGCCAATGGCTTCCGCGATTGCAGGGAGGAAACTTGAATGATTCCGCAAATTTCGAAGAAAACTTCAAGTTATTTTCAAAGTTTCGAGGAGAGTTGGCAAATGACGCCCGGTGTTTCGGAAGGAACACCCGAATGTTTCCGCAACTTTTCTCACCGAGGTTGCGGGAAGGTAACGCGAAGGCTTCCACGAAGGCGCGGGAAGAATATCGCCAACGCTTCCGCAACTTCAAGACTTAAAGATTTCGAAAAAGACTAAGTTACTTGGCGGATTCGGGGAAGGTTGGCGAATTTTATCCGCAAGTTTCGGGTGGCTTTCTTGAATTCTTCCTTCGTTTCGGAAGGAATTCGTCACATATTTCCGCCACCCTTTCAACAATAATTTCGAAGCCTCTTCGGGAGACTTATGTAAACGGTTCCCGCCGTTTCAGGAAGAAAAGTCGAACGGTTTCGCGGGACTTTCTTCAGTCGTTCCACGAACTTTCAAAAATTCTAAGTCTCTTTTTTCGGGAAGCTTAAACAAACGGCCTCCGCCGTTTCGGGAGGAAAACCTGAATCCCTCCGCGTTTGCGGAAGGTTTTGACGAAGAACTCCGTCGTTTCGGAAAGGATTGTCCAATGGCTTCCGTGGCTTTCAGACGAAAGTTTCTAAGTCTTTTCGGAAGGTTTATGCGATTAACTCCCGCTGTTTCGGGAGCGAAAGCTGAATGATTCCGCAGAGCTTCCTTCTTAAGTTCCGCGACTCTTTCAGAAAGTTTAACTAAGTCCTTCCCGAGATGTTTAAACAAAGGCTTCCGCCACTGCGAGGCTTTATCAAATCGTTCTGTGATTTCCAGGAAGACTTCATAAAAAAATTCTGTTGAGAAACAAGATTTCCTGGCAGACTTGGGGTGGTTCATGGCAGGATTTTCTATTGAAAAACAAAGTTAAAAGCTGAGAATGGCCCTTAAGGCAACCTTTCTAAAAAAAATAAAAAAAAAAATTAAAGGAGGGGCCCCAATATGTACAAAATTTTGGGGGGGGTGTTGCTGCAACAACAATGGCGAGTCGCTGGTGAACACAGATCTCTGAAAAAATTCCTCTTCATGGTCCGAAACCTCATCAAAGACATCCATCTTAGGTGCAATACTCAGCTGAGCATTTTAAATTCATGTGAGGGGAAGAAGGCACTTTACCTGCTAGCCATTGGGGAAAGGGGAGCTTTGACCGAGACATCTTCACTACTCTCAAAGGGCCAACATATGAGATTCATTTTAGGAGGGTCATCTTTCAGATGGTTACTACTGTCGGACTCCACAGGATTTGCAACACTTTCTCATGGACATTATTGCTCTTGTTCCTCATTCCCGTGCTGCTTGCATCCTTTTAGATGTTTGTACTTTGAACAGCTTAGCTGTTTGAGCCTTCCAGAGATATTTTCTTTTGGACATGATTTTTTATTTAGGCTCCTCAATCCATAATGTCCTTTTGTGTGAGTTAGAAATTTTATTGATTTGATCAAGCCTCACGGATGGAGAGGAGCCTATTTTGGGCTGAGCCTTTTGGACAACCTTCTTGATTTTACATGTCTTTTGCTTTTGTCTCAGCCATGCTTTAATTGAGGCGAGAATCTCTAGAAAACAGACTCTTGAGTATAAGCCATTTTGGCTGTTAAATTTGCAGCATGGAGTCATTTCAATACCCTATGTCCTCGAGAGGTGCTGCTTTCCATGGGTCCAACTTTGGTAGCCTTCTTGGGATGCCCTTTAAGTGTGAGAGTGGGTGGAGCCCAAAGATAGTAGTGAAGATGGTCATAGGTCTCTGCTATTAAACAGGATTAGTGTGACCAACAGAGTAGGCTTCCTTCCTTCTGAACATTTCAGCGAGAGCACACAGACAGGATTTATTCGAGCATTGTTCCGGACTCATGGGTTGCGAGATTTTTTTGAAAGATCTATCCTCGGCGAGAGACTCAACCATAAGGGCTTTCAGAAAACAAAACTTGTTGCACAGGCTCAAATGACAAAGACAAAAACAACATGGCCGAAAATAAAGCAACTAAAGGCTAAATCAACAATAAAAGAAAACTTTATTTATGTACAGGAAGTCTCAAAGAGACTATGCGAAGTATTGTTTCAGAGTGAGGCCATTGAGAGGAAGGGTTACTTCTTCTCCCTCGAGATCTGTCAATTTATAAGTGGATGGGCCTAATTTTGCCAAAATTTGGTATGGGCCTACCCATAGATGTTGAAATTTCGTATGCATTCCTTTGCCTTCGTGATTATGGTCCCATTTCAGGACTAAGTCCCCAACTTCAAAACTTCTTTTACCGGACTTCCTCTTATCGAACCATCTCTTAACTATGTCTTGGTGTTGATGGAATCGATCTTTAGCTTTCTGTCGGGCTTCTTCAAGTTGAAGCAGGGTATTGATCCTGGATTGTAAGGCTTGGCTGCCAGAACCCCGAGAGGCTTGGGATAACTGTAAGGATGGGAGTAAGATGTTTGGAGGAAGGATGGCTTCCTTGCCATAGACAAGAGTGAAAGGGGAAACACCTAAAGCGTTCTTTGGGGTCACCCTATCTGCCCATAAGGCGTTTGGGAGAGCTACATGCCAACTTCTCTGGTTTTCTATCACAGTCTTCTTAAGAATTCGAATTAGATTCTTATTTGAGGATTCAGCTAATCCGTTCCCCTGAGGATAGTAATTGGCTGAATAATGCAACTTAATTCCCTATTCATAAACAAATTCATTAATCTTGCAAGATGAAAAATAAGTAGCATTATCAAAAACAAGGGAAATTGGAACCCCAAACCTGGTTATGATGTTCTCCTTCAAGAAGCTGATGACCGCATCTTCGTTGATTTTGCGCAAAGGGATGGCCTCCGTCCACCTAGTGAAGTAGTCAGTAGCCGTCAGGATGTATCGATGTTGCAGCGAAGAATTTGGATTTATTTCTCCGATAACATCTATACCCCACTGCTCAAAGGGCTCAGAGATGATGACCAGCTGCAATGGTCCTGCTGCCTTAGGTAACTTCCCAGCACTTCTCTGGCATACATCACAGTTTCGTGCATATGTGTGGGCATCTCGGAACAGAGTGGGCCAATAATAACCAGCTCTCAGTATCTTGTGTGTTGTCGTCTCTCCTGAATAATGTCCGCCTACGGGGCCATCATGCAATTCTTTGACAACTTTGTTTGCATCTTCCTTTTCCAAACATCTAAGGAGAACTCCATCATAATTCTTCCTGAAAAGAATCCCATCAATGATTTGATAAGGTGTTGATTTCAAGTGAAGTGCCCTTCTTTGCTTAAAGTTCCAGTGCTCAGGTAGATATCCCTGCTGCAAATAGTGCACCAGATCCCTATACCATGACTGGGAGTTGTGAAGATATGACACACTTCAACCGAATTTAACTCAGCTTCATTCTTCCAATGTTGTTCTTCATCAGTTGAGTTTCCCGCAAGTAATTTGCACAGGCCTTGTCCTTTGATGATCGTGGCTGGTTTAAATTCCAAATCATATTCCTGCAGAGTTGTGACCCAGTTCCCTCTCCTTTCTCCCAATTCCTTTTGAACGAAAAGGGATCTAACAGCTGGGTGGGGAACTATGACTTTAGTTCTGTTCTTCAAAATGTATGGCCTAAACTGCTTGACTGCTTTGAAGATCGCATATGCATGCTTGTCAACCACGGGATAGTTCAGCTCAGCTCCCTGCAGACCAGTGCTCATAAACGAAATTGGGTATTCGTCCCCCAATTCCACCTTTTGCGTGAGTACAGCTGCGAGAGAGTCATCCGAAGCGAAGGTATACAAGATGAAATCCTTATCAAAATATGGGCTCCTCAAGGAAGGAGCCTTAGCTATGGCTGCCTTGATATCTCTAAATGCGTCTTTCTCCAGATCTGTTCACTTGAATTGCATGCTTTGTTTAACCATCTGTTGCAATGGCTTAACAATTTGTGCGAAATCCGGAACAAATCTGCGGACAAAATTGATGGTGCCCATAAAAGACTGCATAGATTTCTTGTTGTAAGGCATTGGAATCTTATTAATGGCTTGGACCCTTTCTTGATCAATTGACACCCCCCCTTTGGAGATGATATGACCCAAGAGCTTACCTTCGGGAACAGCAAATACGCTCTTCTTGGGATTCAAGGAAATACCATATTTCCGGCAGCGATAAAAAATATGCTTTAGATGCACGACATGATCTTCCCTTTTCTTCAAAAAGACTGTCACATCATCCAAGTATACAACCACGCATTGTCCACCCAGTCCTCGGAAGGCAATATCCATCGCCCTTTGGAATGTAGCTCCTGCATTTATCAGACCAAATGGCATTCTTCTGTAGGCGAAAGTTCCCCACTTAGTTCTGAAAGTAGTCTTAAGGCAATCTTCTTCGGCTACTAACACTTGATTGTAGCCTGAGAAACCATCGAGGAGAGAAAACAATTCGGATCCTGACACCATTTGTAGGATTTGTTCCATTGAAGGTACGGGGTAGTTGTCTTTATCCGAAGCTCTGTTTAAATTTCTGAAATCTACACATAGCCTTATCTCTCCCGACTTCTTTCTTACGGGAACCAAGTTTGCAACCCACTCAGAATGCCGAACTTTGAAGATTATCTTAGCGTCCATGAGCTTCTTTAATTCCTTTTGGATCAGCGGTTCTAGAGTGGGATGCATTCTTCTTAACTGCTGCTGAAATGGTTTGACGCCCGCTTTCATTGGTATAACATGATGAATAATGCGGACGTCATACGTTTTCAGATCTTCATAGGTCCATGAAAAAACATCCTTGTATTGTTTAAACAATTTAATGAACCTGCCTCTTTCTCCTGGTGAACAACATTTGCCAAGGTTGACAAATCTTGGTTCTGCCTCAGTACCCAAATTAACTAACTCATGTTGCATTGATGAGCTGTTAGTTTTGGTATTAGCTGGCCTTTTGAACTTATTTTGAAGATCGAACAGCATTTCGAGGGACCTTACTCCCTTGGGAATGAAATTTCCTTTCTCCTCATCTTTCTTCATCAAATCAGCATCATGTTCTTCTTCATCTATCGCAGCTCCTTGGAAGCTATCTTCGTTTGTTAGAAAGCTGATAATTTGTTCATCATCATCGAAGACTCTGAAGTTTGTGATGTTATCGGGAACGGAAGGCCTGAAAATCAATTCAATCGAGCATTTATTATTTGATGGCACCAATCTAGAAGCAGATGTTGCTAACAAGTCAGCTGCAGAATTTTGCAATCTAGGAATTGATTTTATATTGAAAGCGTCAAAATGCATAATTAAATCCCATACCTCAGCCTGATAACCCTTCAAGTGAGGTGAGAGACAATGAATGGTGTCCCTTACCTGTCTTACAACTATCTCGGAGTCACCAAAGACCTTCAGGTACTTAACATTTAAGCCAATGGCTTTCTTTAATCCATGTACCAAAGCTTCATATTCAGCGGTGTTATTAGTACAATCGAATTCTAATCTACAAGACAAAAAATACTTGTTTCTTTTTGGATCCATTAGAACACAACCGGCTCCGGATCCTTCCAGAGTTTTAGAACCATCAAAATATAATGTCCAAAAGGTATCTTTAGATTCAACTAAGTTAGTTTCTCTGTGATCTATGTCAGTAACTAAATTGACTATGTTACAATCAACATCATCAGTCCGAGAGAAATGAAGGAGATCGGACTGTTTATCTGATTCATGGCTAATGGCTTTAGACTGATAATTACCCGGATCCATTTCTAAGAAATAATTCCCCAGAACCGAGGATGAAAAAGCTACGGCCTCATTTTTTTCTTCTAACTGAGTTACATTTTGCTTCATATGAGGTTCCCTAAGAACTTTAATCTGATTCTGCCTGTTCTGATAAGGCAGCCATAGATGAGACCAATCCGTAGCAAAGTAGCCACTCAGCTTGGTAGACCAATCCCTACTTAAAATCAGCCCATAGGCTTCAGGAATATCGACCACCATTATGTCAATGAATTGACAGACTCTAGGGTCAGCTGATAGTCTAATTAGAACATCTTTCATCTCCCCAATAACCTTGACAGCAGTCCTATCTAATTGGATAATTTGGGTTGGAGATGGAACAGGCTGCCCGTTAATCTTTTTACAAATGGACAATGGCATGACGTTTGAGGATGCTCCAAAATCTACCAAACAGTTGTGGACATTGTGATTAAAAATTTCAAAAGTCAATAGGAACGGCAATGTTTGAGATTTAGATTTCCCACCGATGCTAGCCTCATTAATTTCGGGATTGTTTTGAGAATCCTTTAATGGAGTGTTTGTTTGGGGTTGTAAAACATGTAGCAGTTTGTCTCGTTGATGGGGAAAGCTACACATGTCAAATATTGACACATTTGCTTTGACTTTCTTGATATCTTCAATAATATCGTATCCTATGTCAGATTCGTTCCCAATTCGAGCTTGCTGATCTGTTTTGCTCGTTGTGACCTTAGGAGGCTGAACTATGGTGTCAGCGCTTGGCTGCTTGGTCGCTGTTTGGTTAACTTTGGGTTGTTGTGGGATAACTGTTATATGCCTCCTAGGCGGTTCTTTTGAAACTTTAGGCTTATGAGGAGCTGCGCTTGGCACAGGATCGGCAATTGGGCCTTTGCTGCGAGTAGCAACGTTTACAGTAGAGGGAGAGCTTTCTATGGGATCTTCATCTGTTGATTCAGTCATAGGTACCCAATCCCATAGCACCATAGTAGTGTCCGGGGTTGGTTCCTCTAACTCAGGGTTTGATTCCTCTGGAGAATCATCTTGGTCTGGGATCTAGGAATCTAGCATTTGGTTCATGACTAAGCTCATGGAATTAATCCATTGCGGGCAGCTCTTTTTCGAATGTGATTCTTGATTAAAAGTGCAGAAATTTCCCATCCCGATTTCGTTCAAGTTTAAGACCGGAGAAGTATTCATTGGTGGATGAGTTTGATCACCGTCTTCCCTTATTTTATAAAATGGCTTGAAAGGTTTCCTAGATGTGCTAGCAGCCTTGTCTTTCTCGAGATCTACAATCTTATTAGATAATTTCTGCATCATCTTGACTACATTTTCCATGTCTGTAGATGGCTCTTCTTTACCTCTAGTGAGCAGCAAAGGTTTTTTGCTAGCCGCTGGTTTTGGTTCTACATCTAAGGCATGTTTAGCAATGCTATCAGCTTCTTCTTCTACCTTTCTAGCTTCCTCAAAGTTCTCTATCAGGGTAGTTTTCTTGGATCTTTTTACGAACATTGCGATGGGTCCTTCAAGAGCGGTAGTGTAGTATTCAATCAGAGATTCCTCCGCTGGTTTATTAGCTTCACTGAAGTTATTTAACAGTGTTGTGAATCTTTGATTAAAGTCTTGAACCTTTTCTTTCTTTTCCATTCTCATGGATAAGAGTTCTTTCATAAGTGTTGCCACAGTCTTTTGGTTTTCGTATTTCTTTAAGAAACAATTTTCGAATTCATCCCAACTAGAGATTGAGCTGGGTTGTAGGCTAAAGTACCAGGATGATACTTTTGGCTCGAATGTATATGGAAACAACCTGCAGACCACGTCTTCATGTTGTACGTTCAAAAGGTTCAGAGCTAAGTAAAAACTCTTGAGGTGATCTTCTGTCGAAATGGCTTTCCCTGGATCGAACTTAGGCAAGACCTTTTCTGGGTTTTTAGGAAGATTATGGAATGGTCCAGCTAGGTTCAGCACTCCCCTTGCTCTCCAAGCAGGTACAGCCATGTTTGGATGTGGAGACCCTGGTGGAGAATTGTAAGGTGAATTTTGGGGGGTACTCTTTGGAGTAATTAGTTCTTCAAGGTTTTCTTGGTCTGAAATTTTTTCTGAGTTTTCAAGATCTGCCTTGTTAAGAGTGTCTGAAATTTCTTCCAACGTCAAATTCACAAGTTCTTCAAAACTTTGAACAAGAATCGAGTCTTGGGTATATTGTGGCTCTTTTCTAGGGGTAGTTTTCTTAGGGAGGAAATTGACAGCGTTTAAACCACCTAATTGCCTAACATAGGATCTTGTATATCTTCTCAAATCCTCTACTTCTGTAAAAGGGACAGCGTATAAAGCTTCCTGAGGCTCAGGATCAGAAATGAGGCGTTCTTGATCTAATAATTTAAGATTTGGGCTGTTTGAAATGCTTTCTTTAAGCGGGTTTTCAGTGTCATCTATGACAGTGGAAGATTTTCCTCTATCAGCCATGCACTTTCAGGCCCTCCTTCTAGCGCCAAAAACTGTTGATGCCTCGGATATCGTAGCATCAATCAGAAAGGGATTCTCCCAGATAGATGATCCCAATTAGATTATCTACCGTTTGGTATAGGGAATCCGTCCGGTTAGCGGTTCCGGCAACCGTGGGTTTGGAGTTTAATTTCCGATTATACCGGTTATGGCCCGATCCACCTTTCTTTTGGATTTTATGTTTTTAATGTGATGCAAGTGCCTAATTTATATCTGATCTAAATGCAAAACTAAACAGATCTAAGTCTAAAACTGAAGTAAATCTACCTATCCTTGCAAGGAACACACTTACAGGATGAGCAATGAGCTGTAACAGATATCATAAAGAAAGAACAGATAGCCATCGATTCTTACAGGTAAAGCTACAACAAGATAAAAGATCTTTAGAAGATAGCTTCTAATTTAATGTAAAACGCATCTATTGCTCATGAAACAGAGAAGCAAAATTATTTAATCTAGATGCAAACTGAAAGAACAGATCTAAATCTAATAAAGAAACACATGAAATAAAACTAATTATCCCTGCAAGGAGCAAATTTAAAGGCATGAACAATGAGCTATAGGAGTTATCTTAAAGAAAGAATGGATAGCCATTAAATCAGAAAGAGAAAGCTACAGCCATGATAAAGATATCAGAAGATAGCTTTTGATTTAATATAAACACATTCACTGCTCATGAAATGGAGAGATCGTTTACACAGAAAGAAGCAAAATCATTCGTTGCAAAGAAATAGTTCAAATAACAAGAAAGATCTCACATTACAGGATGGAAATCACCAGAACAGTCCAATACAAATCCATCTTTCGTTCCCATGCAAAAAGTCCATCTCCCGGCTTTTATTAGAAAAATCGATTTCCTTAGAACCAATACAAGATAGCTCGTACAGGTTTCAAAATTTCATTCCCTGCCAAAAGCCCTTTCCTATTCTTCCTAGCTCCTATTTATAATTACAAAATCGCCCTTTGGGCTGCCACCTAGCCTCTTCCACCTGTCACCTACAGGAATTTCTTCTATAATAGACCAAAAAATGACTACTTCTTTTACAAAATATTTAACAAAAGAGAATGGACAGCTGTCCCATAGCTCACGCTTTATACATTTGAGAGTTTAAAAAATACAATATAGCAGAAATAATGTTCTAATATCCGTGCTGTCATTCTTGTGCGTGAGCTTCAGCTGGGAGAGGATCGCCCAAGTCAATTGATGCTGCTGATGCTGCCTGGGAAGAGACACTCGAACCAATTGTTGCTGTTGCTTCTACTTGGGAAGAAGAGATTGAGCTGGCTGGAATTTCTGCCACTGCTGGGGAAAAGGGAATCGAGCCCACTGTTGTTGCTGGAATGGCTGCTGGGAGAGAAGATTCTGGATCTGCTGTTGCTCCTGCTACTGCTGCAGCTTTCTTCTCCTCCTCCGCTATGTAGCTATACCACATACCTGTGTCCCTTATGACTATGTTTGCTGCAGCAGGGAACAAGATTTTCTGAGAAGTCACATTCTTCCCGAGCTCTGCTCCAATGCTTTGAACTTCTGCTACTGCAGCTTGATGCACTTCTTTGAGCAAATGATCGTGGACTAATGACATTCCAACATAATGTTGTAAGTCATCAATTGCTAGGACATCAATTTTCTTCACGTATTCGGTTTGGATGCCCAGCTCTTCCTTTAGCTCAGCCAAGCGTTGTTCTGAATCCGGGAAGTCATCGAGGGATTGTGGAAAATTCAGCTTGCACCTGTCATGCACTCCCTTGATTCTTTGATACAGACCGTTGATTCTATCCCTTGTTCCTTGCACACTGGCTATTAGCTTGCTGCCACAGTTTCTGCAGAAGTCCAAAAGGGCCACATCTTCATCAAAACCCTCCACAGACTTAAATGGGAGATGTGCGGGGAAATCCCCCTTCCCTTCTCGCCATTTTATCTGGCTCATGATATTTGCCTTGACACAGGTATGCTTGGCTTTGAGCCTATGGGCCTCCGCATTAATTTCTTTTAACTTGACCACCATGGCCTTGAGCTTGCAAACCTCATTAGTGATTTGCTCCTGAGTGTCATGCATTTGCTTAAGAATGCTACAAGACAGCTCATGGAAGGGAGACATGTCCATCGTTCTGCTCTCAGGTTGCTCCAATTGCTCAGCTAATGCCCGCTTGTTTGTTTCAAGCTGGGACACCCTGGCTACTGCATCATTCTTTTCTGCTTCTTCAATCATCATCAGGACTGATAGCTGCTCCTTCTCTTCCTCTAACCGGTTATATTTGTCTGACACCTCTTTATGCTCGGCGTACAGGCAATTATACTTGTTCACCACAAGATCCCTGTGGGCTTGCTCATTAGCCACAGTCTGTTGTAGCGTACGAGCTCTCTTCTTTGTCAATACATTTTCTCTGACTATAACACCTACATTGTCCAGTGATGCTTTTGATGTTTCTACAGCTGCGGATGCCATAGCAAAGGGATCTTGATCTGTATTCTGCATTATAGTGACCTCTCGGTGGGTAATGATGTCCTCGTGGAAGGGACTTTTGATCCTTTCTTCCGATTTGAGGACCATTGCTTTCCTTTTCTTGTCATAGACAAACTCATTCCACCTGGACACTGTATGTTTTCCCGATGGAGTGTACGGGACAATTGGGCGGTCCATAATGTCTATTTCTTCTTCAGCAGGTGGGGTCCGGACTTCCTGAGCTGGATCTACTCCTTCATTTTGGGTACCAGAGCCACCTGCTTGAGATGCGTCTATTTCCATGTCTTGGACACCGGATCCACTTGCTTGGGCATCTTCCCCTGCTTTCAACTCTTCTTCCGCTTTCCATTCAGCTTCCTATCCTCCTTCCCCTCCTGTAACTTGTGGCTGACCTTCATCTCCTTTCTGCCGCTTTTCATCTTCAGCCTCCTCCTGCTGTTGGGCTTCTTCTGCTTCTTTCTGCTGCAACCTAGCTTCTTCAGCCTCCTGGAGTAACCTTGCTTCCTCTCTTAATCTGAGCTCTTCCTGAGCTCGGGCATCATCAGCTTCTTTCTCTTTCTGCTGGCGGTCTTCTGGATCTTAGTGGAGCTAGAACTTACTCCATTACCTTGGCGAAAGGTTCGCAGCTCAGCCATGTTGCTAATGCCTCTGAATACCTCTTCTTCGGCATCGGGATAGTGCGAGTATTCAAAATGAGCGTAGATGTCCCTACAATGCTCGGCCACTTTTCCCTTCCTGTCGTTCCTGTGGAAGATCACCTCATCGAAGTGGAAGGCTTTCAGCTCCTGCACAAACTCTTCGGCTGAGGCAACCCCCGAGAACTTGTAAGCACCTATGCAGAAAGGTAGAGGGGGAAAGGATGCCTTATGCTGTTTGTGGAGCATTGCTCCAATTCCATCCAGGAAGATTTGTCTTACTGCTTCCTTGAGGACCACATAATCTGTGGCATACTGCGAAAAAATGTATGGGGGCTTAGTCCCTCCAAACATTCTGAGGTAGGTGCCTTGCTCTGAAAAGTAAAAATCCCCGTAATTCTCAAGGACTTCCACAACGTTCTCTGACAGGCAGTTGGGCTCCTCCTTGAATATCTTCTCTTATAGGGGCATGATGAACCCCTCACATATGAGTTTGTAGCTAGGTTTGTAATTCTGGGCCCACATCATCTTGAAAGCGGTATAAACCAGGGTGGTGGCCTTATCCCATGTGCAGCCCAGTTTGGGGAAGTCCACCTTGGCCAAAATGCAATCAATCAGATATGAAGACATAAAAAATTCTGCCTTCTTTAAGGCTAGTCCTTCTCTTGCAGCAACTATCATTGAAGCCAAACTATCTGACAGGAGAGTGGCCCAGTCAAACACAGTTCCTTTAAACTCCACGAAGTGGATAATAGGGACCCACTAAATCTTATACACGGTGCCATCGGGCATGCCGAAGATTCTGCACAGCATCAAGGCGATCAATCTGAAAGGAGGTCTCAGATTCTGTACGTCATATTCGTCATTTCCTTTCTTTCTCAAATGTTTGCCTGCCACTAATAGCTTTTTGGCCATCTCAACGTTGTTCATTTTGCCCAGCCATTTATCAGTCAGAGATTGCTGGGAGCAGGGAAATTTGTAGGCTACGACAATGTATGCTGGGTGGAATGAGGCAATGGCTACTTTCCCGCTGTCATTTATCACTCTTCCTTCCGCATCGGCATGTTGGAGTATCCATCCGATTACTTCAGCACAGGGGAATAGTTCAGGGCGGGTAGCAGCTCTGGTTATGCCTGAGGCTTTGATATTTAGATAAATCGGCCCCTCTTCTAACAACATGTCCGGGACATCCTGGTCTCGGATCATCCTGTAAATGTCACCCCATCTGATTTCAGGAGGGACACCGGTGGTGCACCTAGTATCCTGGAGTGAGGTCTCAGTTTTAATTGGTGCAGGCTTTTTCTCTATCATCTTAGCCTTCTTCTTACCACCTTTTGGCATTTTGACTTATCCCTGATAGCACCCACATACAAGTCATTATGAAATTGAGCAACATACTGTGAGATTTTAACAGAGATCATCATCGTTTTAATATGTGACTGAGATAAAACCAAAATGTGAAGCTGCGTTTTAGGAAGCAAATACACCACTCCAATCTAAATTTAAACATTCTAATTCCTTTAAGGGGCGGGTTTGGAATGTTCTTGCGAGGATAAGCGCATTGCGGAAGCAACCTGCTTTTGGCCCAGCCTCTAGGGGGATGGTGTTCTTTGACATGATGCTTTTAAATGATTAGCGACGGGGAAGTTCGGGTGAAATAACCCTACGACGAAATAAGGATTTGCTTTCCGCTTACGACCAGGCGAGGGTTTCGAATGCCATTGTCGTTTATGGCTCTTGCCAAGGTGCTCTGTGGTAGGTTTGAACAGGGGCGATGGCGCCTGTCTTAGAATTTAAAAAAGGGTAGTGGCTACGCCGGGACTGAGGCTTATGAAAAAGTCCGGGTGACTACAGTTTTAGCTTTCGGATGGGGACATGAAAAGTCCACGGGGCCTCGGGGGGAACTTTAAAAAAATAAAAAATAAAAAAAAACATAAACCCATCCGTCCAAAATGACAGCCTTTTTTAACCAATATACACACAACAGGAAATACGAAATTTAGACCGTATTTGACAGGAAAAACAGCCCATGATGGGCATTTTGCCCGTCAAAATCCAACCAATTCCTATCATCTTAGAAAACAAGAACACCAAAGGTAACCTGATGCGTGGAAGGCAAAATTTAACGGTTAGAATCCTACCTGGCACTGACGAAGATAGCCGAATGAGGTGGATGAGTACGAGGTCGAGCGAGCTGAGCTGGAGCGGTCGCGCGGCGTCCAACAATTTTGCCAATCGAAAATTAACAACGTTTTGGCTCGAGCCTCCACCGCTTATTTAAATAAGTCGGGCACGTGTGGGGCTTTAATACGGTGGGTGGCGTATTAAAACAAGTTTTAAATGTTGTACGTCACGGTCATGTCGAGTTGTATTGGTTTGCGTGCGCGACCGCCACCGACGAGACGACTTGTGCATTCCATCCGCTATTGCGGAAAGACATAGCGAAAGCTTCCGTTGTTTCGGGGCACGTCGCGGAAGGAAAACTCAAAACGTTTCGCAAAAGGCTCCCGCGTCGTGGAAGGATAACACAGAGGCTTCCGCTGTTTCGGGAGTTTCTCGCGAATGGTGCCCGGTGTTTCGGAAGGATAACTTGAAAGCTCCCGCGGCTTCGGGAAGATAAAGTAACGACGCCCGTAACTTAAACAAAAGTTTCTAAGTCTTGAGGGGTTTCGGAATGATAACTTGAAGATCTCCGCCAATGGCTTCCGCGATTGCGGGAAGGAAACTTGAATGATTCCGCAAATTTCGAAGAAAACTTCAAGTTCTTTTCAAAGTTTCGAGGAGAGTTGGCAAATGGCGCCCGGTGTTTCGGAAGGAACACCCGAATGTTTCCGCAACTTTTCTCACCGAGGTTGCGGGAAGGTAACGCGAAGGCTTCCGCGAAGGCGCGGGAAGAATATCGCCAACGCTTCCGCAACTTCAAGACTTAAAGATTTCGAAAAAGACTAAGTTACTTGGCGGATTCGGGGAAGGTTGGCGAATTTTATCCGCAAGTTTCGGGCGGCTTTCTTGAATTCTTCCTTCGTTTTGGGCGGCTTTCTTGAATTCTTCCTTCGTTTCGGAAGGAATTCGTCACATATTTCCGCCACCCTTTCAACAATAATTTCGAAGCCTCTTCGGGAGACTTATGCAAACGGCTCCCGCCGTTTCGGGAAGAAAAGTCGAACGGTTCCGCGGGGCTTTCTTCAGTCGTTCCGCGAACTTTCAAAAATTCTAAGTCTCTTTTTTCGGGAAGCTTAAACAAACGGCCTCCACCATTTCGGGAGGAAAACCTAAATCCCTCCGCGTTTGCGGAAGGTTTTGACGAAGAACTCCGCCGTTTCGGAAAGGATTGTCCAATGGCTTCCGTGGCTTTCAGACGAAAGTTTCTAAGTCTTTTCGGAAGGTTTATGCGATTAACTCCCGCTGTTTCGGGAGCGAAAGCTGAATGATTCCGCAGAGCTTCCTTCTTAAGTTCTGCGACTCTTTCAGAAAGTTTAACTAAGTCCTTCCCGAGATGTTTAAACAAAGGCTTCCGCCACTGCGAGGCTTTATCAAATCGTTCCGTGATTTCCAGGAAGACTTCATATAAAAAATTATGTTGAGAAACAAGATTTCCTAACAGACTTGGGGTGGTTCATGGCAGGATTTTCTATTGAAAAACAAAGTTAAAAGCTGAGAATGGCCCTTAAGGCAGCCTTTCTAAAAAATAAAAAATAAAAAATAAAAAATTTAAAGGAGGGGCCCCAATATGTACAAAATTTTGGGGGGGATGTTGCTGCAACAACAGTACCTAAGCACATGCTTAGCAGCTATCCGGTGGATGTGTCTTGGATCATACATAAATTAACTCAGAATGCTCACGACATAACATTCATCAGGCCTCAAATGTATCAAGTACATCAGTGATCCTATAAGCTATCTATACAGAGTGGGATCTATTGGATCCGATCCAGAGCCTGACTCATGAAGTTTCCTCAAATTGGAAACCATTGATGTAGTCATAGATTTGTAATCTATCATGCCAAACCTACACAATATCTCCATAGTGTACTTCCCTTGAGATATAAAAATTTCATCTTTTCTTTGCTAGATTTCAAGGCCAAGAAAGTAGTGCATCGGACCTAAGTCTTTCATCTTGAACTCTAAGGTGAGCTCCCTCTCGCACCAAGCAAACAAATGTTCCTCTTCGGTGAGAAACAAATCATCAACATACAGAACCAATATCGACGGTTGGTTCTTCACTACTTTCAAGTACAAATTTGGATCAGCTTCACTCTTACAGAAACCCAATTTCTGAAGCTAGCTATCTAATCTAGAGTACCAAGCACTAGGGGCTTGCTTAAGTCCATATAGATCTTTCTTTCACTTGCAAACATGGTACTCCTTCCCATGCGCCACAAATCCTCCAATTTTCTTAATATAAACTGTCACATACCCACCCATTCAACCAATGCAAGGCAGGGTACATGATGCCAAATTCAGGGCTTCCCCATGATCTCAGCCCATTAGTTAGATTCATATAAATAAATTATGAATGTGCAGATGTAAAACAAATCAACTATGATGCACAGCGGAATTAAAACATCCACACACATTACTCATGCATACAGCATATCAACAGTTATTGAATTAATACAGTGCAGAAGTAAATATAGAGGCATAAAAACACTTATCTTCGTTTTTCAACTGCCCAAGCAACTAGCTATGTCGCTGCAACATTCCACCCAGCCATAGGCTCTTCGACAGCTTATACTGAGTCCGTCCGAAGGCCACCCCCGAGCTGGGCATGATTCCTTCAAGGAAAAGGGGACATTCACTCTCTCACAACCAATTAATCATTCCATCTGAGCCAAGCCAGTCCATAGCTGGGTTTATCAGGCTACAATTGAACCCTGGATTATCGCACTCAAGCTCAAGCCCAAGCCATGGATACCCATACCCATACCCAACATACTCTTCTCTCACACAGTAAGCACAAACAGGGGGCAGGGATACACATTCTAGACAGTGGGATTTACAAATAAGATGGCCATGGGTTTTCCCAAAAATGTTCCCAACCAAAAACGGATTGTGGGATGGGCAAACAACCACAGGGGGGAAAACGATTTCTTCCCCAAATATCTCAGCCTTCAATAGCCCAACACGGTCTCTATTGAACCCCCATTCGATTTCCCTTCTTCCCCACTGGTATACAACACAGAAAACGCCATTCTCTACTGGGGAAATGAAGAAAACGCTGCAACATGCCTAGAAGACGCCCAGGTAGCTCTCCACTCGTGAGGGAGGAAGAATGATCATGGATCATGGCTTGGGGGAGAAATTCATGGCTCTTTTCTTTCCCAAGGAGACAAACACATTTTTCCATAAAGGGTGGCTTGCCCATACCCGAATTTGGACAGCCATACCTCTCCATTCCCAAGGCATTAACTATCTCAACCAACCCTTGGGAGAAATCAATGGTTGGGTACAAAAGTCAACATGGGTAGTTGAGGGTTTGATGGGTTCTCTCATTGACACTTGGCTTGACCTGATTGGCTCAAGGGTTTGAATGTTTTCCCTCCCAATTCCTTGTGAAATCATGCCCCCATCTCTTTGTTGCATTGCATAGCTAGTTGTGGGTATTTTTATTAAAATGCATATTACATGATATTTGAATTTCCAATGTGCATTGCTAGCACGCAAACCATATGCATCACTAAATCGATGGCGGGGCCTTGGCCTTGAGCTCCTCACCATGATTTCATAACAATATTACATCATTTATAATGTTAATGCCATGGGGTCAAACTGGGGACATTACATTTTCCTCAACCTCAACATTTAGGAAGGTTGTCTTCACATCCATCTAGTGAAGTTTCCATCCTATAACAGCTGCAAGTGCAATCATTGCTCAGATTGTGGTGTACCTTGCCACAGGGGCAAAGGTCTCATCATAATCGATGCCTTCTTTCTGAGAATTGTCCATTATGTTGATGAGGAAAGAATACATTCCTTCCTACACATCCATGATTCAGGCCTCTATGTAATTTCTTGCGCGCATATCAGGTGAGACCTTACTCTACTTATGGAGTATTGAAAATGTCGGCACTTGTAGGGTTTTGTTGGTAGTATAAGTCAAACCATGGGTCTAACAGATTATAGCCAAGAATGGTTCTGTTGTTGGGATCTGATGAGGATTGTGAAGGGAGGATGAAGTAATGAGGTGGAAGAATAATAAAGACGATATTGAACAATGGTTGGAAAGCAAGGAGGATGAGTTCGCACTGAAAGAGACTAGAGGACTCCATACCTCATCCTAGCACTGGAAACAAAGGTATATTTACTAATATCTGCATGAAATTTTCTTCTGTGAGTTTCTTATTTTGTTGTATGAATGGACAAAGAGGCAGTCTGAGATAAATAGTACTTGGAGAGCACATTGTCCAGTAGTATGGATTGAAGTAAAGATAGAAGAGTTGAAAAATATAGATAATACATGGGCTAGAGCTGTTGATTTTTTGTTCTTGCACGTGAAAGAGGGATATATTGTAGAATTTGTTATAGCATCCAGTGAATCATATAGTTGTGCAGAAGAAAGATTTTAAGAGGGCCCAAGAAATAGGTCATTGAAGCATATCTTGTTGTGGATGAAGATGTTATTTGTTGAGAAGGGGCTAGTGACATTGAACCCTGATAGGATGGCAGTGTAAACCCCTGCACTATGGGGGTGGGGTATGAAGACGTGGGAGACTAAATAGGCACAGTAATGGATCCATAAGAGCAGTGACTCCATATGGAAAAAATACATGTAAGAAGGGTTGAGATAAGGCAAGTAGTCAGAAGAAAGAGATGAGAAAAGTAGCCAACGAGGAAAGATAATATAGATCAGAGAGGAAAGAAGAATGCTAGAGATGGGATTGCGTGACGAGAACATGCAGAAGGTTACTTTGTACTAGAAGGGTGCTCAAAGTCTAGGCAAGAAGAGTGCTCAGAAGATGAGAGACCTTTAAAGCGGCATGGAATGGAAGAGAGTGAGAGATCCAACGAGAATAATGATGTCACACCCCTAAGGCCGAGAGAAAGAAAGAATCAAGAAGATGTGCAAGAAGAGAAAGTACAGACTGATGGAGGTACTTGTATGATTGTAAGAGAGACTGTGTAGTCGGATAGGATCTCCCTTGGATTCAATGTTGTGAGAAGAAATGCACCAAGAAGTAACCCACGCTTCGGCCCAACCCCCCAATGCCCTTCATCAAATCAAGAAGACCAATTATTACTTGAGTTTGCGTGAGTAGCAAGTCCCGAAGTAGAAGTTAGAGGAATAGAAGTTAGTCCTATACAAGAGATTAACCAACGTCTATAGAGTTCAAGAAGCAGTAGTATTACTCTAAATCCACCAGTGGTGAGTAGAAATAGTAGTCCACATATACCTGCAAGAATGGTGACAACATCATATTTTACCCTGAGATTGCATGCCTTTCATGGGACGGGTAAATACGATGCAGAGCAGCATTGGTTTACCTGCGAGGCAATATGGTCTATGAAGAATGTCACAAACAAGGCTACCAAGATCGCACAGCTAAAGACCACATTCAGATACAGAGCTCTGACTTGGTATGTGAAGTATAAGAGTATTGTCCCTGTAGGCCATACCATACCCTTGGAGACAATTAAAGCAAACCTTCTAAAGGAATTGCAGACGCCGAATTTTGAGTCTCAGTACATTACTGAGATCAAGGAGATTAAGCAAATAGTTGGTGAGTCCGTCTAGGACTACGACCAGTGATTCAATATTTTGCTGGACCGACTGAGATTTTAGATCTTGGATGTGCAGCACCATAAATGGTTCATCATGGGTCTACACCACATTTCAGAGTTCCACTAGCACAACAGAAGGTGGGCGCTTAATCAGATGCCCTAGAAATTGCAATTAGGTTGGAAGTGACTCCTGGCAGGGAGGTGTCACCAAGAATGGCAAAGGTTCAGACATAGCTTGCTGGGTTGACCATGTAGCTACAATTGTCTACTAGTAAGGCAGTAAGAGAAAGTGTATGGTGTACATTCTGTGGAACAAAAGGCCATCACAAGAATGAATGCTCGACATTGAATAACTATATGGGAACCGACGCACCTAGTCCTTTTCATGTGGCGCCTAAGTATAAGTGGTGTGATATTTGTCGAACTTGGGGCCACACACCTCCAAATTGCCCAATGTTGCATTAGTACCAAAACTTTACGCATGCATCATTTTGTGAGTTCTACAAGTCGGTCGAACATGATGTGAAAAATGATTGTGCTCTATAATTGATGAAGGACAATACAATGGATGCCTACTGGCTTCAAGGCGCAAAAGAAAACATAGCACCTGAACCGGGAGGACAGTAGGGAGCAGCACGCAGTGGGTTCCGATGCTATGGAAGAGGCTATGGTGGTAGTGGAAGACAAGTAATTTGCTTTGACTATGGGGAGCTAGTACACTTCCGTACTCTGTGCGCATATTTTCATACTGCAGAACATGCGACAGAGGATTTCCCAGACTTGCTCAAGAAGTGGGAAGATAAGAAAGGTCATAGTAACGGTTATCATTGAACCAAGAATGAAAGATAATGGAAAGGATCTGGTGCAAGTGATCATAGTTACTCGGAGAGGCACTCATATAGGTGAAGATCTTCTTAGAGGATGTAGTATTGGAATACTGATGGAGAAGAAGGTAAATAAAGCCATGCAAAATCCACACAAGTATGAAGCAAAGGACTAGCTACAGATACTATGCGAGGCGCAGAGAGTAGTTGAGGAAGCTACACAACGAGGAGAAGACTTGCACCAAGACAAGTTGCGCAGGGAGGATCAACTACGTACATTGCACGACACGAAGAAGAAGATCACATAAGAAGACTATGCAATGAAGAACTACTATGCAGTATGTGTGATGAAGAACTAAGGTGGATCGTGTAGCGCGAGGCCACACAGCACAAAGAGAATAGCCCAGAAATACGTACAAAATTCACCAGGAAGACCTAGTAAGTACCTTTCTACATAGTTGTATGAATATATTGAATGATCCTCATGTTGTCAATAAAGTAACAAATATGCTTGCAAAGTTACTAATGTCTAATGAAGTCGAAGAACCTATTTTTGTGCCACTTCCCAAAAGGAATGTGCGAAAAGAGGGTGAGAAAAGAAGAACTAGAAAGGAATTCATTATGTCCCTTGGGTTGGGGGGATTTGAGATAAAAGATGTAATGATCAACTTGGGGGCAGATGTGAACATTCTTCCTAAGAAGACCTACGATTTGATGGGGAATCCAAAGATGGTATGGTCTACCATACAAATCATATGAGCTAACCAATACAAAGTATTCCCCATCAAAAGGCTGACCGATGTGGAAGTAAATATTGATGTCGTGAAGACAGTGGCATAATTTGAAGTGATTGAGATATTGGAAGATACTGATCCCTGCCCAACCCTATTGGGAATTGACTGGGAATTTGAAAATAATGTTATTCTGAACCTGAAGCAAAGATGCATGTCCTTTGAATCGGAGGAACTGTGCAGGGTGGCTCCTTTGGATGCCACGAAAGGGGAGAGATATACATAGCTGGTTCAGGATGACATCAGTAGCATAGAGATAGAGAATATATACAATGTCACTACCATGAATGATGACTACATAAACCACACTATGGATGGAGATATCATTTGGCGCAATGTCCATTCTTTTGACATTGACTCGCAGGATGCAATGGGCCATTGGCAGAACTAACTATATGAGGTGTCCACAAGGAGATGCGCACGCATTACAAAGTTTGTGCATTGGATTGGGTTAGAGTTGTGCGATCCACCAATTTTTTATGGAATAGAGAAAGTGGATACTTTTCTCGAACAAATGCAAGCCTGAGTTTCGAAGGATAGATGGGTCAAAGCAATGAAGGTCGTCACCTAAGGAATGCCTACGCGCTGGTGGAAGATGCATAGAGAGGAGTTGAACAACTGGGAAGCAATTGAAACATGAATTAAGGTGAGGTTCTATCCTGATACAAACTTGGAGACTCTTAAAAAATTCAAGGGTGTTGAATATCCCACAGAGCACCTTTAATTTTGTCAACTGAGATGGGAGATGAAGAGTGTACCACCAAGTCAGTGGATGCACCGACTCTACCATACATTGGATGTCATACCAAGTAGCTAGTATGTTCAGCGGGAAAGGAGAAGGCAGATCAATCATTTATGATGATCTCTCCAAACAGGCACAAGCTTATTGACAAATGTCTCTTCTATTAAGAAGACCACTCGGCCGAGAAGCTTATCCGGGAGATGTTTTCTATTTGCATTCTCGTCTCTTAGAAAGAGCAGCTAAATTAAGGGAGAAGATGTTTATCGAATTTACTGCCACATTTTGGTTCAGTACTAGAGATCCTAACCTGGCCAAAGTTCTCCATCAAATGAAGTAGTTTATCTTTAGAGAAATAACACCACAAGATGTGACGTAGAAGACTATTTTTTCTTACCACCAAGACTTGGCACGGCTGAACAAACCTATATATCGTGGGAAATTTTATAGTAAGGAGACTGATGAAGAATACGATCCACACAGTATTCATATAAGGGAGATTGCAGGAGAACGCGCAGTGCGCGACTAGCCTTCCACCAGTACTGTGCTAGAGTTCAGAGAGATACTAAAGACAAAGAAGTATAACATTGGCATGGAGGAGGAGCCTATGAGACTACTGGGATCAAGAGACAGTCACCCAAATAGTTGACTTGTTGAAAGAGTATGAAGATTTATTTCCGCACAACTTCTCAAAGATGAAAGGTATTGTAGGAGCTCTCAGAGAGATAAAGATCCAGTTGAAAGAGGGGGCAAAACCAATCAAGAAGAGACCCTACATATTGAACCCTTAGTATAAATAAAACGTGCACAAATATTTAGACCGCATGTTGGAGTGAATCGGCCCGATGGTGGTTCAGGACAAGAAGACGAGGGAGATTTCAATCTGTGTGGGTCTACGCAACTTGAATGCAGCATGTAAACATGACCCATTCCCTACACCATTTACAGATGAGGTGTTATAGAATGTAGGGAGTTGAGAAACCTATTAATTCACTAATTGATTCTATGGATACCATCGGGTGTGTATAGCAGAGGAGGATCGCAAGAAGAGTGGGGCTCTTTTTCCTATAATGTGATGCCCTTTGGGTTGAAGAATCCACCAGTTGTGTTTTCTAGGATAGTGGTGGCCACATTCAAAGAATTCATGCATAAGTTCTTAGAAGTATATATGGATGACTAGGAAATGTTCAATCTCTTGAAGGATCACCTACAGGTCTTGAGTCTCACGCTAGATCGCTGCAGGCATATGCATATCTCTTTAAACCTAAAGAAATGCATTTTTCGTACCTCATTTGGGTTCTTGTTGGGACATGTTGTGTGTAAGGAAGGTCTACTTGTCAACCCGACAAACATTGCAATAATAGTCAATCTGTCAACCCCAACATATGTGAAAGGTTACGTGCAACACTGGGACATACTAGCTATTACAGAAAATTTATCAAGAACTATGCCAGTGTTACAGTGCCACTAGAAGAGCTATTGAGGAAAGAAGTATTAAATAATAAAGGAGTGTGGACGCAGGAGTGTCAGCAAGGGCTGGACACTCTGAAGGAGAAATTGGTTACTGCACTGATCTTAATCTTTCCAGATTGGATGCGCATGTTTCATGTGCATATGGATGCATCGTCCATCGCACTGAGAGCAGTGCTAGCCCAACCAGGGGAAGGAGACATTGATCACCCTGTTTCCTTCGCCAGTAGAAAGTTATCCACAGCTGAGAAAAATTATATCATGACTGAGCACGAAGGTTTGATGATGGTATATTCTTTGCAGAAATATCGACACTACCTCTTGGGGAGTGCCTTCAAGTTTTTCACGGATCATTTTGCTTTGAGGTACTTAGTCAACAAGCCAGTGTTGGAGGGGTGCATCTATCGATGGTTGCTACTGTTTCAAGAATTTGAATTTGAATTTGTTGTCAAGCTAGGGAAGCATAATGTGGGACCATATCACTTATCCAAGCTTGAATTTGGTGAGTAAGCAAAAAGCTTGGACGACGATCTCCCTGATGTGCAATTGTTCTGCATTGAAGCCGTACCAAATCAGTTCAATGAGATTGCAGCATTTTTAGCTTATGGTTGTGTGCTGAAAGATTATATAATTGCCCTTCGCAAACAGCTGGTGACCCATAGTGGATATTTTCAGTTGATTGTAGGACAACTCTATAAGTTGGGAGCTGATGGCATACTACGCAGATGTGTGTTGGAACATGAACTATTTCTTCTCTTGTGGGAAGCACATGAAGGCATTGCGGGAGGACATTATGCAGGGAAGGCTACTGTGCAAAAGGTGATGCGTGTAGGGCCATGGTGGCCTTCGTTGTTCCAAGAAGCTAATTTTTATTGCAAACAATGTGATGTTTTCCAGAGAGTCAGGAAGCCGTCACATGGGGATGAGATGCCTCTCATCCCTGTCACTGCGCACAAGCCTTTCGAGAAGTGGGCGATTGATTTTGTGGGTCCCATTAACTCACTAGCACATAGGATTGGTACTCGATATATCATCACTATGACAGAGTACTTAACGAGATGGTCAGAGGTTGCGAGAGTGAAGGATTGTACCTTGGAGATCGTCGTGCGGTTCATATTCGAGCATACCATCATTAGGTTTGGTTTCCTGAGGGTGTTGATGAGTGATTAAGGAACCCATTTCTCGAATTCCACCATTCACACCCTAACAGAAGAGTTCATGATACACCACCAAAAGAGCATGCCATATCATCCACATGATAATGGTACAGTGGAAGTATTTAACAAGATTTTGGAGGAGGTGCTTACAAAGGTTCGTAATGTACAACGCGATGACTGGGATCAATGCATTCCCATAGTGTTGTGGGCATACAGGATGACATGCAAAAGGCTTGTAAAGCACACCCCATTCAGATTGGTTTATCGAAAGGAGGCAGTGATGCCGCTGGAGTTTGTTATCTCTAGCCTGCGCATAGATTTAGCCACAAAAATTACAGATGATGAATCGCTTGCACGTAAACCAGAGGATTTGATGGCATTAGAATAAGATCGGTTCATTGTAGGGTTCAGTCAGGTCGTTGAGAAGTAGTGACAAAAATACTAACATGATAGGAACATCAAGAGAAATACCCTAAAACCTGGCACACTGGTGTTGATGTATGACAACAAGTTTCTGGAGAATCTAACAAAGCTCAAAACGATGTGGTTGGATCCATTCTGGATCTTGTTCATCACAGAAGCAGGTGCAACAAAGCTTGCCACCCTGGTAGGACAACCTATGAAGGGACTCATCAATGGAAGTCACCTAAAGCCGTACCGTGGCCCGTAGGGGCACCAAAATCTGTAATTATGTGTGATCTATAAAAGCAGTTAGAGTGGGCTAGAGTCTAGGAGTTGGTGTCAATCATGAGGAAACCAAAGTCACATAGTTGTCATAGTCGATTCATAAATCATTTTTTCCAAGTGAATCTGGCATAGTTAGAGAGTGTCTGTTTGGGGATTGTCAAATAGATGTACAATTGACAAGGATTGGCGTCACTGCTATAGTAAGAGGGAGAGATTGTTGTAGTTAATGTAAATCATAGCAGTCGCATTTAGAAATATAGTTTCCAGTTGTCAGAGTTGACAGGTTCGAGAGTCATTTATTTCTATTTTTGGTTGTTCTAATGAATCATGTGGGTAGCTAAAATTCAAAATTTGAAAAAAGCATAAACAATAAATGTAAGAGGTTTGTCATGTTTATGAAGATATATGTGATCATTCCATAGGATTAGTGCATGGTCAATTCAAGCAATCATGCATCACAACATGGATGGATTATGATTTGAAAAGGTGGATTCCTTAGATCGTAGGGTACGCATTGATAGTTATGACAGAAGATGCCATTAGATATCTGCATTGGGTTTAAAGTCAGTAGCACCCGTAGAAGGACCTCATTTGGACCCAAGAGCTGAGTGCAATGAGAGTGTCGAGCTGAGTGCAAAGAGAGTGTCGATCTACGTGCAGAGAGAGTGCCAAGCTAAGTGTAGAGATACGCGCAGAGAGGGTGCCGAGCTTAGGGTCTAAGAGTTGCATAGAGGAGTGGGAAGAAATTTGGAGAGCCTAGCGCAGAGGAATTCAAAAAGTTGGACAATATGTCGACCTCCACAGTGCCCAAAATGAGAACGAAAACCAAGGCGGTGAAGCCAGTAGAGATGCTTGTCATAGAGATGGACACCATAGTAGAAATATGAGGGAAATTGTTGGGAAAAGTGTCAGTGATGACATTTATGGATTTCAATTTGCAGGATGAGAAAACGTTTCCCACCCTCCATCTATTTGAGTATGTGGTGGTGGGGTAGGACACTAACGGTTTAAAGTTGTTCATAGCGCAAAATTAGGCAAAGAAGCTATTTCATTTTGGCATCATGTCACTGTTAGAAGTGTCATATTTCGAGCATGGGCATAGTATCCTACGGTGCATAAGGTTTTTGCTGAGCATACAGCATGGAGGCTTCCTATGGTTGGATCAACCCTATGCTATTGAGGAAGCCTTGATCCAAAGAGCAAGCAGCCTGCCAAACGAAGGTGAACCCCGAGGAAGCAATCAAAGCGTATGATATTCGGGTAGTGGAGGCCTAAGAGAAATATGGTACACACAGAGGTACTAAGGGCACAGTCATCCCCGCGATCAAGCAACATGATGTTCGATTCGCCACATAGGTGCTTGCGGGAAAGGTCGTGCGCAAGTGTTGCAAGGATGAGTGCCCAATGGGCATGTTGTTCATCACGGATAGATGCACCCAAGGCATCATAATGAATTGGGTAAGATAGTTGTTGCAAGAGTTCATCGAGGATTTCCTAGAGGTGCAAGATCTCGGTGAAGATTTTCATTTCAATTGGGTCCTGCTCATCAACGCAATAACTGTTTGGAATCCACCTGAGTGGCCATAGTTTGACACTGAGGTGTCCGAGGAGTTCCTAGCGCCAAAGTTCAATGTATGGCAAACCGGCAGTAATAGGGAAATGCATAACTCAATAGGTATCACATTCTAAAACTTGTACACATAGATGATTCAAGTCACTACTGAATCATACCTGATTCCCTCCTACTTGATAGGCAAGTATGAGCTTGTGATAGGCTTTGCCCTGAATGCACACAATGTGTTTATCTCACTGTGTAGGAAGATCGGGGACAGGAAAAAGATTATTTCCTTCTGCATTAATGTAGAAGCCATTAAGGATTGGATGGAGGACTGACTGCTAGAGTACCAACTTTTACACGACTCAGATGTTGAGATGTTGGACACCCCTAAGGGGTGGAAAAAGAAAAATAAGACCAAACTTAAAGGCACCACGGTGCATGGCTCAACCAGGATACAAGAAAAGAGGAAGAAGAAAGACCAAGAAGGAACGTTAGGAAGTGTCGAACATCAAAAGAAGAAGTAGAGGCACAAGCTTATTCTAACCTCGAATGCTGAGGAGCAAGAGGAGAAAGAGGAGCAAGAGGTACACGAACAACAAGAGCCATGTCAAGAGCAAGAACAAGATGAAGGAAGGTCGCCATACTGCACCCCCTTACCAAAGGGGAGAGAGAGAAGACACATCCCTTCATAGAGAAGAAAGGGGAGGTTAGACAAGAGTTAGGTACAATAAAAGTCAACCTGGACTCACAATAGGTACTTCACTTGGATTCATCTGAGTAGCTTGTCAAGCTTAAAAGTATATTGTAGTTGGTCAACACATGCTAAGGAGGCTCGAGTATGGAAGTTGAAGGCACTACACGAGAATTGGCGTAGGACACTTAGCAACAAACAAGGCATGATGCAAAAAGAGGGTGTTGAGTATCGACCCGCGTGTTGTTACAGTCAAGGAAGAAGAAATTTATACATCCATGGTACAAAGATGTCTCGGGTTTCAAGTCAGCTTGTTGCATGTACCATTTCAACAACTGCATGACTATATGGTCGTCGTGACACAAGAGATGGTCGCATGCCAACTAGACTTGAGTTAAGCATACAACGAGCTACAACAGACGCATGCAGCAAAAGTGGAAACGCATACATCCCTGGAAACAACAGTAAAGAATCTGTATCTCACTGCGCAAGAAGAAGCGCAATCTACAACAGTTGTATCAGAACTAGCTAAGCAACAGTGTGAGGAAGTTAAGACATTGATCACGAGACTATGTGCCCAAAACATAGTCTTGAGAGAACAATTGGAGACCAAGGAGACTCTAGAGGACACTGGGCTGTCAGATAGCATAGGTTGAAGAAACATTTCAAAGAGCCAAGGACCAAGTCCAAGGCATGACGAAGTTGGTTAACACCAACTTTAAATTATGGACATAAGTGCAGGATGTTAAGCCCTAAATGTTGGCACATTACCCCCTATATTGTGGCTCCTTACATATTATTGATGTAGACTCGAGTCTATTAGTGGTAATTGTCATTAGTATTATTATATTAGTTATGTCGACTTGGGTCCATTAGTTATAATTGTACCTCTTTGTCTCCTATATATAGGAAGGAGACATTTTCATTTGAAGAATCTCAACTTGTCTTGTCGTGTGTACTTAGTACATTGTATAAGGAGGTTTGCCCCTCGAATAGGCTTGTTATTCATCTATTTTATTCATTATTAAGGCATGGATTACTCTTTATGGTCTATTTATGCTCTTTTCATGCTCTTTTGGGAATTTGTTGCTTAACATTTAGTATCAAAGCTTGGACGCTTCCAAAACAAGTCATATTGGTATTTTTGCTATATATTTTTTTCTACAAGGTTCTAGACAGTGAAACTCATAAAACATCTAGAAAACAGGCCGAAATATCAGTGGTAAAAAATTCATATACTTAATCATTACAAGTTCAGATTTATACCTTTAGGAAGTTAGGGTTTCTGACTAGCCCAAAAGCTAGTCTCAAATAGGCATTCTAGGGAAAATTGTTATATCTGGAGCATGCAAGATCCAAATTAAGTGTGACAAATTTCATCATAAATAAGATGGACCATAGTATCTGTGGTAGAATTTTTAGAATCATATTAAAAAAATTAGACATGTGGCAGGTCGTACACTCTCGCTCCTTTGAAAATGCCAAAAATAACAAGTGTAGGGAAAATTGTCACAACTTTTTTTGGCACATCCAAATTCAACGAGACCTACAGAATTGGAAAGAAGACATATCAAGATACCAAAAGCCAAGATTTCATACTCAGAGGGGCCTAAATTTTAGGGTTTCTTCAGTTGGAAATCAGTCTTCAAATCAAGGTTGGGAAAAGGTACACCATTTTAAATTTTGAAATAATTTTTAGTAAAAGGATCTATTTTATGTGAACCCAAGGTGTGATATATATATTTATATTGTTCAAAATGCCACCAAAAGGAAATGGAAAAAATCATACTCCAATCAAGCCCCCCGAATATTCAGCCCTGACCTACGATGAAAGTGAAAACCTATATTTTTGAGTGTCCAAGTTGGAAGATATGATTAAAGGGTCTATGAAAATGATTGATTTACTTAAATTAGAGGAGAATATTATGGGACATATGGATAACAAGGTGGAGGAAAATATGAAAATGATTCCTATTCTCATACAAAATTCAAAGGAAAATATCCCTGCAGGTGATGATGTGTCCCGAGGTACTCGAAAAGATAAAGATAGTGTCTATCTTGAGAAACCTTCCATTAATAAGAATATTCCAAGAGGAATTGATTCTAATAATGGAAGTAACCTAGGATGGTCCCCAAGGGGTATCCAACTCCCCAATATTGACACGAGGAAGTTTGATGGCAAGGACCCCATAACATGGATATTCCAGATGGAGCAATTCTTTGATATACACTAGGTGTCAAATCTCCAAAAGGTACCTATTGCATATTTATATTTAGAACCTAAGCAGCTTGTGTGGTACCAATGGCTTTGTGAACGCAAAAATAACTCCATTATCTCTTGGTCCATTTTTACAAAAGAGATGATATCATACCATGACGATGTTAAGAGCAATTCCTTCTTTACACAATTGATAAATCTAAGGCAAAAAGGTCCAATAAGCGAGTACATTCAACAATTTCAAAAGTTGAGTCTCCGAGTGGACAACATACCAGATGATAAATTGTTGGATCTCTTTATTGGAACCTTGAAGGATAACATCCAACATTAGGTGCGCCTCTTCGAACCAACATCCTTAGAGAAGGATTTCATGGTGCCAAGGAAGGTTGAAAGTCAAAATATGGTGATTTCTACTAGAAGGACCACTTCTAACACATTAAAGAGAATAATGTTCCTTCTTCTAACCCACCTCAAAGGTTGACACCCCAACAATTTGATGACTGAAGAGCAAAAGGTCTATGCTTTAATTGTGACAGCAAGTACAGTAAGGGACATAAGTGTGGTGAGAAGAAATTATTATATAAATATTGTGAAGAGGAAGAAGCAAAAGAACATGAACCATCTCAAGCTGAAGAAATAGAAGAGATTACTCCCACCATATATTGTCGTGCATTGGCTGGAATTATCAAATGATACATCAATAAGAAAAATGTAACAATGTTGATTGATTATGGTAGTACTCATAATTCCATTCAATGTAAACTAGTCAAAGCTCTCAATTGCTTTGTATATCCATCACAATAGTTTCAAGTAATGATTGCGGATGGAGGAACTGTCAATTGTTCGGGGAAATTCCATAATATCAATCTTACTATGGGGGAATATGTATTGAATAGTCCAATGATTACTATCCCAATGGGTGGTGCTGATGTTGTCTTAGAAGTTCAATGGTTACAATAATTGAGAACAATGGCTTTTAATTTTCAAGAACTATTCATGAAATTTTCATGGGAAGGAAAAGAATTTGAATTAAGGTGTATCACAGGAAAGCCAAGCAAGGTGATAAGCTCTAATGGTATGACAGAATTGTTGAAAAGGGGACATCAAGGTGTAATTGCACAATTATTCTGACTAGATGTTCAAACATCAAAGCCTCCTATTCCCATGGATCTCCAAAGGGTCATTGATAAGCATTCCAAGGTATTTGAAGATATTCCAAAAGGTCTTCCACCTACTCGAGATTTTGATCATGCAATTCACTTAATTCCTAGAAGTGTTCCTCCTAACATTAAACCTTACAGATAACTCTATGGGTAGAAGAGTGAAATTGAGTGTATGGTTGACGAAATGTTAGAGGATGACACAATTAGGCCTAAACAATGTTCTTACTCTGCACTAGTGGTAATGGTACACAAGAATGAGGGATCATGACGTATGTGTCTAGATTATAGAGAGCTCAACAAGATCACCATTAAAGATAAGTTTCTCATACTTGTCATTGATGAATTGTTAGATGAACTGCATGGAGCAACTAACTTCAAGAAGTTGGATCTTTGTTCAAGATATCATCATATTAGAAGGAAGGAAGAAGACATCCCTAAAATAACATCTAGAACTCATGAAGGTCATTATGAATTTCCGGTCATGCCTTTTGGCCTTATAAATGCACCTTCCACATTTCAAGGTTCAATGAATTCCATTTTCAAGCCCTTCCTTAGAAAATTTGTGTTAGCATTTTTTATTATATACTAATCTATAGCAAGTCTTGGGAAGAACATGTTCAACATGTTGACAGGGTGCTACAAATACTAGAGGAGCAATAGTTATATGCAAAAACATCGAAATGTTTCTTTGGGGTAAAGGAGGTAGAGTATTTGGGTCATACGGTATCTCATGAATGCAACACCCCTGGTCTGACGATGATCATTGTTTATGAATGCTTGCAAGGTTGAACATACTATATTTTTTGTAATTATTAATATTAAAATCTACAACTAGTTGTGCTGAAGCAAAACGCTGAAGATATTGGGGACTCATGTATTCATCGGAGACAGTAACGGGGTAAAAGTGGCCTAGGAGGAAACTATGCCATGACCCTTAGATACCTTTGAAAACCTTAAAATATCCTTAAAGTTTATCCTAAGTCTTAAACCCATTTAAATTACTTTAGCTATGTTTTTAAAATCATAATTATCAATTAATTATGATTAAGTGGGTTAAGTGGGGTTAAAGAGAGTTTATATGTTTTTATTACATAAAAAATAAAATAAAATAATAATGGTGAAACGTGGGTCTCTTGGAGAACCCACGTGGTTCCCTCTTGACATGCATAAAAGAAATGCATGCAAAGGGAAAGGAAGATTATTTATGAAGGTTATTATTCATTCATACATTCAATTCTGGTGACAAAAATCTGCACATGGGGGAGTTATGTGAGAGAGAGGAAAAATGGCAGCGTTGAAGAGAATTGTGACTGAGCGCAGAATTCATGGACAATTGGATTTCCCGGTGGACAAATAAACAAGTCCAGTTCTACAGCAAAGTGTCCACTTGTGCACAGTATGTGGCAATTGGGTTGGTTGAGAGTACCTGTAACCCAAGCCTATTTTGTTAACTTTTTGGTTGATAAATTCCTCTTGTTTTGCCTCTGGTTGCACCTGTGAAATGGAAATGGTGTAAGAAATTCTTTTAGTGGAATTTTAAGCACAGATGTAGTGATGGGTTTCACTGTGGCGATAGTTAGAATGAAGCTAAGGGAAGGGATTGCACAATTGGCATGGATTTGGTTACAAACCAATAAATCATGTTTGCCAAGTGAGAAAATCCTGAGAGAAATTATGGAGCTGGAGAGATGTTTGTTTGGTGAATGCATGAGTCTCGGCGTGGCTATAGTGTTCTATTGAGAGATGAATGAACATATTTACGTATATTTGGGTGGAGAGTGGAAGCCACACGACCAGTTGCCTAATTCAATTATTTTTCAGATAAGTTTTCAATTTATGGAAATGATGTTTAATTTTCAATATTATTTATTTGATGAATGGTGCAACAATTCCATAGTTTTTGTTTGAATTCCTAAAATGTTATTTAATTGATGACTTGTAGAGATTTATATGAATTCCCTTGTTTAATTTTCCTGAGTTTGATACAAGGAATGATTTCATGTTTTACTTTGTTAAAATTCATGTAAATGGAATGTGTACAAGTTTTATTGCGCAATATGTATGTTAAACATTTATAATCATGAGAAGGAAAGTTTATGAATGGATAACTAAGTTGAAATGCTATTCATTTTTATTTCCTCTATAACTTGGATGCTTTCCGCGATTAAATATTTATCACAGTAATTCTCAAAAGTGATTACTAGTTTATGCATAGTTCAGATGAAATTTGTATTATAATATGTTGGAGAGTTTAACTCTTGTTTTTCATATAAATGGGAGAAACTAACTCTTAAAGAATTGAATGAAATATTATAAAGGAATGGTTTATGGCGCATATCTCAATTCAATAAGAAAAATGAAATAATTATAAAGTGATTATTATTTGCACAATGTTTGAACCATGAACTATATATGTTTATGAAATACATAAGAAGATAATTAACAACCATTAAAGGTTGTTATTTAAGTTTAGCATAAATGGTATTATGGTTTTGGTAAAGAATGGGCTGAGAATTATAAACCACATATGTGGTATTTGCATTGAGATACACGTAATTAATCTTTTTAGTTAATTGGTAAGTTGAAAACAAATACCATGAGATAAGGCTTAACTAATATGCCTTGTAATGAATGGTATTTAAAAATCACAAGTTGATTTGTTTGTTCAGTAAAAGTTAAATGTTATGTTAAGGTTTAATTTAGTCTTGTTTAATTATTCCAAAACCCTGGTGCCAATAATGATTGGTATTTAATTTATAAAATTTACATGAAATAGAATTGTACCTTTGGATCTATAAGGAATTTATCGTAATATTTCATGTCTTGGAAATGTTGATAATTGTATCCTTATTAATGGATAAATATCCTTTTCTCCAACACAGTTCTTACTGCGCAAATTTCACCATGCATATAACTTTTATTGCGTAGTTCTTATTGTGTTTTAAATTTTATTAAGTTGGACTATTGTTGTTGGGTTGCATGAAATTAACATAGGTTGAACTATTGTGCACCCAATTTTGACTATGAAAGAATTTACTACCCAGTTACTGGGTATATAGTTCTTACTTTACATATCTTAATGTAAAAGTTTATACTGTGCAATTCTTATAGTGTTTTGTTGCTTCTTACTGCGCACATAGTGCTTACTGTGCATGTCTTAATGTAAAAGTTTCTACTGTACAATTCTTATAGTGTTTTATTGCTTCTTACTGCGCAGTAATCTTATATTTACTGAGAATTTCCTATAGTGTTTTATTGTTTCTTATTGTGCAATAAGCTTAATGGATATTGATCATAATTATATGAAAATAAAGCTATAATTTCCTTGTTCCATTTATGCACGCATTCTTAAGATAGATAGGCTAGTTCTTATGATATGTTATTATATGCCTAGTTCTTACTGTGCATGTTTTATGGCGCAAATAGTTCTTACCGCGCAGTTATCACTACACTGTAATCTTAACTGCTCATTAGTGCGCAATTCATAATAATGTTTTATTGTGCGATTTTATTGTACAGTTTTACTGCACAGTTTTTAATGAGATATTTACTGCGAAGTTTTAGTAAAGGACTAGGAAAGTTGGTCCAAGTCTTAATTTATTTTGGTTCCATTATAAGGTATTTTAATGGAAAAGATTTATTACATGAAAAAATAATGAAGAAAAAATAGAATTGATAAATGTGTGACAACTAATTAAATTAAGCTTCCGCTAAAAGATTGTTTAACATGTTTTTGCTACGCATTGTCGCACAGTAACAATATTAATGCATATGAATATTATGCATGTAATATTTAATAAATAAATAAATAAAAATTAATTATTGTGATTGTTAAGTTAATGTGACACTGGGTGTGTTACAGATTGATATAAGAGCTGAGGATACAACTCTCGAACCTTAGGGTGATTTGTTTGCCTTCTGAAAGAAAGAGTATGCATAAATGTATCTATTGTATGAGATAATTAATAGTTCATGATGGTCAGAGTAATTGAGGTTGCAGCTCTCGGTCTGATGGAATTTGCAATGTAAAGGCAAACCTTGTATCTTTACTTACATGGTTACCTTCTAAACCGTGTATGGTTTCTTGCATGGAAAGGATGGATTAACCTAGTTTCCATCTTATTAATCTTGGTAAGTCAATATGTTTGAATAATTTAAGAACTTCAAGCAAAACTTAAAGTTTCAAAACATTTATGTATTATGTTTCTAGATAGAAATATAATTTGTTATTATTGAAATTATGAAAGAAGCTTTCGCAGGAAGAGACCAAACAAAAGTTCGGACCCTGGTTGGAATGTTATGTACATTCCCAACTTATATATTTAATATATAAATAGCTTGTGATGGTTCATGTTTGCGCATGTAACTATATGATGGAAATTTAATTGCAAGTATAAGATTGTTTGTCTCCTGAAGAGTGTGAAGCTCTGGGACTACCTATAACTGGCAAGATGATTTCTCAAGTGAGAAATTGTTGTTTGATGTTGTATGTTTATGAATAACAATATAACAATGAATGCATGAGGAATTTATCCCTAAAGCCTAAGTTGTATGGAACTTGGTTGTTTCATAAAGTCTCTAGTGGACCCTTGTCTTGGGTTGTTAATGGTGAAGGATCTTTTCATTATTGTTTCTTGGTTAAATCCCATTGTGATCTCTGATTATTGTGTTTGGTCACTATTTTTGTAAATTGTCTCCAATTACCCTTGTAACTGTATTCTTGAAACAATTAATTGTTTTCTAGTAGATGTTAGCTGATGTTGTCAAAACGAGAGCTAATTGCTGGTGATATGGCGAATGGTGTATGCACCAACCCAATTAGAATTCCTGAGCACTAGAAACAGTGAGGTGCCTCATTGTTGAGTTGTCAGAAGGAAGCCAGGGAAGGGAAATGCATTGTTTGGCGTGAATATGGTTGTATCCAATCCCTTGACATGCTAAGTAGCATGTGTCTATTGTATTTACCTATTTTCATAGCTAAATAGCTTAGATCAGTGTGATATGCATAGGTTACATAACATGTGGAGTCATATTAATTGCTTGGTAATTGCATTTTAATTTAAAAAAAAAAGGCTTATTGATTTGCATGTTTGGGGCAAGTTGGCCTATTCTTGATTTTCTGTGCACTACTTGTATTGCTTGTACCCCTATGTTCCCTCGAGTCTCCAACTGGTAGTAGGGATGGGGACATGTCAAATGATTTTCAATGATTAGTTAAATGCTTGAATGCTTGTCAGCTTGTTGGTGTGTGTGTGTTTGACATTCTTTAGAGCATGCTAATGCATGAGTGTGTTAAGCATGTTGTTGCTTATTTCAAATCTAACATGTTGTACTCAGGGAAAATCAGAGCTGGATGATCATGGATGTTTATCCTAATCAATTGTGATCAAGGTGTATGAATATGCAGGTCTGGTAATTGATTGATTGCATTTGTTATTGAATTTGGAAATATATTGCCTGAAGTAAATAATTCTGTAACATAGTTAATTACAACAACTAGACTACTCATGTGCTCTACTTAAGAGTAGTGTCAGAGTTGCGCAACGGATCCAACAAAGTGTTGGAAAATGCATAAGTTGTATATGTATGCGTTGCTTGAACTTTAAATTTCTTATTAAAGAATTATTTTCATGGTATATGCTCAGTTAGAATAATCGTTTTGGATGAGTATGAGTGTTCAGAGTGGTATCTCTAGTTAAATTTTCTGGTTTATGGCATGATGAATGCCAAATGGTGTACCTCTATTTGACAAGGTGTTCTTGTCATGATTGATTTTTTGGTGACTCTTTGTGGCATGTGTGTGGCCTGTGTCTTAGTCTTCAATGATAGTATGTGACTTGTGTTTGTCTTATATTGAAGTCCTTGGTGACTATTTGAAGCTTATGCTTGATTTGCATTTAATTCCGATAGTAGATGGCCATATTGGATAGCTAGCAAAATTCTTTGAATGGACCTATGCCTGAGTCCACCTGTGCAAGAATGGTTGATGTTGATACAACATTGGAATGTTGATTAGTGGGAATTAGTATAATTGCAGAATTATATATTTGAATGCAATATTAAATATGCAAGAGACTCTGAAACAACAATAAGTGTTTGAATTATGTTGGATGTTTTCTTAATAAGACTAGTGCACTCACATGTTTTAGTGTAGGTCTGAATGCTTAAATTCTTGTTCACCATGCTTGTGTGAGCTGTAAATGAATTGTTAATACTTCTATACTTAAGCTAACTTATGAAAAGTTGAAGCTAGGAATATGTTGCTAACTGAGATAAGTTGCTAGCTTATTATAAATTGTTAACCGTTGTTATCTGGTAAAGTTATTAATTGGTTATAACTTGTTACTCGTAGTTAACTGAAGTTATTTGATGTGATTTATTAGTATGTATCTAATACTATTACCTGTAAGTGATGCAAGAATGAAACTGCAAAACTAAAACTTTGGATGCAGAGAAAGAGATTGCAATATTAGAGTTCTTTGGGGTCATCCAAGGAGTTCTTCATCATGCTTGATTGAGGAATGTGGCACAAGTAAAGAAATTTAAAAAAAATTGTTCAATCCTTGAGGAAGAAGGGAGATATCTTTACCCTAACCTCGATTAAAATTGAAAATAAATTTTAATTCAAGATAATATTAAGAATTTTTGTTTACTTTGAAAAGATACTTAAGTTACAAGTCCAACCGACATGGAACACACCTGAAAGGAATGGACGCATTCCTGGTTTTGTGTTGTGTCATGGTTGTCGACATTGATTACAGCTTAAAGGAATGGAAGCATTCTTGGTGTTTCAGTGACGAGAAGTCAGTCACGTAAAATGATATGTTTTTAGTTTATGATAAGACATGTTGATAAATGTATGATACTGATGAAACTTTATTGGTTATCATGTGATCATCAGTTGCATAAATATGCAAGTTGGTGCTTGCATATTGAAGAAGAGAAGTGAAGTGAAGTAAGGAAGTAAAGCTAAAAATGAAGATTGAGCAAACCTAGCATGAGCTATAATATTTTTCTAGGTGACCAGAGTTTGGGTGATCTTTCTATGCACACACAAGAAATGCACCAAAGGGTGTTGTGTGTGGCAATGTAATGTGGACCCCAAGTTGGTTGAACCTATTTGATGAAGTTTGAGAAGTCTTTCTACGCATGCATTGAGGATGTGACTTCTCTAAAAGAGCAGAAGACTTTGCAAGTTGGTGTTGCGGTAAAGATTGAAGTAGTATAATAAACTAATAAAAGAAAAATTAAATAAAAACCCTCACCTACTAACAAAATTTGGAGGGGGAGGGAGGCGCCCGGTCTAACAAACGAACCTAGTAATAATAATAAGAGTAGTAATAATAATAATACAATCAAAGTAATTGATGATGTGGTATGATCATCCTATTAGCTAAGAATGCTTTGTGCAAACCATGGGAAGCACCCTGGGTTGTAAGTCCTATGGATAGATTTCAAATATGAAGTATCTTAGCTGGAAGATGAAGAAGGTCTGAGTGATCCTTTGCACGCACACTGAATCGCATTAGAGGAAGGAACACCTTCCTGGTGTTGTGTGGGACAAAAAATGTGGATCTAAACCTTGATGAAGACTAAGCAAATTGAGCACTTGCATTTCAAAGAGAAAGAGACCAAGGAGCAGTGAAGCCACAGTTGTGGAGCTCCAAATTGGGACAAGACTAAAAGGGGGAACTCTTACTCTTTTCTTTTTACTTATGTTATTTGCTTTATAGGAAAATAAAGTTATTGAAATACATGTTACAGTTGAAACGTTGTTGTGTTTATTTTTGTTGAAATAAACAATGAATGTTGAAATAGTTAAATGTATGAATATTACAATTAATTTATTTTGAACAGCCCTTTGAGTTCCTAAACTTGGCAAGGAGGAGAGCTCTGCAAGGTTAGGGTTTTTTTACTCATGGCGAGTCTCTGAGGGTTTCGATGTCCGTCGGCGGCCATCATCACTGTTGCTGGTGCGATGGATCTTCCTGATGTCAGTTGTCAGGCGGACGTGTCATCTTTCGGTTTACCCATTGGTTTGCGTGCAGGCTTGGGTTTTGAAGGACGGTTCGTTCACTGCCGCAGTTAGGGTCTTCTGCCTGGGAACAACGGTCCTGGTTACCTGACGAATGGTTTTACATTTCTTACCATTTTCCCTCTTCTTTTACTGTGGTAATTCACTTTTTGTGCTATCTTTGTATCATGGATTTCGGTGATCTGGGTGATTATTCCTATGACCCGCCGGTGGGGCATCAATCTGGTCGTCAACACGTGGCATGGTACCGGCTGAGGTGGTAGGAAACGGTGAGAAGGGGCTCACGGGGGCCTGTACTGTGGATGCTCAGGTTTTAGGGTTTTCACCGTCTTCCTTTTTTGTTAATTCTCTGAACCCCGACGCACCTGTGACGGTTACACAAGGTCCTACTGTTTCGCCATTATGTGTGACTACTATCCCTTTGTGGTCCTCTAAGCAGGTTGTACAAGCACTGGATAGTACTGTTAAAGGTGCTGCAGGGTCTTTTTTTTATGGGGATTTGAAGCCGCGGGTGGTGAATCCTCAGCATTCACGGGCTGATCCTCTGGTTTTTGGTGGTGGAGCTGGGGGGGCAGAGGCAGGTTTTGGCTTGTGTTGCCTTGGGGCACAAGAACATCGGGGGTTTTCCATCCCACGGGTTGGCTCTGGTACGAGTTTTGAGGATTGGGGTGGGGGTTCCTCTGATAATGCGACTATTCTAGTGAAGCGGTGCAGAAAGCAGTGATTGAAGCTTAGTCAGACCAAATATAATTATGCCCTGGGGGAAGATGTCGAGTGCCATCAGATTCTACACATGACGAACAAAACCTTGGTCGGGAAGGCTTTGGGGAGGTCGTTTGCTCTGCGGACCATTGAGGTGTGGGCCTCGAAACATTGGCTAGCTCAGTTAAGTTATGTCCCTGAGGTGGTGGAATTAACTAGAAACGGGTTCGCCTTCAACTTTCTGACTGAGGAACACACTCAGTGGGTTCTCAACAAGAATTGGAGCTGGGATCATTGTCCAGTTCTTCTCAAGCCTTGGCATCCGATGTTTGATGCTAGCAAGGAACGTTTGGATATGGTTCCACTTTGGGTGCATCTCCCTGGACTCTCTCTACACTATTGGTCTGAGCGTCATTTCAGGGGTATTAGTGATCTTTTGGGGACATATCTGGAAGGTGATTACAGTTTCCTTCACACTAAACAGCGTAAAGTGGCATGCATACTGGTTAGTTTGAATGTGCGTGATGGTCTTGCTGAAGATGTTACTCTTACTTGGGGTCCTTATTCCTATGTACAAAAGTTGGATTACGAGAATGTTCCATTTCGATGCAGACGTTGTCATGCATATGGCCATCCGGTGGCTGAGTGCAAACTCACTCTAGACTCGGAATGGTGGCATAACCTTCAGGCAAGTTGATGCTAAAGGAAAATCACCCGTTGTGCCATTATTTCCTAGTCCTTCCCCCTTGGAACAAGAGGGGATAGGGACCGAGTCTGATAAAATGCAAACTACATCATCGGAGGAGGAATTGTGCCCTGAAGTCACTGGTGGGGTTGATGATGGACATCTTGATCTTCTTCAATGGTCGGTACCACCTGCTGCGGGTATTATACCTTCTTCCATCCCTCCTTTTAATTTTGTTTTGAAAAATGTTTCTCTGGATGGGTTGGATTGGGTGGAGGAATTAAAAAATTTGAAGATTTCCGCCACTTCTGCTTTGGTTTCTAACATTCTCATCGAACCCCCCTCGACCACTATTGAGGAGGTTCCCCCTTTTTTACACTGGTTACTGAACTTTTCATTGAGGAGGAAGCTTCGCTGCCCTCTCCTCCTGAATCTTCTGACTCGAGATATTTCCTTCGTTTGGCCACTAAGAATCCCTCCGGGGGGCTGGGAGTTGGTAAGGTGGGACCTGTCAAAGGGCAGGGAAGGAAGTCATTTTTATCCAAGGCTCAGTCCAAGGCCAAGATGGATCTCTTGGAGGCAAACAAAAGTCTATTAATAGGGAGCTCAGAGCAGTGCGTGCCCAAAAGAAGGGGCGCTGATGAGAATTATGTCTTTCAATTGTCGGGGTCTCGTTGGTCCTCATAAAAGATCAGCACTTAGGAGAGTGGTATATTTAGAACACCCGGATATCATTCTTCTTCAAGAAACTTTGGGTGTTGGGGAGATGGTGAAAACTATGTTGGAGAGTTGGTTCAGTGGTTGGACCTTTGTTACTTTGGATGCTCGTGGTCATTCTGGTGGTCTGGCGATTTGCTGGAATGTCAGGACTGTTAGAATTCATACTATTTGGGGGATTGCATCCGTTCTTGGGATGACTTGTTCGGCTCTGGACATTGGTGAGTAGATTACTGTGGTTAATGTCTATGGCCCTTATCTCAATCGTGTCCCCTTCTGGGACTCTCTTTTCAACAGTCCCCTTTTACAGGGTGGGAACTTATTGCTTGGTGGTGATCTTAATTTCTCTTTACGACAAGCTGAGGTCTCTAGGGCGTGCTCGGACCCTTTAGCTGGGTACTTCACACAGAGGTTGATGGACAACAGTTTGGTTGATATTGAACCCATTAAACTCAAGCCTACTTGGAGGAACAACTGGGCTGGAGACAACAGGGTGTCTAAGAGAATTGATCTTTTTTGGTATCTGAATCTTTTGTGGACAGGTTTTTCCTTATGAGACAATGGGTTGGATCGGGGGGGGGGTCCTCTGACCACTTCCTTATTTTTATTGAGCTTCGTGAAGGCCCGATCAAACCTTCCGAGCCCTTAAAGTTTAATAAGATTTGGTTGAAGGACGAGTCTTTTTTCAATCTGATTCATTCCTTGTGGGTTCCCTACAACCCCAGGGCTAATGTCTCAGCCTCCTTTCAATTTGTTGCAAATTTGGAAAAGGTCAAAGGGCCTATTAAGGACTGGGCACATGAAAAGAGAATCAGAGAGGATCGTGAACTCAAACAGATTGAGTTGGAATTGGTGGGATTATATGAGTCTGCGAGGGGGTTTGGGCTCTCTAGAGGCAAAGGCTTTACTTGTTAACTTGGAGGGAAGAAGAAATACCCTCCTGCTGGAAAAGGAGGAAACTTGGAGACTTAAAAGCAGAGCGATTTGGTTGGAAGCGGGTGATGAGAACACTAAATTTTTTCATGCTTATACTAAAGGGCGAAAAGCTGCAAACATTATTTGGAGCTTGGAAGATTCTCGAGGGGAGCATCAATCTTCCTTCAAGGGTATGGCTGGAGTAGGGGTGGATCATTTTCAACAACTTTTCAAAGCCCCTGGACAGGCATCGGTCACTGAAGTGATTAGAGTGGCTCAATTATTCCCCCGTTATGTTGATGAGGATGATAATCGTCTCTTGATGGAAGAGGTTTCAGAAGAGGAATTAAAAGGGGTTCTCCATGGCTTCCAGAAAGATAAGAGCCCGGGCCCTGATGGTCGGTCCATTGAATTCCTTTTGGCACTCTATGATTTTCTGGGGGAAGACCTGTTACAGGTAGTGGAAGATACCAGACTTTCGGGTAGGATTCCGACTGTTTTTAATTCAACCTTCATTGCACTCATTCCTAAGACGGATAATCCTACCTCCATTAATGACTTTCGACCTATTTCTCTGTGCAATTGTGTGTATAAGGTCGTTTCAAAAATTATTGCCAAAAGGTTGAAAACTATTCTGTCCAGGAATATCTCTGGAGAACAGTTTGGTTTTCTGGAAGGTCGACAGATTCATGAGGCTATTGGTGTTGCACAGGAAGGAATGCACAGTATGAAAATTAAGAAGCTGAAAGGTGCTATAATCAAGATTGATTTGTCGAAGGCTTATGATAAGGCTAGTTGGCTTTATATTCATATGCTTCTTACACACTTGGGTTTTGCAATTGGTTTCATTAGATGGATCATGAGGTGTATTACCACCGTATCTTTTGTTGTTCTTATCAATGGGGTGGCCTCCCCTTTTTTCCACTCTGAGAGAGGGCTTCGCCAAGGTTGCCCTTTGTCCCCTCTTCTTTTTCTTCTGGTGGCGGAAGGTTTGAGCCGAGCTCTTTGTGAAGCTAAACGAATGGGCCTTCTCCGGGGCATTGAAGTGGCTCCTGATCTTTTCATTACACATTTACTCTTTGTAGATGATATTCTTATTTCCTGCACCGGTGCTCAAGGTGATGTGGATACACTTCGGGACTTGTTACTACTCTTCTCCAAAGCCACGGGGATGGAAATCAATGATGGGAAATCTACCCTTTCGTTTCATCTGTTAAGGGATGTTGAAGTACAGAACATCCAAAGAGTCTTTCCTTTTACGCTCCTGGACTTGGATGTGGGTATTAAGTATTTGGGGTTCCAACTGAAACCTAATGCTTACAAGAAATTGGACTGGTACTGGTTAATTGAAAAACTTCACAAAAGACTTAAATTTTGGAGTCATCGTTGGCTTTCTCGGGCAGGTAAATTGGTTCTGGTTAAATCTGTCCCGGAGGCCATTCTTGTTTATTGGATGTCTTTATCTTGGATCCCAAAAGGTATCTTGGAGAAGGCTCATTTTTTGTGGTGTGGCAAAGATGATACCTTCGTCTCTCCTTGGGTTAAGTGGAAGTGGATTGCTATCCCTAAAACCCTAGGGGGCTGGGGGTTGAAGAACAATTTTCTTTTCTCTCGAGCGTTGGTGGCTAAGGGGAGCTAGAGGTTGCTGAAGTCTGATAGTCTATGGACCAAGGTGGTCATTCAGAAATATATTGCTCTGGCTTTTGTTCTGGACTGGGTGAGGAATATTGGAAAGACACACCGTGGGGGATCGGTCATTTGGAAAGCGGTGGTAGAATCATTTCCAGTTATTGGCAATTTGATGACATGGGATATTAGTGATGGTCGGAGCTTGAGGGTTGGGGAGGATCCATGGTTTGGCTGTGAGGGTCAACATCTCCTATCGGATTGTACGCTAAGGTCACTCAAGAATCGGGGTATAACTTTCTTATATTAGTTGGTTGATCCGGTACAAGACCGGCCTTGGTTTCAGTCTTGGAGGGTGGTGAACACATTGGACCTTCCGGAATTGACACAATTGGAACTGTCCCGGCTTTATCTAGTCTTCAATAGAACTCAGGTTTTTCTCAGGATTAGGGATGATGAACTTGTTTGGGAAGGTGACCCTGTAGGAAAATACACCCCGAAGGGGGGATATATTAGCCTCAGCACACAGGTCAACCTTCGTGAACCGGTGTGGTGGTGGAAGTCACTATGGAAGTTAAAATGTCCTTCAAAGCACAGGTTGTTTATGTGGAACGTCCTTGAAAACAAAGTCCTAACATGGGATAATCTTCAGAAAAAGAACCGCGTCGATCCAGGTTGGTGTATACTGTGTAAATATGCGGAGGAGACCATGTTTCATCTATTTTTGCAGTGTCCATATACGATCAATGTGTGGTCTGAGTGCTCCAAAATTACAGGCTTTGTGTGCAATTGGGCCGGGAACTCGATGGTTCAAGCTTGGTCTTCTTGGAATGGTATACTTTTGAACAAATCGGTGAAAGCACTTCCTTTAATGATTTGTTGGGGTATTTGGCTGGCTCGTAATAATATCATTTTTGCTGATAAGATTTGCACTCCGGAACTTACAGCAACTCACATTTGTGGTATTCTTATGGCTTTTCCACAACACATTAAAATTACTAAACAACGGGAGATCTTGGAGGTTGAAATTGATCGGACAGTCCCATGGGGTTTCTTTGGTGGGGCTGCTCAGGACAATGGTTGTGGGGGTGGGGCATTACTTTATCTCACCATCAATCATTACTACACTTTGTATTGGGGGTTGGGGGAAGGTGGAAACAATTTTGCGGAACTCATGAGTCTTAAACTACTCTTGCTTTTTGCGGCTGAGAAAGGATGTCAAAACCTCAATGTTTATGGTGATTCATTGAACGTCATTAACTGATCTAGAGGCATTCAACAGTGTAGAGATATTAGATTAGCTAATCTTCTTCAGGATATCAAAGAACTGTAGGACTCATTTCTACATTTTTCTTGCTGACATGTTTATAGGGAGAACAACCAGGAGGCGGACGCAGCCTCTAAGGAGGGTCGGCATTTGGCCTTGGGCATGTGGAAGGTGAAGGAATTTCGTGATGGGACAACTCAGGATTATTACCATCGTCCCTTCATTGATGTGGCTGAATTATAACTGATCGACTGTTTCTTTCCAATTTGATTCTTTTTACAGCTTTGGTAGCAGATTTTGTTATCCATCTACTCGTCCTTTCTTATGATTATCATCTTTGTTTGAGGCTCGAGGAGCCGGTTGTAATATTTTTTGTTTAAACATTACTGAACTAGTGACTGATATATGTATAAGAACTAAACAATACTTTTGAGGAGGTTATTTTTTTGCCTCTATTATTGACACAGTCCCTGCACTGTCTATTGCATGCACACGAGATGTGCATATACAAAATGTAATTTTGTTCACCGCTGATGAAATAGAATTATGCTTTTTTTCCCAGGAAAAAAAATGTTAAATTTATGAAAAAGAAATGAAGATGAATGCAGTCATCTATGTGCATATGTTGAGTTAAAAATGAAATGCAAGAAAGCATTATGAGCAAAGAAAGATATAGTTGATATTTCATAAAAGGATAGCAAGATTTTTAATATGTTAACCTAATGAATACACGGTGATTAAATTTTATAGGAAAAAATTCAGTTGGAATTCAGTTGTTGTTGTCTTAAAAGTTAGAGTGGAGTGGCAAAAGCACCGGATGTCATCGGCAAAAACAACGTGATGAAGTATGTCAGAGTTTGGTGAACGTGATCCATCTTTGAAGAAACAACTTGAAAGCTAAAATGCTAGGACAACCTTGCATATTTTTTAATATTTGATGTATGTAATCATTGTATAAATATTTATAAGAATCAGAACACCGAGTACGATGTAAAATTTAAGGGGGAGGGGAATGTAACACCCCTGGTTTGGAACCCCTAGTCTGATCATGGACATTGTTTTATGAATGCCTGCAAGGTTGAACATACTGTATTTTTTGTAATTATTAATATTAAAATCTACAACTGGCTGTGCTAAGGTGGAACGCTGAAGAGATTGGGGACTCATGTATTCACCGAAGACAGTAAGGGGGTAAAAGTGGCTGAGGAGGAAACTATGCCATGACCCTTAGATACCTTTTAGAACCTTAAAATATCCCTAAATTTTATCCTAAGTCTTAAAGCCATTTAAATGACTTTAGTTATGTTTTTAAAATCATAACTATCAATTAATTATTATTTTTTTAACAATAACGGTTAATTAGCTTTTATAAAAAAGGAGAATAGAGGAACAAGGTTACAAAATGAATGGGGAGACTGTTCCCTGAAGCTGAGAGCTGCCCTAAGAAGCTTTGTTCTTTCTAGTCTTTGAAGACATTACAAAACCAAAACTTCAAACTGCGCAAAAACTTCGATCTACAACACACTTTGAACTGCCATTCTTGCCAAGAATCGCTCGTCTAAAGCACATCAATACTCCTGGGGCTGTCGTACTCAATTTTAACTTGAAGCCAAAATATTCCATAAGCCAAAATTTTAACTTGAAGCCAAAATATTCCACAAGCCAAAATTTTAACTTGAAGCCAAATTTTAATTTGTAGCCAAAATACAGCTAATGTTGCTTTGGTAAAGGATCGTTGAGGCGAATGAAGGTGCTGCCAATACCTTCCAAGAATGGTGTCGATTGAAAACTGAATTATTCGATGACCTGCTGCCTGCTCCCAATTCTGCCTAATACCAACGATTCGATAGAACTGATGCTCGAGTTCAGCTTACTTTTGCTTCCTCTGTCGAGCATCAATTCGAAGCTGATTTCTCAACGCTAGTAATCTTCCCCTAAGCGGTCCAAATGCTGAAGTTGTTTCCTATTTGAAGCTTGAAAATTCGAATGCTATGCAACGTGAATATACTCATATTGATAATTACAGCATGAAGTTTGCCAAAATCTAAACACTCCTTCAGCCACCGAGCTCCCTACCTGAGTGGAGGGTCATGGCACCCAATTTATTCCAATATCTTGACCATTACTGGTCGAGATTCCACAATCCATACCTGCACCTTTGTTGGCCATAAGATCAGCTTGATGGTTGTTGTTCCTCAATACATGAAGAAAATTGATGATGTTGAAATCTTTGACAATGAGATTTAATATATGATGAAGCTTAGAGACTGGTTCTTTGCAGTTTTTGGCCAAATTTCTAGCTTCTCAGATTACCAGCATTGAATCTCCCATGACCATTAAATCCTTGATTTTATCTTTTCTGGCTATTTCCAATCCTTTGATCAAAGCGAGCCACTCAGCATCGTTGTTGGTTCTCCTTCCAATGCCCCATGCAAAGTCTTTCACCTTATTTCCCTCGGGATCAAGTAGAACTCCTCCCGCACCAACCCGACCGGGGTTGCCTTTCGAGGCTCTGTCGAAGAACAGAGTGTGACAGCCATTTGTCTTGATCCAAAGCTGAAACTCCTCTGATTTCTTTCTGATATGCCAGTTCTGAGAGGTCTGCTTCATTGGGGGGTGATCCGAGATAGGGGAGTGAGTGGAGGTCAGGATATCTGCCACCCAAATTCTCTCTTCCACAGTTAGATGCTCTTTTTTGATCTTCTTGATACCTCTCGAGGAAAGAGAGTCGATCCAGAGTGCTTTTGCTAAAGATAAGACTTTGCATGGTGTGGCCCTAATGTCTTCGAATATTTCCTTATTCCTGGCAGTCCATAACTTCCAACAAATCAATTTGGTAGAAGCAACCCAAGCTTTTTTGAATTATGGATTCCTAGCCAATGAACGATGGTAGTATTCTTGCCAGCATGCAAACAAATCGTTCCCATTGGTTGGAAGGGTCAGGTTAGGTTGAATTTCCCGAAAAGCACGGTGCCAAACCTCCATGGAGAATTTGCACTCGAGGAATAGATGATCCATCGTTTCATCAGCTTCCTTGCATAATATGCATTTGGCTGGACCTTCAATACCTCTTTTTATGAGGTTCTTAGCAGTTAATGTTTTTTCTGTGGGCAAGGGTCCATGAAAAACATTTATTTTTGGAAGACTCTCCTTTCCCCAAACGTTGTTCCATTTAGTGTCCTTGGTGCGTTGATTGTTGATAGCATCCATGTAGCTGTATCCTTCTTTAACAGAGTAAGACCTAGATTTACCCCAACCACGTTTGTCTCTAGTGTTTTTATGGACAAGAAGAGAGCCATGAAATAATGACAGAAGGTCATTGTAGTCATTCAAAAGATGCTCCGAGAGATTCAGGTCAATCCATCAAAAACCAACTTCCCCTATTGGACCAAGAGGACAGATCGAACATAGTGTGGATGTTGGCTTGATCCATCCATTCTTTTAATTCATGAAATTCATGCAGGTAATTTCCAGGAGATTTAGAACCTATGTTATCTTTCCAGAGAATGACTTGCTTTCCATTACCAGGGATCCATAATAGGCTACTGTTAATTATGAAGGCTGCCCTCTTACACAGGTTCCAAATGGAGGAGCCTCTTCTACCTTGATCAATATTTTCCACGCAACGTCTTATGCTGCCAGACATGTATTTTTTGTGTAAAATATCTTTCCACCACGCCTTCTTTCCTGAGATAACTCTCCACCGAATTTTAGCACCAAGAGCGAGGTTCATAGTAGCTGGGTCTTTAATCCCTGCCCCACCATACTGCTTGGGTCTGCATACCGTGTCCCAATTGATCAGGTGAAACTTTCTAGAATTATTTGACCTCCCACCTTGCCATAAGAATTTCCTGATCTCTTTGGTGATCTCCTTCATGATCGTTTTGGGAGCAAGGGAGATTGAACAAATTTACAGGGGATACGCAGAAAGGATGGAGTTTATGAGCACCAACCTGCTAACGGGATTAAGCTATTGGGAGCCCCAAGAATTTATTTATTTATTTAATTTTTTCTATCAAGCCTTTCCAATCTGAAACTCTTTTTTTTTTCCTTTAAAAATCGGAATACCAAGGTAGTTAAGTGAATTCCAATCTGCTATTCCTTCGAAACCAAAGGTTCTTGCAATGTTTGCTAGCACCCCTGGATTGCAATTCCAGCCGTATACCTTAGACTTGACTGTGTTAATTTTGCCATCGGAAGCTGAGAGGAAAGTAGAGAGAACTTGGTTGAATCTGTCTGTTATGATTGATGAGGCTCCCCCAAGTAAGACAGTGTCATCAACGAATTGAGCGAGCTTGACCGATCTAACTCCTCTGACTATTTTGAGACCTCTTAAATCCCCCATTTCTTGCAGGAGATGGAGTTTCTTGCTCATTGACTCAGCAACTAAAAGATAAAGGAAAGGGGACATTGGGCACCCTTGCCGCAGTCCTCTCGTGGCTTGGAAAAAGTTTGTGGACCTGCCATTAACCAAGGGGGCTATACAGGGGTTGCTTATACATGCTTTGACCCAGTGAACAAATCTTCTTGAGAAGCCAAACTTGAACATTATTTCGAACAGAAAATGGTGATTTACTCTATCGAATGCATTGGCCATATCAAGCTTAATTGTCATACCTTGGTGCCTTTTTTCGATGCTAGAATGTATTGCCTCTTGGACAATGATGATATTATCTAGGATTTGGCGTTCGGTAATGAAACCCCCCTGGGACTCAGAGATGAGCTGCCCCATGACTTTTTTCATTCTAGTTGCGAGTATCTTTGACAAGATTTTGTAAGAGGTGTTGCAAAGAGAGATCGGACGAAATCGATTGATGGAGCTCGGGGTGTTCCCTTTGGGAATTAGGGCAAGCAAGGCAGAATTAGTAGCCCCTCCCATTTTGTCTTTTTTCCTGGTCCAGTTGAGCATTCATTTCAGATTCTCCTTGATTATTTCCCACACTGCCCTATAAAAATTGATGGTAAACCCATTTGGACCTGACACTTTATTAGCATAGAGGGACCAAATGGCGTTTACAATTTCATGCTCCAAGATTGGCTTGGAAAGCTCTCTATTATCATTTTCCGAAACTAGATTAGGAATGCCAAAAAGAAGATCCATTTGGGCTTCTGGATCTGTTTCTCCATTGTCTTTAAAGAGATCGATGAATGATTGAAGATATGGAGCTTCAGGTCATCCTGCCCGCTGACATTCTCGCCATTTTGATTCTTTAACTCCTTAATACTATTCCGACTGCGGCGAGCCTTTGCTTGTTTGTGAAAGTAATTAGTGTTGTTGTCACCACCCTTGAGCCACAGCTGTCTGGACTTGACTCTCCAGATATCTTCTTCATTTTTGGCCGCTGCAAGAATTTTCAAATTTATGTTTTTTTCAGCGCTGAGGGATTCAGGCGTCATCTCTTCTACCTCTACTCTACGTTGAAGTATGCCCAGTTCCGAATAAAGCTCTTTTTTAATGCGGGCTAGGGTCTCTATAAGAATTTTTTGCCCATCTTTTCAATGTTGTTTTAACTGCTCTTAGCTTGGACTCCCACACAAAGTTGGGGGATCCAATAATGCTGGAGTTCCACGCTGCTTGTACAGTATCATAGAAATCGAGTTCCTGGAGCCATAAGGAGTTAAAACGAAATGGAATGGGGTCGTAATTTTCAGGTGAGGTGAGGGATAAGACAATCGGATTGTGATCAGAAGCCACAGAAGGTATGGCTTGTGAGCACGCTATGAGATCAAAGTTAAAAAATGAAGAGCTTGCCAGGAACCGATCCAGCTTGGCTGCTATGTGCCCAGCTCCACATCTTCGATTGTTCCACGTGAATTTTGCATTTCTTAATAGAATGTCAATCAGATCCAGCTCTGCAATTAAGTCTTCTAACTTTTCTCCAAAGGGGTCGCGAACTATGTTGCCCCCGCGCTTCTCCTGTTGTGATTTTGTCACATTAAAATCTCCAGCCACAATGAGACTTTTTTCCTCTCATATCCTCTTTTAAGTTAATGAGATCAGCCCAGAACTTGGTCTTATACCTATAATGAGTGGGACTGTAGACATTGCAAATGTAGGTAAGATTGTTACTACTTTTTTCCTGTATTTCGATTAGCAGCCATAAGTGGTTTTCAATGGTGGAAATTAATGTGTAATTTTGAGATATCAGAGTTGCAATTCCCCTCGATGCACCTTGGGCACTGAGGGCTTTGCCATTATAGTTCTTCCAGAGGGACCGTGAGAGAGACAAGACCTCCACATCTGACATTTTTGTCTCTTGAATTAGCATAAGGTCAGGCTTTTCATAAATTATCATGTCCTCGATTGCTTCAAATTTGTTCAACCCACCGAGACCCATGCAATTCCAAGAGACAACTTTCATTACTTCCTTACCAAGTGAGATCCTGCTCGAGATCTACCATCTGGTTTAACACCGCTTTGAGCTTTGTTATTCTGAAGCAATTTCATATCCTCCAAGCTTTTTTGTCTACCCAGCTCGATCTCTCTTTCTGCTTCCAATTCTCTTTAGTACCTTTGTGCTCTCCTTCCTCTGGTGTTTGGCTGTTGCACCACATCTAGCTCCTCTGAGGATTCTCTATTGAGAGTATTGCCCGGAGGCGAAGAGAGCGGAACAAAATTGGTTCTTACCTTATCTGCCCACGAACTTCTAGGTGTGCTGGATCCTCTTATGTCTTCACCATTAAATTCCTCTCTGTGGGATGTGGATTGTATGCCGACTGGAATAGGGATTTCTTCTTTCTCTTTCTCCACTGAAGTTGCTTCAATAACGGGAATTTCTCCTTCTTCTAGTGGTAGATTCTGAAATTTGTTACTTTTTTAGTCTTCCCTAACTTCCTGAGTGCTTTCTTTGTTATTTCTAGCTTGTTTCCCCTTCGGTGGGTGTGCTGCTGGAGTTGTCTTCCTTCCTCTTTTGATCTGTTGGCATCCTTCTTCTTGTGTTTTTTTCCGGGGCTTCTAGAGTTGTCTTAGGGAAGTTCTTGACAAAGTACCTGTATTCGTGGCATTTCTTGCATTTAAATGGCAATCGTTCGTAGTCGACTTTCTGCATGTGCTCCCAACCATCCATGTATAGATTAACTTCCTCCAGTAAGCCTTTTTCTGGATCTACTTCCACACATATTCTTGCGCAAGAGAACAAGGGCCCTTTCGGTTCCACTTTGTCAATGTACTTGCCGAGGGAGTTGCCGATGGCTTGCATGGTTTCATCGTTCCAGCAGTGGAGTGGCAAATGGGGAAGCCTTACCCAGACTGGAACTGTGGAGGGCACATCCTTCTCAGGATCGAATGTTAAACTCCATCTATTTAAATACAGGCCGCGAGGGCCCATGAAATACAAGCCGCTTCTGAAGATCAAATCCCGAACTGCTTTGTTTTATAACAAAAAGGTGAAGAAGCCCTTGCCACAGAAGTAATGCTGCAAGCCCCCGGTAATTAGAGGCATCCAATTCTTGTTAATCCATAAGTCCATAGATTTCGGTGAAGGCCATATTCCAGTGAATTGTCCAATCAGGCCACGCTCGCTCAGAGTGAGGGCTTTTAGTTTTGAAGCTACCGACAAGATCTGGATTCGAGGAGCCGACGCTCTCTTGATGAAGCTATCTTCGGAAGAGTCCAACGTCGGAGCGGGCGTAGAAGCCACCAAAGAGCGGAATGCAGCATCCAGGATCCGCCTTTTTTCCTTAGGGTAAGGAGAGGTAGGATCCATGGCTGCACCAGCAGGGCAGCCTGAGCAAGAGAAGCCCACAGGCGCTCAGCCAGAGAGATCACACAGAAGCTCGCTGCCAGATCGGATTAGCAAAGAGCTCACGCAAAAGTTCGCTGCCAGATCCGGATGCTCAGCTAGAGCTCATGCAGTCTTGCCCTTCGGCTCTCTCTCAGCTAGAGAGCTCACGCAGTCTTGCCCTTCGGCTCTCTCTCAGCTAGAGCTCACGCAAGACTAGCCACTATGGTTAATGTTGCTATGAATGCATATGCCCTTTAGGCAATCTGATTGTGGGGTTAGTAAAGGATCTACATTATTTGGGGCTTTTCCTAACTATCAATTAATTATGATTAAGTGGGTTAAGTGGGATTAGGGAGAGTTTATATGTTTTTATTTTAAAACAATAAAAATAAAATAATAAAGGTGAAACGTGGGTTTCTTGGAGAACCCACGTGGTTCCCTCTTGACATGCATAAAAGAAATGCATGCAAAGGGAAATGAAGATTATTTATGAAGGTTATTATTCATTCATACATTCAACTTTATTGAGAAGAATGTGTGCATGGGGGAGTTCTGTGAGAGAGATGGAAAATGGCAGCGTTGAAGGGAATTGTGACGGAGCGTAGAATTCGTGGACAATTGGAATTGATGGTGGACAGAGAAAAAAGTCCGGTTCCATAGCAAAGTGTCCACTTGTGCACAGTATGTGGCAGTTGGGTTGGTTGAGAGTACCTGTAATCCCAAGCCTGTTTTATTAACTTTTTGGTTGATAAATTCCTCTGGTTTTGCCTCTGGTTGCACCTGTGAAATGCCAATTGTGTAAGAAAATATTTTAGTGGAATTCTAAGCATAGATGCAGTGATGGGTTTCACTGTGGTGCTAGTTAGAATGAAGCTAAGGGAAGGAATTGCACAATTGGCATGGATTTGGTAACAAACCAATGAATCATGTTTGCCCAGTGAGGAAATCCTAAGAGAAATTATGGAGCTGGTGAGATGTATGTTTGGTGAATGCATGACTCTCAGCTCGGGGGCGGTGAACATAATTACCTATGGTTGGGTGGAGCGTGGAAGTCACACGACCAGTTGCCCAATTCAATTATTTTCCAAATAAGTTTTCAGTTTCTATAAATGATGTTTAATTTTCAATATTGTTTATTTGATGAATGGTGAAACAATTCCATAGTTTCTGTTTTAATTCCTAAAATGTTATTTAATTGATGACTGGTAGAAATTTATATGAATTTCCTTGTTTAATTTTCTTGAGTTTGATACAAGGAATGATTTCATGTTTACTTGGTTAAAATTCCTGTAGATGGAATGGGTACAAGTTTTATTACGCAGTATGTTTGTTAAACATTTATAATCGTGAGAAGGAAAGTTTATGAATGGATTACGAAGTTGTAATCCTATTCATTTTTATTTCCTCTATAACTTGAATGCTTTCCGCGATTAAATATTTATCATAGTAATTCTCGGAAGTGATTAATAGTTACTGCGCAGTTCAAATGAAATTTATATTATAATATGTTGGAGAGTTTAACTCTTGCTTTTCATATATATGGGAGAAAATAACTCTTAAAGAATTAAATGAAATATTATAAAGCAATGGTTTATTGTGCATATCTCAATTCAATAAGAAAAATAAAATAATTATAAAGTGATTATTATTTGTGCAATGTTTGAACCATGAACTATAAATGTTTATTAAATACATAAGAAGATAATTAACAACTATTAAAGGTTGTTATTTAAGTTTGGCATGAATGGTATTATGGTTTTGGTAGACCATGGGTTGAAAATTATAAACCACATATGTGGTATTTGCATTGAGATGCACATAATTAATCTTTTTAATTAATCGGTAAGTTGAAAACAAGTACCATGAGTTAAAGCTTAACTAAATATGCCTTGTAATGAATGGTATTTAAAACCACAGGCTAATTTGCTTGTTCAAGAAAGGTTAAATGTTATGTTAAGGTTTAATTTAGCCTTGTTTAGTTACCCAACACAGTTCTTACCGCGTAAGTTTCACCATGCAAGTAGCTTTTACTACGTAGTTCTTATTGTGGTTTAAATTTTATTAAGTTGGACAATTGTTGTTGGGTTTCAGGAAATTAACATAGGTTGAACTATTAGGCACCCAACTGTGCAATTCTTATAGTGTTTTATTGCTTCTTACTGCGCATATAGTTCTTAATGTGCATGTATTAATGTAAAAGTTTATGCTGTGCAATTCTTATAGTGTTTTATTGCTTATTACTACGCAATCTTAAATTTACTGGGCATTTCCTATAGTGTTTTACTATTTCTTACTGCGCAGTAAGCTTAATGGATATTGGTAATAATTATATGAAAATAAAGTTATAATTTCTTTGTTCCATTTATGCACGCGGTTCTTAAGATAGATAGGCTAGTGCTTATGATATGTTATTATATGCCTAGTTCATACTGCGCATGTTTTACTACACATATAGTTCTAACCGTGCAGTTATCACTGCACTATAATCTCTTTTATTTTTACAGAAACAGTTGAGTAGCTTTGATTATATAGAAAACATAAATCACGGAGAAAATATGATGGATTGCTCCCAAAGAAGGATAGCATCCATCACTCCTTGTTCATCCTTCTCGGGCTTAAAATTGTTATGATATTTCCCTAATCTATTGAGGCTGTAACACCTTACATATTGTACGAGAAGGAGAATGCAAAAATAGAACATTACTAGGAGCCTATCTTATACAAAAAGAGACTGGAAACTGTAGTTTTCTAAAAAAAACAAAGTGTTGCTTAACATTCAAAGTATTCCCTGCTTGTAGAAGCCAAAAAAACAGAGATAGAAGCATAACGAAACCAAAACGGAGAGAGGCCATCCGTCGCAGTGCTATGGGCGAAGACAAATGTCCAGAACAATGCCTTCAGTATCTGTGTTCCCATTCTTTTATGTGCTGGAGACTGCTTGCATGCCAGAATGAGCCATTTCATCTTTAAGCTTTCCATCTTCCTTCCAAGTTCTTCAATTTTGTTGCTCACAACATCGAAATTTGCATCCTTACGAGCCTTGTGGGGATAAAAGCATCCCAGAGTTTCTTCCAAGTGCTCAACCTTCTCAGCAATTTTGTTGTTTTGGTGCTTAACCTCCAAATGAGTCGCTTGGGCCAGGAAGAAGAGTCGGGTTAGAGCCCTTTTAAATTCTAAATTCTCATTTCTTACCAAATGGATTTGGTTTTCTAGATCATGCATATGCTTCATAATAACCTCGACATCATGCTTTTTACCTTGCCACTGACCATATCCCGAAATCCGCTCAGTCCCAGCCTGTCCATGGAAAAGACCGAGAACAAGGGAGCTAACCTACTCATCATCCATCGGGACGCAGTTATCAGCTTCGACCATCCGAATAATCCAGTTGTAAACTCCGAAAGGGCTTCGAAAGGGTTTGTTGCATCGCAAACAGCTCACAAATATCTCGTAACCATCCTGTGAGGAAGACCTAGGGATACGATGCTCCATGTTTAAGCAAAAACCTCCACACCAGACAGAGAGAACGCAAATAAGGGCGAGACAAGAACTTCCTGAGCAATGGAGCCGATACCGAACAGGGCAAGAGTTGATGCGGGTAATTTCCATCCTTTCACAATTTAATACCATGTCAAATCTTCGCATGTCGACCATCTGGCAGGGGGGGCTGTCCGACTGCAATAAAGAAAGGAGTGTGCGAGGATCCCAAATGGATCCAGAGGGCAGGGGGAAAGCATGCTTGGAGTCCCCCAAAATATAGGATCATGAAGAAAAAAATTCAGTAAGACCATAGTTATGTAAAAGACCCTCAATCTAGGATAGGGAGAGCAGAGGTTAGGGAATCCAAATGTTTTTGAAAGAGCCATGATGACACTCTAACAAACCATAGGTGAGCTCAACACCTTTCTTGGCCATGATGTCTGCCTGCCCATTTAGACCTCTCAAGACGTGGAAGAAACTGACGTCTTTGAATTCCTTTGCGATGTTGGAAAGGATAGAGTGCATCTTTGAGGAGGAGCTCTTCCAGCTTTTAACAATGTTTCTAGCTTCTCTAGTGACAATTAGAGAGTAACCTATAACCGCTAGATCCTCAATTCCCATATCTCTAGCAAGCTCCAGGCCTTTGACAAGGCCGAGCCATTCCGCTCCAGTATTAGACTTTATTCCAATGCCCTATGCAAACTCTCTTTGCTTGTTCCCTTTGGAGTCGAAGATAACTCCGCCTGCGCCTGCCAACCTTGGTCCGCTACACTGTAATCTTAAGTAATTATGCTTTGTATAATTTATGTTATGAATAAGATTATGTTAAGTTTTCCTTGCAATTATCATAAGGAGAAATACATACCACGAAGGTTGTAATTGCTAGTCCAATAAACCTAGTTGCTTATTAGTGCGCAATTCATAATAATGTTTTATTGCATGATTTTCTTGTACAGTTTTACTGCGCAGTTTTTAATAGGATATTTTCTTCGTAGTTTTAGTAAATGACTTAATAGGACAGTTGGTCCAAGTCTTAATTTATTTTGGTTCCATTATAAGTTATTTTAATGGGAAAGATTTAGTACGTGAAATAATAATGAAGAAAAATTAGAATTGATAAATGTGTGACAAATAATTAAATTAAGCTTCCGCTAAAATATTATTTAATATGTTTTTGTTATGCATAGCAGCACAATAGCAATACTAATGCATATGAATATTATGCATGTAATATTTAGTAAAAAAAAAAAGTAATTAACTATTGTGTTTGCTAAGTTAATGTGACACTGGGTGTGTTACAAATTGGTATTAGAGCCGAGGATACAACTCTCGAACCTTAGGGTGATTTGTTTGCTTTCTGAAAGAAAATGTATGCATAAATGTATCTATTGTATGAGAAAATTAATAGTTCATGATGGTCAAAGTAATTGAGGTTGCAACTCTCGGTTTGATGGAATTTGCAGTGTAAAGGCAAACCTTGTATCTTTACTTACATGGTTACCTTCTAAACCGTGCATGGTTTCTTGCATGGAAAGGATAGATTAACTTAGTTTCCATCTGATTAATCTTCGTAAGTCAAGACGTTTGAATAATTTGAGAAGTTCAAGCAAAACTTGAAGTTTAAGAACATTTATGTATTATGTTTCTAGATAAAAAGAAAAAATTTGATTATTGAAATTATGAAAGAAGCTTTTGCAGGAAGAGACCAAACAAGACTTTGGCCCCTAGTTGGAATGTTATGTACATTCTCGGCTTATATATTTAATATATAAATGGCTTGTGATGGTTCATGTTTGCACATGTAACTGTATAATGGAAATTTAATTGCAAGTATAAGATTGTTTGTCTCCTGAATAGTCTGAAGCCCTGGGACTACCTATAACTGGCAAGATGATTTTCTCAAGTGAGAAATTGTTGCTTGATGTTGTATGTTTATGAATAACAATATAACAATGAATGCATAAGGAATTTATCCCTAAATCCTAAGTTATATGGGACTTAGTTGTTGCATAAAGTCTCTAGTGGACCCTTGTCTTGGGTTGCTAATGGTGAAGGATCTTTGCCTTATTGTTTCTTGGTTAAATCCCATTGTGATCTCTGATTATTGTGTATGGTCATTGTTTTTGTAAATTGTCTCTGATTACCCTTGTAACCGTATTCTTGAAACAATTAATTGTTTTCTAGTGGATGTTTCCTAGTGTTGTCAAAACCAGAGCTAATGGATGGTGATATGGCGAATGGTGTATGCATCGACCCAAATGGAATTCCTAGGCACTAGAAACAATGAGGTGCCTCGCTGTTGTGCCGTCATAAGGAAGCCAGGGAAGGGAAATGCATTGTTTGGCGTGAATTTGGTTGTAGCCAATCCCTTGACATGCTAAGTAGCATGTGTCTCTTGTATTTACCTATTTTCATAGCTAAACAGCTTAGATCGGTGTGATATGCATAGGTTGTATAACCTGTGGGGTCATATTAATTGCTTGGTAATTGCATTTTAATTTATAAAAAGGCTTATTGATTTTCCTATTTGGGGCAAGTTGGCCTATTCTTAATTTTTCTGTGTTTTGCTTCTATTGCTTGTACCCCTGTGTTCCCTCAAGTCTCCAACTGGTAGTAGGGATGGGGACATGTCAAATGATTTTCAATGATTAGTTAAATGCTTGAATGCTTGACAACTTGTTGGTGTGTGTGTTTGACATTCTTTAGAGCATGCTAATGTATGAGTGTGTTAAGCATGTTGTTGCTTGTTTCAAATATGACATGTTGTCGTCAGGCAAAACCAGAGCTGGATGATCATGGATGTTTATACTAATCAATTATGATCAAGGTGTATGAATATACAGATCTGGTCATTGATTGGTTGCATTTGTTATTGAATTTGGAAATATATTGCCTGGAGTAAATAATTAAGTAACATAGTTAATTACAACTAGACTACTCATGTGCTCTATTTTAGAGTAGTGTCAGAGTTGCGCAACGGATCCAACAAGGTGTTGGAAAATGCATAAGTTGTATATGTATGCACTGCTTGAATTTTAAATTTCTTATTAAAGAATTATTTTCATGGTATATGCTCAGTTAGAATAATCCTTTATATGTTCAGTTAGAATAATCCTTTTGGATGAGTATGAGTGCTGATTAGTTTATGCGTTAAGAGTGGTATCTCTAGATAAATTTTCTGCTTTATGGCATGTTGAATGCCAAATGGTGTACCTCTATTTGACAAGGTGTTCTTATCATGATTGAGTTTTTGGTGACTGTTTGTGGCATGTGCGTAGCCTATGTCGTAGTCTTTGATGACAGTATGTGATTTGTGTTTGGCTTATATTGGAGTCCTCAGTGACTATTTGAAGCTTATGCTTGGTTTGTGTTTGAGTCTGATGGTAGATGGCCTTATTGGATAGCTAGCTAAATTCTTTGAATGGACCTATGCATGAGTCCATCTGTGCAAGAATGGTTGATGTTGATACAACATTGGAATGTTGATTAATGGTAATTAGTATAATTGCATAATTATATATTTGAATGCAATATTAAATATGCGAGAGACTCTGAAATAACAATAAGTGTTTGAATGATGTTGGATGTTTTCTTAATAAGACTGGTGAATTCACATGTTTCAGTGTAGGTCTAAATGCTTAAACTCCTTTTCACCATGCTTGTGTGAGCTGTAAATGAATTGTTAATACTTCTATACTTATGCTAACTTATGAAAAGTTGAAGCTAAGAATATGTTAACCGTTGTTATCTAGTAAAGTTATTAATTGGTTATAACTTGTTACTGATAGTTAACTGAAGTTATTTGATGTGATTTATTAGTATGTATCTAATACTATTACATGTAAGTGCTGCAAGAATGAAACTGCGAAACTAAAACTTTGGATGTAGAGAAAGAGATTGCAATATTATAGTTCTCTAGGGTCATCCAAGGAGCTCTTCATTATGCTTGATTGAAGAATGTAGCACAAGTAAAGAAATTAAAAAAAAATTGCTCAATGTTTTATTGCGTGATTTTCTTGTACAGTTTTACTGCGCAGTTTTTAATAGGATAATTTCTTCGTAGTTTTAGTAAATGACTTAATAGGACAGTTTGTCCAAGTCTTAATTTATTTTGGTTCCATTATAAGTTAATTTAATGGGAAAGATTTATTACGTGAAATAATAATGAAGAAAAATTAGAATTGATAAATGTGTGACAAATAATTAAATTAAGCTTCCGCTAAAAGATTATTTAATATGTTTTTGTTATGCATAGCAACACAATAGTAATACTAATGCATATGAATATTATGCATGTAATATTTAGTAAAAAAAATTAAAGTAATTAACTATTGTGTTCGCTAAGTTACTTTCTCAATCCTTGAAGAAGAAGGGAGATATCTTTACCCTAACCTCGATCAATATTGAAAATATTTTTTTATTGGAGATAATATCAATAAAATGTTTTTACTTTGAAAAGATATTTAAGTTACAAGTCCAACAGACACGGCACACACCTGAAAGGAATGGATGCATTCATGGTGTTGTGTTGTGTCATGGTTGCTGACATTGATTACACCTTAAAGAATGGACGCATTCCTGGTGTTTCAATGACGAGAAGTCAGTCACGTAAAATGATATGTTTTTAGTTATGATAATACATGTTGATAAATGTATGATACTGATGAAGCTTTATTAGTTATCATGTGATCATCGGGTACATAAATATGCAAGTTGGTGCTTGCATATTCAAGAAGAGAAGTGAAGTGAAGTAAGGAAGTAAAGCTAAAGACGAAGATTGAGCAAGCCTAGCATGAGCTATAATCTTTTTCTAGGTGACCAGAGTTTGGGTGATCTTTCTACGCACACACAAGAAATGCACCAAAGGGTGTTGTGTGTGGCGATGTAATGTGGACCCCAAGTTGGTTGAGCCTATTTGATGAAGTTTGAGAAGTCTTTCTATAGACACATAGAAAAACACTAGAGAGTCTTGTGTGTGGTGATGTAATGTGGACCCAAACTAGCAATGTTGCTTTGAGAATGTATCTCCTCAAACTAAAATTATGCTTAGCCGAGCACATGCATTGAGGATGTGACTTCTCTAAAAGAGCAGAAGACTTTGCAAGTTGTTGTTGCAGTAAAGATTTAAGTAGTATAATAAACTAATAAAAGAATTATTAAATAAAAACCCTCACATACTAACAAAAGTCGGAGGGGGAGGGAGGCGCTTGGTCTAACAAACGAACCTAATAATAATAATAATAATAAGAGTAACAATAATAATACAATAAAAGTGATTGATGATGTGGTATTTATGATGATCATGTTAGCTAAGAATACTTTGTGCAAACCATGGGGAGCACCCTGGGTTGTAAGTCCTATGGATATATTTCAAATATGAAGTATCTTAATTGGAAGATAAACAATGTTTGGGAGATCCCTTACGTGCACACTGAATAACACTAGAGGAAGGAATACCTTCTTGGTGTTGTGTGGGACATATAATGTGGATCCGAACCTTGATGAAGATTAAGCAAATTGATCACCTGCATTTCAAAGAGAAAGAGACCAAGGAGCAGCGAAGCCACAGTTATGGAGCTCCATATTGGGACAAGAGTAAGAGGGGGAACTCTTACTCTTTTCTTTTTACTTACGTTATTTGATTTCTAGGAAAAGAAAGTTACTGAAATACATGTTATAGCTGAAAAAGTTGTTGTGTTTATTTTTGTCGAAATAAACAATGAATGTTGAAATAGTTAAATTTCTGAAAAAGAAATGAAGACGAATGCAATCATCTATGTGCATATGCTGAGTTAAAAATGAAATGCATGAAATCATTATGAGCAAAGAAATATATAGTTGATATTTCACAAAAGGATAACAAGATTTTTAATATGCTGGCCTAATGAATACATGGTGATTGAATTTCACAGGAAAAAATTCAGTTGGAATTCGGTTATGCTGTCTTAAAATTTAGAGTGGAGTGGCAAAATCACTTGATGTCATCAGCAGAAACAACATGATGAAGTATGTTAGAGTTTTGGTGAACCCGATTCATCTTCGAAGAAACAACTTGAAAGCTAAAAAGCTAGGACAACCTTGCATATTTTTGAATATTTGATGTGTGTAAGCATTGTATAAATATCTATAAGCATTATAACACGAAGCACAGTGCAAACTTTAAGGGGGAGGGGAATGTAACACCCCTAGTTTGGAACCCCTAGTCTGATGATGGTCATTGTTTATGAATGCCTGCAAGGCTAAACATACTGTATTTAAAATCTACAACTGGTTGTGCCGAGGCGGAACGCTGAAGAGATTGGGGACTCATGTATTCACCGGAGACAATAAGGGTTTAAAAGTGGCATAAGAGGAAACTATGCCACGACCCTTAGATACATTTTAGAACCTTAAAATATCCCTAAAGTTTATCCTAAGTCTTAAACCCATTTAAATGGCTTTAGTTATGTTTTTAAAATCATAATTATGAATTAATTATGATTGTGTGGGTTAAGTGGGATTAGGGAGAGTTTATATGTTTTTATTTAAAAAAAATAAAACTAAAATAATAAACGTGAAACGTGGGTCTCTCCGAGAACCCACATGGTTCCCTCTTGACATGCATAAAAGAAATGCATGCAAAGGGAAAGGAAGATTATTTACAAAGGTTACTATTCATTCATACATTCAATTCCGGTGAGAAGAATCTACGCATGGGGGAGTTTTGTGACAAAGAGGAAAAATGGCAGTGTTGAAGAGAATTGTGACTGAGCATAGAATTTGTAGACAATTGGAATTGCTAGTGGACAGAGAAACAAGTCCAGTTCCAGAGCAAAGTGTCCACTTGTGGACAATATGTGGTAGTTGGGTTGATTGAGAGTACCTGTATGCCCAAGCTTGTTTTGTTATCTCTCTGGTTGATAAATTCCTCTTGTTTTGCCTTTGGTTGCACCTGTGAAATGGCAATGATGTAAGAAATTCTTTTAGTGGAATTCTAAGCACATATGCAATGATGGGTTTCACTGTGGTGCTAGTTAGAATGCAGATAAGGGAAGGGATTGCACAATTGGCATGGATTTGGTAACAAACTAGTAAATCATGTTTGCCAAGTGAGGAAATCCCGAGAGGAATGGTTTTATGTTTTACTTGGTTAAAATTCCTGTAGATGGAATGGGTACAAGTTTTATTACGCAATATGTATGTTAAACATTTATAATCGTGAGGATGAAAGTTTATGAATTGATAACTAAGCTGAAATCCTATTCATTATTATTTCCTCTATAACTTGAATGCTTTCCACAATTAAATATTTATCATAGTAATTCTCATAAGTTTACTAGTTACTGCATAGTTCAAATGAAATTTGTATTATAATATGTTGGAGAGTTTAACTCTTGTTTTTCATATAAATGGGAGAAAATAACTCTTAGAGAATCAAATGAAATATTATAGAGCAATGGTTTATTGCGCATATCTCAATTCAATAAGAAAAATGAAATAATTATAAAGTGATTATTATTTGCGCAATGTTTGAACCATGAACTATAGATGTTTACTAAATAAATAAGAAGATAATTAACAACTGTTAAAGGTTGTTATTTAAGTTTAACATGAATGGTATTATGGTTTTGGTAAACCATGCACTCAAAATTATAAACCACATATGTGGTATTTGCATTGAGATGCACGTAATTAATCTTTTTTGTTAATTGGTAGGTTGAAAACAATACCATGAGGTAAGGCTTAACTAATATGCCTTGTAATGAATAGTATTTAAAAACCACACGTTGGTTTTCCTATTCAATAAATGTTAAATGTTATGTTAAGGTTTAATTTAGCTTTGTTTAGTTATTCGCCAATAATGATTGATATTTAATTTATAAAATTTACATGAAATGGAATTGTACTGGTTGGATCTATAAGGAATTTATCAAAATATTTCATATCTTGGAAATGTTGGTAATTGTATCCTTGTTAATGGATAAATATCCTTTTCCCCAACACAGTTCTTACTACGCAAGTTTCACCATGCATTTATTAAGTTGGACTATTGTTGTTGGGTTGCATGCAATTGACATAGGTTGAACTATTGTGCACCCAATTTTGCTTATGAAAGAATTTACTACTCATAGTTACTACGCACATAGTTCTTACTGTGCATATCTTAATGTAAAATTTTCTACTATGCAATTCTTATAGTGTTTTATTGCTTCTTACTTCGCAGACAGTTCTTATTGTGCATGTCTTAATGTAAAAGTTTATACTGTGCATGTCTTATAGTGTTTTATTGCTTCTTATTGCGCAGTAACCTTAGATTTACTAGGCCTTTCCTATAGTGTTTTATTGTTTCTTACTGCGCAATAAGCTTACTGGATATTGGTCATAATTATATGAATTATAATTTTCTTGTTCCATTCATGCACGCAGTTCTTAAGATAGATAGGCTAGTTCTTATGATATGTTATTATATGCCTAGTTCTTATTGCGTAGATAGTTCTTATCGTGAAGTTATCACCGCACTGTAATTTTAAATAATTATGCTTTTTATAATTGATGTTATGAATACGATTATGTTAAGTTTTCCTTGCAATTATAATAAGGATAAATACATACCATGATCCTTATAAAATGTTGCAGAAGTTTAGTAATATGACTTGTGAATTGGAGCTCCCTTCATCTTCAAGGGTACACCCAGTTTTCCATGTTTCTTGCTCAAAGAAGGTAATAGGAGACAAGATCCCAATTCAAACTATCTTGCCATTGCTTGATGAAGAAGTAAAATTGATATTGGAACCTGAAAAAATCACATAAATAAGGACCAAACAACTATGCAATTGAGCTATCACTGAGTACCTCGTCAAGTGGAAAAACTTACCAGTTGAAGATTCAACATGGGAAGATGAGTCTTTCACACAAAAGAATCCACAACCAATCAAGCATTGAGAACAACACTTGTCTAAAGGGGAGGGGCATGCTAAGCCTTAAATGTTGGCACATTACCCTCTATTTTGTGGCTCATTACATATTATTGATGTCGGCTTGGGTTTATTAGTGGTAATTGTCATTAGTATTATTATATTAGTTACGTTGTCTTGGATTCATTAGTTATAATTGTACCTCTTTGTCTCCTATACATAGGAAGGAGACCTTTTCATTTGAAGAATCTCAACTTGTCTTGTCTTGTGTACTTAGTACATTGTATAAGGAGGTTGCCCCCTCGAAGAGGCTTGCTATTCATCTCTTTTCTTCATTATTAAGACGTGGATTACTCTTTTTGGTCTATTTATGCTCTTTTCATGCTCTTTTGGGGAATTTGTTGCCTAACATAGGAGCTGTTGGGGGTCACTTAGAAGGAGGACCATATAAAAACGATGGAATACCAAGTGAAGACGAAAAAGTAGTTAGTCATCATCCTACATATGTCTGAGCGCATGGAAGCAATGAAATAAATCTCAGCCCCGACGAAGCAGATATTCACCAATCGCATTGAGCAACAACAAATCATTGTGCAAATCATGGATCTCCAGGAAAAAGCTAGAACACAGTATCAGAAGGTAGCCGAGTTGCACAAAAAGTCCAAGAAGGCTATTGAGTTTGGAGAATTCGAGCGACCGTAGCCATAATCTGCGATGTTGGAGAAGGTTGTCAAGTTCAACACTGATTTTGAACGTCTGATAGAGGCAGTATGACAACTAGAGGTGTAGCTATTTGTTTTCCCTGCACATATTACCACATTGTTTCCTTCAATCCAACAGGTGATCTTCAAGGATTGAAGAGTGGCTCGGGACGAGCCACGACATAGTGTTGGGGGCCTATTGGTGCCCAAGGTTTTGATGGATTGTTCAATTATGAGTTTGGGTTGTAATCAACCTTGTTCTTGATGCTATATGTTGCGATGTATAAATAAGTATTAAGTTGTTGAGCTGAGTTTTGTAGTCATGCATTGTGTAGTAAAGTTTTGCCAGTAATATAATACAACTGTCTTTTTAGATATAATGTTGCGCAGTTCTTGATGAATGTATATCTTGATGAATGTCTTAGTGAATGTTAGGAGTCAACAGATGAATGTTAACTTAGTAATGAGTTAGTTGCATGTATAGAAGAGAATTGCCCATTGATGAGGAAAGAATACATTCCTTCCTGCGCATCCCCGATTCAAGCCTCTATGTAATTTCCTGCGCATGTCTCAGGTGAGACCTTACTGTACTTGTGGAGTATTGAAAATGCTGACGCCTATAGGGTTTTGTTAGTAGTATAAGTCAAACCCTGGGTTTGACAGACTGGAACCAACAATCATCGGACAATGCAATCTACATAAAAACCTTCAACCTAGGGCGAGAACACAATAAGGGTATTCCTAAAGACCCAAAGTACGTGAACATTACAATGCAATTCCTCAAGAAAGGAAACATGGATAAATCCTTCTCTCAAGGTTAGGACATTTAGGCAATGCTATCCATGCATCTCCTATACCTTTTTAACCTGAGACATCATCGTGGCCATTGGAGGTACATGACTAATAATGTACCTGAGTAGTGTGTGCTTTCAGTGTGAATTGAAAACATCTTCATACTCGTGAGCCATGATATCATTGGGGATTTCCTCAAGGGAATTATCATTACCTAATGATAAAACTTCAAAATTAACTTTTAGGGTGCTTTAGGTGGGGTTATCATGGTCATGATTATCAATAACAATGATAGTGTGAATAATCACATCAAAAGAAGATAAAATGATCCAACTTTGGGCCTAAGGGAACCCACTGCAAGCTCCCAAAGGCCTCACTACATGAAGCGATAGGCCAATTCAAGCCAACACAAGTCCATTAGATAAGTGAGACAAATAGCAATGGTGAAAAGGATGAGATAAAACCACAAGCACAAGCTTATTAAACCTTAGCCCCTCTTTGATATTGATAAATCCTATAGACCTTTATATATATATAAATTCAAAAGGAAAATTTCATGGGATTTTCCTCTTTTTTGGGGATATTCAGATGGAGGGAAACTCTATATAGTGGTGTGTAACTTAAGGTGGGATTTGATCCACTTATGTGTGTAGGTCACAATATATATATATATATATTTTTCACATGTGGTTCACAAACCCCCCAGCGGGGCTGCTACGTCCACGATAAGAAATCCCAGGGGGCCCACCCGAAGGGGCCACACCCCGTTCGCTTTGATTATAGAGCTAACCCGATGGGGACATAAAGTTCGTGGGACTATCTCCTTTTCTTTGGAATATTTAGATGGATAGCAAATTCTACAATACAGTGGTGTGTACTTCAAGGTGGATGATTCAAATGATTGAGCCAACCCTTAGGGCTTTTAAAAATGAAACATGAGGGTGGGATTTGATCCACTTATGTGTGTAGGTCACAAGATCATTTAACATAATTTACTTGGGTGTAACCACATGTTCAAACACTACCTCAATGTAACACTATGGCTCTAAGGAAAGTCCTCACGAGAATTGAACTTGCCCATCAATGAAAACACCTTGATCCTCACCAATGAATTAAACCCCTTTGTGCAACCTTAACCTATATAATTTCACTACTATAATGTTAATTTTTTCATGAATATTTTTCACAAAATGATACAAAGGAGTGTAGGGAAAAGGCTAAAAGGCATTAAATGCACTTCTATATCACATTAATTTACATGTACATTAACATTGGGATAATGATGTTGCACTTTCCTATTGGATTAATTTACGTGCACGATAACATTGGGATAATGATGTCACACTATGAACACAATGACAAAATCCACACCACATGACAACATGGCAATGATAATCTATTTTTGCATCGAGAAGGCTCATTTCTACAGCCCGGGTGGGGGAGAAGCGTCCACCTGTCCCATAAAAAAAAGATAAAAATAAGAAAGAAGAATGCATGAATTAATGTGCTATAGCATAGCGACACTCGGGTAGGGGGAAGTGCCCGTTTGTCCCATAAAAAAAAAAGAAAAAAAGAATGCATGCATCGGTGTGCTATAGCATAGTGGTGAGAGGGATGTGTGTTGTAATTTAGTGGTGAAAGGTTTGCAGATTTGATTCCTTTCTGAGCTTTGCAGAATTGGAGTTAGATGGGTCTACACTAGTTAAAGTCACAACCAAACTGTACACTGCTTTGGTGTATGAGACCCCCTTGTTTGTAGGACAAGGCACCCCCTATGCACAATGATAATAAAAAAAGAAAAAAAAGAAATAAGAATGCATGAATCAATGTGCTGTAGCATAGCGGCACTCGGGTAAGGGGAAGTGTTCGTTTGTCCCATAAAAAAAGAAAAAAAAGAGAAAAAGAAAAAAAGAATGCATGCATCAGTGTGCTATAGCATAGTGGTGAGAGGGATGTGTGTTGTAATTTAGTGGTGAAATGTTTGCAGATTTGATTCCTTTTTGAGCTTTGTAGAATTGGAGTTAGATGGGTCTATACTAGTTAAAGTCACAACCAAATTGTACACTAGTTTGGTGTATGAGACCCCCTTGTTTGTAGGACAAGGCACCCCTATGCACAGCGGTAATAAAAAAAGAAAAAAAAGAAATAAGAATGCATGAATCAATGTGCTGTAGCATAGCGGCACTCAGGTAGGGGGAAGTGTTCATTTGTCCCATAAAAAAAGAAAAAAAAAGAAAAAGAAAAAAGAAAAAGAAAAAAGAAAAAGAAAAAAAGAATGCATGCATCGGTGTACTATAGCATAGTGGTGAGAGGGATGTGTGTTGTAATTTAGTGGTGAAAGGTTTGCAGATTTGATTCCTTTATGAGCTTTATAGAATTGGAGTTAGATGGGTCTATACTAGTTAAAGTCACAACCAAATTGTACACCAGTTTGGTGTATGAGATCCCCTTGTTTGTAGGACAAGGCACCCTTATGCACAACGATAATAAAAAAAGAAAAAAAAGAAATAAGAATGCATGAATCAATGCGCTGTAGCATAGCGGCACTCAGGTAGGGGGAAGTGTTCGTTTGTCCCATAAAAAAAGAAAAAAGAAAAAGAAAAAAAGAATGCATGCATTGGTGTGCTATAGCATAGTGGTGAGAGGGATGTGTGTTGTAATTTAGTGGTGAAAGGTTTGCAGATTTGATTCCTTTCTGAGCTTTATAGAATTGGAGTTAGATGGGTCTATACTAGTTAAAGTCACAACCAAACCGTACACCAGTTTGGTGTATGAGATCCCCTTGTTTGTAGGACAAGGCACCCTATGCACAACGATAATAAAAAAAAAGAAATAAGAAATAAGAATGCATGAATCAATGTGTTGTAGCATAGTGGCACTCGGGTAGGGGGAAGTGTTCGTTTGTCCCATAAAAAAAAAGAAAAAAAGAAAAAGAAAAAGAAAATAAAAAGAAAAAAAGAATGCATGCATCGGTGTGCTATAGCATAGTAGTGAGAGGGATGTGTGTTGTAATTTAGTGGTGAAAGGTCTGCAGATTTGACTCCTATCTGAGCTTTGTAAAATTAGAGTTACATAGGTCTATACTAGTTAAAGTCACAACCAAACCATACACTAGTTTGGTGTATGAGACCCCCTTGTTTTATTTGTAGGACAAGGCACCCCCTATGCACAACAATAAAATTGCTAAAATCTACATAAGTGTACATACCCTAGCTCCTCCGTATTTGAACCTATAACTTGAGAGAGAAAAAGAAACACATTTCAAATCCTCTATACCAGCATACTTTTTACTTTTTATCTAAAACGATGTTATAACGTGTGACATTTGGAAATTAATCGACAATGCATAGAAGTGCTATTTTAATGAAAAGTCCCAAATAATTCGTCATTCAAAGGCACTATAAATCAACAATGAGTCCATATGTCTAATCATGGTTAAAGCAAAAAGAGGTAAAAGAACCAACATACACAAGCTAAAGCGGTTTGAAGAGCGCATCTCTCAGCCTCTCTAACCGACTTAAAACTGAGGCAGCCGGTCGCTAACCCTACCACCGGCTCGACGAGGTCATCCGGTTCAGTTCCTCGGGGCAGAATACATAACTTGTATGCAGGCAGTGGGAGTCATATTAATCGCACGGGATTTACCTGCTACTGACGGTGGAATGCGGTCTTCGCGGACGGTCTGCGCTGGTTATGTGCCCTGCTGTTAAACGGGTCGGAACGGATTTGATCGATGGATTTGAGAATTTTAGTGGAGGGGAATTGTGCAGAGGTAGGAAAGGGCAAGGAGATCTAAATACAGAGATCGCTCGGGCAAGCGTGGCGTTTGTGGCTGCTGGATCCCTCGCCACCTCCTCCTCCTCCATCATTCGCAGACCGATTGTCTAGCGCTTTTTGGCGATACAAAAACCCATACAAACAGCTTTTAGGGTTTCAGCATTTTTTTACGCGTTTCCAGTTCGAAAACCCGAAAGGGTAAGTGTTTTTGTTTAAAATTTGTTATTTTTATTTTTTTGGGGTTTCTCAAGGGTTTTATTGGAAACCCTAATTTTTAATCAAATGAGCCTTTTTTTCATTAATTTCTGTAGAGATGTAAAATCTTCTCATATTTATTTCACGGCAAAAATACAAGGATTTCGTATGATTCGGTAGGCTTTTAAAAGCCTGCGCATTACTATTCTTGAACGTTTATGTATCGGTATATCTGGGGGGCTTTTGGTAGGTTTTGCAATGCAATGAATCTGTATTTACAGCAGTGAGCGTTCTTTGCTAAGAAAAGAGTTTTCTTCAGTTTTAAGCCAGTTTTTGAGAACAGTTTTGCGGCCGAATGAGATTAGGTTAGCAATGCTTTAGCAAGTTCATGTTGAATGATTGTTTTACTCGTTATCGTGATATGCCGTTTTTATTTGTGAAATAGCTATTTGTGTATCTGTGTTTTTGTTGCTTTTTCTTAAAGCCATCAATTTTATGCCCGTAGCTTGGGCGTGAATGTTTAATTGTTTTCTTGAAGACGTAGTAAGAGAAAGAGAGTCACAGTGATTAAAGATCCTTCATTCTCTTTTTGTGTTTACAGGGATTTGGAGTTTTGTGCTTCGTGTGCTGTATTTGAAGTGATACTTGGTTGTCAGAACCATTTTTTCTGCAGCTTTGTACTATTTGTTAGCTTTCCTTATTCTTTGGCACGCCTGAGCTCCTTATTGTTTGTGCATACAGGTTGAATCAAGCACAAGTAGCTTTTGTTTTGGCTTGACAACCACTTACTATCGATGGATTTTGACGAGTACGATTATTTGGAAAAGACCGTGGAAAATCCAGAAGAAAATGGCAGGCCAGGTGATACGTTGGATGAAAAAGATAGAAGTAAAAGCAGCTCCAAACGCAGGAGCGACGAGGATGGCCATGGTGTTGAACACCGGTCCAAAAGGGCAAGGTCTGAGGAAGAAACAAGAGACAGGAGTGATAGAGGGGGGCAGCGGGTAAGGGCTTCTCGTGACAGGGGAGAGCATGATAGGTCCAGAAGAGGAACTTCACACCATCGGTCTTCTCCGGAGTACAGGTCCAGGGATTTGGATAGGGTTGAAAAGGACAGGTACAGAAGCAGTAGAGAGCGTCATGAAAGAGGCTCTCGTGACGGAGAAAGGGATCATGACAGGGAGCGGTCGGAAAGAAATGGGAGAGATAAAGATCGTGAAAGACTGGAAAAGGACCGGGAACGAGACAAAATTAGGGATCGTGACCGTGAGAGCGAAAAGGAGAGGGAGAGGGAGATTGAGAAGGAGAAGGAGAGGTCCCGTCGAAGCAGGAGCCGTTCTGAGCGACGCCGTAGTGTCGAACGTCATCGTAGTGAACGGGAGAAAGAACGGGCTGAGCGAGAGAAAAGCAAGGATAGATTGAAGGAAAAAGAGAGAGAAAGGGAGATCAGTGAGAAAGACAACCGGTACTCCTTTTTCCCATTCTTTTTCTCTCAACCTTGTTTTCTCGTGGATAAAAAACTATTATTTGCCCTTATTTTGATGATCCAGATTCTTATTTTACCGTGCCTACATCTACCATGTTGTGATTTTGAGAGTCCCAAATAATCTTCTGTTGTCAAAAGCATACAAATAAGTTGACCAGCTATCTGTATATTCTTCTTATGACCACATTCACTTAGAGTGTTACACCTGTGTCTGTAAAAATGCTAGACAATTAATTGAAGTTTGCGACATCTCTCGTATATACCGATGACAGAAGTGGGATTTACCATCAAGCAAATTCTTTCCATGGAGAGGAATTAATCCTAGTGTCTTCCTACTATTTTGCTGATTTCTTTTTTATTTTATTTGGTATTAAGAAGCTTTTAACAAGCCAATACTACCGAGTTTGTGAAAGCTTTTTTGTGCTGGCTTTATTAATACGATTTTGGGGGTGTGTGTACTGTGTTCTGACTCCCGAGTGAACTTGATTAATCATTGATATTCATGCTATACGACCTACCATGGTGACAAGCCCACAGATTCTTGTGTTTAATTGAGGAAACGCAATAGCATTTAACAACGTCAGAATGTTTAAATTTGGCCATTAGACTTTTGCTAACAACTTATTTATCAACTAATACCTCAACATGTTAAAATGGTTATAGATTTCTTATTTGTTGGATTAGATTTCCATTATTTTTTAACATCAGAATGTTTAATTTTGGCCATTCGACTTTATGTGCTAGCAACTTATTAATCAGTTAGTACCTCAACATGTTAAGATTGATATAGATTTCTTATTTGTTGGATTAGATTGTCATTATTTTATACTGAATTCATGCTTACATCTAGAAGAAATCACAAGTTAATTCTTTCTTGATACTTATAACCTTGTTACTTTGCAAATAAGTTAAAGGCAGACTTATTGTTTGTTAATTTATTTGGTTTTGCAAATAAAATTAAGGCAGACTTATTGTTTGTTATTTAATTTGGTCTATTTTTATCAAAGTTTGAATATTGAATTTTAGGTTCTGGAAACGCGCAGATATGCTAGAGCAATCGTCAGATGAGCAGTCTCTGGCAACTGAGCCAGGCCCAGAAACTCAGGTCATGATGGGTCTTGAAAATTTTTGCCAGCCATTTCTGAAATCTGTTATAGGACCTTTCAGTATGACATTTTGAGTTGGTCAGGTTGGATTTATAAGTGGGGTGATGTGGTGATGACATATTATGATTTGAATTATACTGTGGAGCACAGTACAAATTTGTTTAATTTAACTTATTCTGTTGCAGACATGCTGGTTGGGGGCTTCTTGGGCTTTGATTTACAGAACCACATCCATCTTTTGATGCTTGTGAAGGCAGTGGGTGCTCAAGTGACTTACAATTACAGGGACGACCTTGGAGAAGAGTCTACTTTTGCTAACTCAATTGAGCAACAAGATTTATAATGCCATAAATGTTAGTCTAGTCTGTCATTGCCATCTTTAGGATATTTTGCCTTTTGACCAGTTAAATGTTCTGTTGATGTTTGAAAATGGTCAGTTAGTTGAATAAGCCATTGCAAGCTGCAAAAGATTCCCAACAAATCCTAGCTCTTTCCACAATGTTTATTCAATCCCATTTTGTTGGTGTAGAGTTTTATAAAGCCATATGTATGTCAGTCTAGTCTGTTGCTGCAATGTTTAGGATATTTTGCCTTTTGACCAGGTAAATGTTTTGTTGCTGTTTGGAAATGGTCAAATGGTTTCATAGGCCATAGACCTAGTATTTTTGTTGTTGATTCCTGATCTCTGAGCTCTGTACATCCTCTTCTTGGTTGTATTTCCTTGTTTATTTTTTGCATGCCTAGTTGAAAAGTGTGTAGTTAATCCAATGATGCTAGTGTCATTTTTGCGTAATATGGTTCATTACATCCTCCTGCTGGTGCCTTTTTGGGTGTGTTTTCCTTACATACATGGTGCATTTCTGTCTGTTCATGTTGTGAGCATCCTTTTCATGAGGTTTGTTTTTCTTCCATTCATAGCAAGTACATTTCTGTCGGGTCATGTGGGGAGCAGAGCATGATGCATTTTCCCCTACTCTCTCGCTAGTTAATAGTTATGATTTAATCTTCATTGTCAATTTTGTTGTTATTACAAAAACTATATAGGCCATCAAAGTTTCCTTGTTGGTGTTGACTCCAGATCTGTACATTGTCTTCTTGGTCTTACTGGTTTATTTCATGCATCCATTGCTGAAAAGTGCATAGTTAATCTAATGCTGCTAGCATCAATTTTGCTCAGTATGGTTCCTTACATGTCCTTTTGGTATGTTTTCCTTCTAGACATAGTGCAAATATGTTTGGTCACGTTTCAACATCCTTGTTATGAGGTTTGCTTTACTTGCATACATAGTAGGTGCATTTCTGTTAGATCATGTTGCGAGCACGATGCATTTTTTCTTTGTCTCTTGCTGGTTATGATTTAATCTTTGTCATCAATTTTGTAGTTATTACAAAAAATATTTAAAATTACTAGGAAATTTTGATTGTCGTAGCTAGATGCTAAGGGTTAACATCCATTGGGCTTGTGCCTCAAGGCTGGACAAGCTCTCACTGTGCATTTCTGTCAGGTCATGTTGTGAGCATGATGCATTTTTGCCCTGTCTCTTGCTTATGATTTAATCTTTGTTGTCAATTTTATAGTTATTACAATAACCATCTAAAACCCTAGGAGATTTTGGTCATCATAGCTAGAAGCTAAAGGTTAGCATCCATTGGGGTTATGCTTCTAGGCTGCACAGCTCTCACTGTTTCAATAATGTTTCTATGGAGTGAAAGGTTGGTATTCGAAGTTCTTAACCTTTGAGGACTATGTTGTTAATCTGTGGAATTGAAGCTATATGTATAGTTTGCTTCTCTATGCCTCATAGATCACTATTGCATGACTATCATAGATCACTATCATATTTTCTTGAGCTAATTAAAGTTATGTTTTTTTACAGTCAGAATTATTGCATGCTATTTTTGGAGGGCCTTTTTGTGATAACATTATATAAACCTTGGAAGTAGGAGGACTCTTCAAATGGAACTTGAAAAAATATGTAAATGTAAATTTGCTTCTTTATAGATAAATAAGTTCTGTTGTTGAAATGGCAACATATTATTACTACTTGTAAGCATCATGTTCTCTGAAATAAGGAAATTTAGTGTGCATAAATAAATCAGAAGAGGTTTTCAAATGATTAGATCATATCGTCATCATTCGAAATCATTTTGTGGATGGCAGAAAACACTCCAATTTAATCTCTTATGCTGGTTTAATACGTCATAGGTTAATGATGTGATAAAAAATGTAAACGTAAATTTGCTTCTTTATAGATAACTAAGTTCTGTTGTTGAAATGGCAATATATGATTACTATTTGTAAGCATTATGTTTTCTGAAATATGAAAATTCAGTGTGCATAATTAAATCATTAGAGGCTTTTAGATGATTAGATCATACTGACATCATTTGAGATCATTTTGTGGATGGCAAAACACTACAATTTAATCCTGATTTAGTGCTTCATAGGCTAGTGACGTAATGATGTGATAAGTTCATCAGTGGTCCACCCATCTTATGCAAATGACTAGATTCTTTTCTAATTATTCCACATTATGCAGGCGATTCAAAGAAAGAAAGGAAGAAGCTGCAGAACCAGAAGCTGACCCAGAGCGTGATCAAAGGACAGTGTTTGCGTACCAGGTCTAGTTCCAGTCTCTCTTTCATGGTTGAGTTTTTCAATATGGTATTGGTGTTCTTGTTTGTGCAGTGTACTCCAGCTTTTTGATGACATGGTGAATTTCTCATTGGTCTGTTTGGGCTCTTATCACAATGTTCTTGGTATTGTTCTTCACAGATATGCTTGAAGGCAGATGAAAGGGACGTATATGAGTTTTTCTCAAGAGCTGGAAAGGTGAGTATATGTAGCTTCTGTAATTTCTGTATCAGATAACATTGACTAGAATGTTATCAATTGCGTGTGTTTTGGTGGGTGGAAGTGTTGTGTGTTTTCTTAGGTGATTGAAAACTGGGTTTGATTGATAACTATGTTAAGATTGCTAAAAGACATTGTGTACTTGCAAACTACCCATGGTTTGACTGACCATACACCAGCCTCGTTTTGCCAAAAGTTTGTACAGTAGATGCATGCAATACAAACAAATATAAACACCAATCATTGAGATTTATTTGCTTCTTATTGCAGTAAATGTTCCCATCTGCCTTCAGTGAAGCGTAGTATTATCTGTTTTTATGGCTTCAGCATTCTATGCATGTGGTGAGTGTGAATTCATGGCCTTTATAAACAGTGGATGGCCTTTATAACTTGGCTGGCCCATCAAGTTGATATCCTCGTAATCTGTCCTGCTGCTTAACCATGTTGTGCTGGGGTCCCCATTCTTGTATGTTTTAGCTTCCAAAATGTCAGGAAATTAATAAATTTGTTGCTGAATCTAGTGACTTGGAATTCCTACAGGTACGTGATGTGAGGCTTATAATGGATCGCAATTCCAGGCGGTCAAAAGGTGTTGGGTATGTAATTTACTCTCTACTCACCATTGGTTTGTTTTCCATGCTACATTACAATAAAATTCCAAAGATGTAAATTGATTTTTAAGAATGTTGTGGTTTTGAGCGTAAATTAGGGGAATTGGATGTGGGGTTGATTTTTGAATACAAACATTTAATTTGTAGGTACATTGAGTTTTATGATGCCATGTCAGTTCCAATGGCAATAGCATTATCTGGTCAGCTGCTGCTTGGTCAGCCTGTAATGGTAAAACCTTCAGAGGCTGAAAAAAATCTAGTCCAATCAAATGTTGCTGGAGCCATTGGAGCCGCAGGTGGTTTTATTGGGCCCTATTCTGGTGGAGCCAGAAGATTGTATGTTGGTAATCTACATTTCAACATAACAGAGGATCAGCTTCGGCAGGTACACATTTAAATCATTAATTCAATGAAATTTTAGAGTGAATGAAACTAGTAAAACAAAATTCTTGCTTTATATTTTTACTTGTTGACCTGTTGTTTCTTTATGGTGGATCATGGTATTTACAGGTGTTTGAGCCATTTGGTGCTGTTGAGCTTGTTCAATTGCCAACTGATCCAGAGACTGGCCAGTGCAAGGGTTTTGGATTTGTTCAAGTCAGTGCTATTTTAACTTAATAAGTGTATTCTGATGTGCTTTTTGTTTTGTTGTAAACTAAGATTAAGTTAGTTAAAATTTTCCTGTGACTGTAGTTTACAAAACTCGAAGATGCTCGAGCTGCACAGAACCTGAATGGACAGCTGGAAATTGCTGGTCGAATCATAAAGGTTTGAGTAACCTTTCAGCTCACATTTCAGCTTGATTGTCATATATGAAAGTATTATTTTCCGAAGGTCAGATTATCAGTTGATTTATTCATTGAATGTTTTTATACAGGTTTCAGCAGTGTCTGATCAAGTTGGAATGCAGGAGTTTGGGGCTAATGCTGCCGATTTTGATGATGATGATGGAGGTGGCATAGTAAGTGAAACCAATGTTACCAAAATCTTAAACTAGAACTGAACTAAAAAAACCAAAATTTTGAAATGGATTGGAACTGAGAAAAAAATCGTATAAAATACATAAAATATTTTAATTTTAATTAAACATTATATTTTACTGTACATTAATTAAAATTAAAACCATTAGATACCAAATATGCAAATTTTACTCTCTTTTTTTAATTGTTTTTCTTTATATTTTTTGTTCTATCCAACGAAAAAACTGTATTTTTTTATTCATATGAGAATGCAAAACACATTTTTTAGGTGCTTGAAGCATGGCACAAAAAAAACCTGAGCACATACTCTTTTAATTATATTAGGTGAACCGAACTGCATCTTTATTACATATTATAGAAACTGCCAAATTCAGATAATTACTTACTGGTCTAAATATTACAACCAATAGCTGCCCAAAACTGAATATCCAACAAAAATCCCCAAGTTACCAGGATCCGGATCTGGATATGGATCCGTCAAGATTTTGAAAAGCCAGGATCCGGATATGGCGGAGAAATACCAGGTACAAATAATATAAAAATATTTTTATAAAATTTTAAAAGTAAAATTTCAATAAAAGTTAAATTTATATATATATTTTTAACTTAAAATTTAATTATAAAATAAATAGTTGATATATAATGGTTATAATTATTAATAACCATTATATATCAAAGCTGCTAACACCAAGTGGATCTGATCCCAACCTGGTTGTGGTGCACAGCAAAGCTGGTAACACCAACTCGCGACTGGTTGTGCTGCTAACACCAAGTGGATCCGATCCCAACCTGTTACTGCACCAGGCCCCACAGGCGACTTCGAAATCCATGGGCTCCAAAAGTGACGTGACAGTCGAACATTGAGTAAATGTTCGTAGTTTTGATTAAAGTGAATCCTGGGCGGATCCGGATCCGTCCCAGATCCGCGGATCCGTGGATCCATCACCCAGGGTGGACGGATCCGGTAACACAGAAAAATCCTTAAAGGTCCAACAGTTCATAGCTTATACAGTTCCAAAAAGTAAACCTCAAAAAGATTTCAATATATTAGAATGTTGTAACTACCAGCACATCAAAACAGCTACATAAAAACAGATTTATAAAATCACAGATAAATCTGGGATGCTCCAACATTTCTTTGGTACAGAAATCTAGGTGCCTGAGCAAGCCCTTCTTGGATAGTGTATCAGTTACAGTTTTAATTTGCCAGTTTGCTGAATAAAACAATTTTTTGTGAACTGTTGCAAGGCTGTCTTGTTCTGTTCAATTAAAGTCTGGAGTGAAATGTCAAATATGGAGTCTGGACTGTTCATTGTTCGTCCACTTTACAACCAACAACGAGTCTCCAAATACCTGTAGAGATGTGAAATATTTTCTTTCAAAGACAGTTTCAAGATAGACTTTACAACCAACAACGAGTCTCCAAATACCTGGAGATGTGAAATATTTTCTGTCAAAGACAGTTCCAAGAGAGCTCAAAGTGCTAAGAGCTCACCTCAATGGTTCGAATCTCTGCCCACATTTGCATTGAAATGAATATATTGCTGATCCTGAAAATGCAAAACACTACAAATACCACATAAAAGTTTCAACAAATTGACATGTCCCATTGAAAAAACCTCAACAAAAGGTCTTATCCACTACCAACTCCTCAATACACCTAACCCTTGGGGAATTTACCTTGTGATTTAAAATACTGTAGAAACCTGGAAAGTTTGTATAATGCTTTTATCAAACAAGGTTGACTTGTGAGCCAGCCATATGCCCCAAAGTGTTATAAAAGGAACAGCTCTAAAATTGATTAATTACTCCCTTTAAAACCACTGTGAGACATTTCATCTTCATTCCTATATAAATAACAAATGTCAGGTTCATGCTTAATCTTCTTTTGGAATAACTCCCTGGTAGGAACCCTGTTCAAAGTGTTAGCCACATAAATACTTTTGACGATTTGGGTGCTCTCACCTTCCAATCTTTGATCACCGCCAGATGAACTCCCTTCCCTGAGGAGCCAATAGATCTTCATAACCTAATTTAGCAGAATAATAACAACCAGACTTCCAAATGTGAGCTCATACAGTTCCTGTTTCAGTTTTATATGCCCAATCTTTAATTCTGCAATGTAAGTGGTCCATGTATCGATGAATGCACATTCTAAATCAAACTGTTCAGTACTCAACCAGTTCTGTTGCCAGACATTGGACTGTTCTTTATCTGCTAGCTGATTCAATGTGTAAAGGACAAGTCCTGTAAGTGCTGTATCAATGCATCAGGAATGGAACTGGTGTTACTAAAACCCATTATGGCATCCATCCCAATTCTGACTTGAGAACCAACACTGACCTTCCATGCCAAATAATCAACAATGATTGGAAAGGCCAAAACTAAGGCTTTCTATTGATTGGAAACGTTTCTAATGCTTTTAACTTGATTCCCGATCCAATCCAAAAGAGAGGCCGGGGCCTCATAATTTCTGTTTAACGATCCTCTTCTATAATCCTTGAAAATTAAATACCATAAGCTCTTACCTGCTAAAGATTTGCCAAATAAGAATATCTGTTCCAATGCCTACTGCCCTTCATGTTCTGGTTTAGCTATAAGCTACCACCTCACCAAATTAAATCTAACTTTTGCAGCCTCATTTTTCTGAACACTCCCTTGGGAAAACTTTTCTCGATTATATAACATGTAAGAGTGAATATAACAAAATGGCATCACGTGTGATACATATTTTAATGAAAATACATAGACTTTGAGGCCGTAAAGGGCCTCTAGAGTAATAAAATCAAATTGCTACATGTTATTAAAATCAATGATCCACTGCTGTCAGTAGATCATTGTCATTGCCATAGCTATGAAATCATGCTCACAAATGATTAATGTGGAGTTATTTTCTGGTTGCCTATTTTCTACAGAAATTTGGAATTATCTTGTGTTTAGGATGCACCATGGTCCATTCCCATTACTGACACTAAGTTCTATATACCTAGTGCTATGTTCTATATGCCTATTTCAATTGCTTCAGAAAACTGTTCCATATACCTAGTTAAAGTCAATGATCCACTGAAAATAGTGGATCATTGTTATTGCCATAGCTCTGAAATCATGCTCATAAATGATTAGTGTGAAGAATTATTTTCTAGTTGCCTACTTTCTACAGAAATTTTTGAGTAATCTTGTGTTTAGGATGCACCATTCCCTCTAAGTTCCATATACCTAGTACTATGTTCTGTATACCTAGTTCAATTGCTTCCGAGCATGTTGTTTTAAATTGAACATTTCAGTGTGATTGTTAAGTAGTGAACTCAGACAATTTACCCTTTAAGCTGAACCCTATTAGCATTGGGCCAAGATTGTCCCTGATCCATCCCACCCATTCTGACTTTTATATTTGAGTATTGTGCCATCCATTTAGTTTGCAGATGGAGCATGTGCAACCAACAGGCATTGCATGTTAATTAGGTCTAGCTCGAGTGACTGTGGAATGGAGTGTTATCCCCCTACCCAGGTTCTATTCTTGTTACTGACATGTTGAGCTCATAACGAATGTATTGTTGTAATAGTGTCAAGCCCTGTTGTTGACCCTGAGTACCATCCTTGATATGGGGAGAAGTACCTGGGGGCTTTCCCTGTGCATTGTAACTTCGGAAAAACAACAGGTGCTGCAGCTTTTAATCACCGAAGGCCTGTTGGGAGATTGACTGTGGAATGGAGTGTTATCCCCCCACCCAGGTTCTATTCTTGTTACTGACATGTTGAGCTCATAACGAATGTATTGTTGTAATAGTGTCAAGCCCTGTTGTTGACCCTGAGTACCATCCTTGATATGTGGAGAAGTACCTGGGGGCTTTCCCTGTGCATTGTAACTTCGGAAAAACAACAGGTGCTGCAGCTTTTAATCACCGAAGGCCTGTTGGGAGATTGAGATGATTGCATTGCAATGTTAAATTTAAAAAAAATTAAGATTTTTGTGAAACCCCTTTTTATTCATATCAATGCTTGATAGATCCAGGGTTGACATGGATCTATGCTGATACCTACCAGTCTTCATATGGCTGCATTACATTATATAAGTTTCTGGATAATGTTGTATACTCCATTACATTATATAGTCTTCATAGTGAGCTTGCTCATCTTCATTCCATCAAATATAGTAGAGCCAAGAGGGTGATGGCCAGTTATTGACATAGTGAGCTTACTCATCTTTTTTCCATCGAAGAGTAGAGCGAAGAGGGTGACAGCAAAACAGAGTGAAAATATACATCATAAGTAAGCGTCTAGCTAAAGGAATCTCTAAATCTGACCAAAGAAAGCCCCCAAAACTCAAAAGTTAAAGTGCAAATATACAAAGCGAGGGTGACAGCAAAAGAGAGTGAAAATATATATCATAAGTATGCATCTAGCTAAAGGAATCTCTAAACCTGACCAAAGAAGGCCCCCAAAACCCAAAAGGTACAACAATGGTACAAGTGCAAATATACAAATGAGTGTTGGATATGTGAGATTGGAAGTTTACAAAAAATGTCAAATTGAAATGTCTTTGCTTTGCTTTCCTTTGAGGAGAGTTTTATGTTAGGATCAGTGATCTGATTGCCGTCTTTTGTGATTGCAGTCTCTTAATGCTCGTTCTAGAGCTATTCTCATGCAAAAATTGGACAGGAGTGGTATAGCTACGAGGTATGTTGGGTTATATATTTTTTCAGATTTCTTGATTATTTTTAAATGTTATGTGCTTATAACAATATGGCTGGATCGTTGAGCACTCCAGTTTCTGTCATTCAGGCAAGGATAAGCCAAATTTATTGCATGTACATTTTAGAACATTGTCATCCTTTGCATCATCAGGGGCAATTTTCAGTTCTTAGTTGTTTAGCAGTCTTGTTGGGATGATATTTTGATATACTTCTTTTGTCATGGTTTGTTGCAGTGGTGCTGGTTCAGTGGCCCCTGTGCCCCTAGCTAATCCAACTTTGGGCCTCACAGGGCCTACAGTTCCTGGTATGCCTTCTGCAGTAGCACCTATTGTTCCTTCTCTTGGACCAACTACAATCCCTGGCTATATGGGGTTACCTGCGCCTGCAGTTGCTGCCCCAGTTGTGGATCCTATTGGTCCTCCAAGTGACTGTCTGTTGCTTAAAAATATGTTTGATCCAAATAATGAGGTTTGTGCTAGCTCAACCTGTTTAACTGTTTTTTTTTTAATTGTCATTATCTTGAGATTTTTTCATCTTCTAAGTTTTTATACTAATAAAGAATTTCCCAAATTACAGACTGAACCTGATTTTGATTTGGATATTAAAGAGGATGTGCAAGATGAATGCTCCAAATTTGGTGCAGTGAAGCACATATTTGTGGACAAGTAAGTTGACCATTTATTGAAAAATGTCTGGTCAAGTTCATCATTAATTGAAAATAATCTGTGCGTTAGTAAGTTTAACATAATTGAAACATCTATCACCGAGATATTGAAACATCTATTTGTTAATTTTTTTTAGTACTAGACTAGTGAAATCAGTTTTTGAAAGTCAGGATCATGGATCTGATCCTGTATTGAGTGCTTTTTGTTTTAAACATAAATAAATTTCATTGATTGGTTTTGGATCCTTAGTTTGCCTTGTAAGATTCTTAATTTTATTGCGCCACTGTTGAGTGGTTGTCAGCTGTCTTCTCACTTGATTCAGGAGCTGCGATTTTGTTATGCTTTTCTCATTAATTTGTACTTCCCACTTGTGATGTTAGATGATGATGCCTATACTGCTATGACATGGTATTCTATGTAATGTTCTCAATTGTGACATCAGATGTTGAGGCCTGTACTGATATTATCGAGTATCCTATGTAATTTCTTGCAGTTAGCCAGCTAAACTAATATTAGCTCATACATGTATGTGCATGTTAAGTTACTTGTAGGGATCCACTAGGAATGAATATATTCTCTTAAATTATATGAATTCATCTCTGGTTTTACTAATTTCTTGCAAATAGCCAGCTAGACTAATATTGCCTCGTATGCTAGCAGCTAAAGTGCTTGTAGGAACCCACTAGGAGTGATCAATTTATATGAATTCATCTAGCTAGCTAAACTATAATTTCCTTGTATACATCTTTGTCTATGTCAAACAACTGGAATGCATTATATTCTTTCTATTTAATATGAATTCATCTCTGGTTTTGCTATTTTCTTTGAATTAGCCAGTTGAACTAGTATTGCCTTGTATGCCCATTTTAAAGAACTTCTGAACTTGTAAAGACCAGTGTTTTAAGAATCAGCTGAACTGGAACTGCAACAAGTCGGTTTGACCCTCAAAGAGGATGTAACGACCCTCGACTGGAGCTCTGGTTGGTTCAAAAAGTTTATGTTGAGACACACACACACAAATTAAATTATTTATATTTGATGTAATAGGGATCAACTGGGAATGTAATATACTCTTCGAATTTATATGAATTCATAGCTGGTGTTGTTTCATCTCATTTAACAACTTATTTGTTTTCTTCATTCAGGCATAGTGCAGGACATGTCTACCTGCGTTTTGATAGTGCAACATCTGCAATTGGTGCACAGCGTGCTCTTCATGGCAGATGGTTTGCTGGAAAAATGATTACAGCAACATTCATGGTATTACTTTTTTTTCCTGGTGATTTTCTACTTAATTTGTTTTATGATATATGTTCATTTGATTTGCTCGTTTGTACTGTTTTTTGCAGACGCCTTACACCTATGAGGCAAAATTTCCCGACAGCAAATGAACTTCTACAGAAATGTCTTTGGGAGATGCATATTTAGATTAGTTTTCACAAAATTAAAGATCAATTGCTGGTCTCGTGGGATTGCATAATGAGAACACAAATTCACGGTTTTTTTGGTGACCAAGAAGCATGTATGAACCAGCCAAGTTATTGTACAATCGGGACTAGCTTGCCTCCTGTTGATTTTGGTGGGAGATTTATTCTTTTACTTGCCTGAACTTGGGCATCCTTAGCTACCTTGTGTATATTTTTATTAATTTTCCTATTTCTGTTAATTTGGACTAGTATTTAGTTTGCTCAATACAGTTGGTCTTTAAACAAACGATTGGAGGAACAGGCTACTTAATGCAGCCGCTACCAGCGTCTGAATACTTCTTGGCATCCATTGTTACAAGGAAAAATACAAATTGGTCGTTTATCTTATTTGATGGATTTTTTTCATAAAAAGATTTGGATGTCAGAATTTGTTGCATTTATGGCATGTTTATGAATCTTTCTTGAGCCATATTTTGAGATGATTAGAAGTCCTTCAATAAAATACCGTGCATCTTATGTAAGAAATATTCTTGATATGAACATGCCATATCACTGTTGCATTCCAGTATTATTTTAGTTGCCATTTTTACTATTGTTGAACGACTGTCCTGTTCATTTTCAGACGTGAAATTTTATTATAGCACAAGCACATGCCTATATTATTTGAATTACGAACCTCTAGTGAAGGTCAAGGTAATTACCATTATTTTAAGATTATCTGGACAAAAGACCTGGATATTGCCGAAGAATTCAATCAACGACATTTTTCGCCTTTTTGGTTGGTTATGTGCAAAAATGCACAAGTGGATATTATTGCCAAAGAGTTCAACAAATGACATTTTATGCCTTTTTGGCTGGTACCTGCATGACGCTGTGACTGGATAATTTCTTGTGTGTATAACACACTCGTCTTTAAGTTGATATATTCATTCTTATATTTTCAGCTTTATCTTTAGGAAATAGTGCAGTCACTTTACAGCTTTATAGCTCCCGTCACTCGGAAGGAGTGTTATTTGTAAGCAGTGTTTTTATTCGTCATTTTTTAATTTTCTAAAATGTAGTTATAATATTTCTATTATTATTTTATAACATTTTAAATTTTTATTTAGATTTAATCATGAACTTCAGCAGACTGGAATTATTAGTACTTTTTTGGATCGAAATATTTTGCCAAACTTCGAACCCCGAACTTGTATAATTTCTATATTTGTGTTGTAGTAGTCCTGTGGTGCTGTAGTTTCAAAGTCATGTAATAGATATCTATTTGGGCAACTAGTCACTCCGCACAAGTTTGATTCTATAACCATGTGAAGCCTAAAACATGTTCATTGTTTGGTGATATAATTTTGGATTGACGCAACCAAGTTTAGTAGGATTGGATCCTTCTCAACGTGTACAGATACTGAAAAATGTATAAATTTTTGCATTTTTTCAGATAGGAATGAAGATATAGCTTGCAAAGTTGATATGTTTAAACATGGAATACATCATTTATTGGATTAACAATTCTCTTTGATTGAAAAAGAAAAATGTTGTTTTTAGATGATACTAAATCCCGAAGATCATTTTGATATATTGTATCCTCGGTACAATATTTCCATGACATCTTTATAAAAATGGTCAAAGACTTTTTAAAAACTTCTCCGATGTATCGAGCCATCTGTTTTTTGTACCGATGTTTAACTAGAGCTCGTAATGACCGGTAGTTTACAACTTTGCCCAAGTGTGTAAAGGGCGGAAACTAAAGGCATCTTTTGGTTACCAAATTGTGATTGGCCTTTTGTGCAACAACTAACACATTGTTCTTTCCGGGTTTTGGATTCCTAGTTTTATCCAAAACCAAACAACATTAGGAGTCGCACATCAAAATACTATGAGAAATATGAGAAGTTAAGGTTAGAGTGTGTTCACTGAAACTGTAGAGCAACCCAGAGTGATTGCATGTCAAGATAAAGAGAACAATTGAGCCCTTGTATGTGGTATTTACTATTGTCAATTGTCACCTCAATGATGAAGTCACATGTGGTTAGATGATCATCAAGGAAAATCTGCTAGTAAAAACAATTCAACCAAAAATGCAAGAAACGACACTCTTGTTCATGCCCATGAAACGTTATAAGCGCAAGGAATCTGCCACCTCAATGATGAAGTCATATGTGGTTAGATGATCATCAAGGAAACTCAGCTAGTAAAAACAATTCAACCAAAAATGCAAGAAACGACACTTGTTCATGCCCATAAAACGTTATAGAGGTACAAAGATATGAAACAGGATCTCGACTTCAATATAAGTGATTTAGAAGCACAGCTTTAATCGGAAAAGTGCCCTATCAAGTGGTGGATCTAGAACTTATAAAATGATTGCTAGCAGTCACAATGTCAAATGTGCTGGGTTGTAATAGAGCAAGGAAATCACACTGGGGTTAATGTGGGTTAATGGCTTTGTTTTTGAAAATATGATTTATTATTCAATTTCAAAATTTGATGTTACTGTATATGTTGTTTTTCTGAATTGCTAAGAAAGAAAGAAATGGAAACAAAGCCAATTATAATCATAGTTTTATCGAAGAGAAAATTGATCGAACCAATTATAATGGGAGGACCAGGAGGAAATAGTTCTAGCAGTAAAGGAAGTAACCATTGAGAAGAACTAGTTATAATGGGAGGACAAAGAGGAAATAGTTCTAGCAGTAAAGGAAGTAACCATTGAGAAGAACCAGCTATATTTGGGAGGACCAAGAGGAAATAGTTCTAACAGCAAAAGAAGTAACCATTGAGAAGGATAATAAGTAGCTATAGACCATCTGATAAGAAGCAAATGATAAGAAGCAAAAGAAGGATAATAAATAAGTAAAAGAAGGATAATAAAGGCAAGGCCTATCGTGGATGTGGCCAAAGAAAGACAAGCAGCCTATTATGGATGTATGAAGGAAGTTACGTGGCCAATTTTACATAGATAGGCCATGCAATAGGATATGATGCATGTCTTTAATGTTAATCTATGAAAACATAAAACAGTCTCAGCTAACCATTTTTCATATGTATGGCTTGGTTTTTCATATGTATGGCTTGGAAGATTCCACCTGGGCAAGGAATAAGAGAAAAGATATTAATGAATTCTCTTTCTATGAAAAAACATAAAACACTGTCCCAGCTAACCATTTTTCATATGTATGGCTTGAAAGATTCCAGCTGGGCAAGGAATAATAGAAAAGATAAACGAAGAATTCTCTTTTGGGCAAGGAATAAGAGAAAAGATATTAAAGAATTCTCTTTCTATGAAAAAACATAAAACACTGTCCCAGCTAACCATTTTTCATATGTATGGCTTGAAAGATTCCAGCTGGGCAAGGAATAATAGAAAAGATAAACGAAGAATTCTCTTTTGCTCGATATAAAATTTAGATGCATGATTCTTTAAAAGTTGTAGAAAATCATAAATTTGAGACGGGAATTTCATTTCCATATGAATGTGAGAAGAATGAAGTAGAAGAGCCTAAGAGAAGAGTGTTCACTTATAATAAGGTTCTTAATGGGTTACAAGTCATAACTGAGGAAAATTAAAAGAAAATAATAAAGTTAAAATGGAGGCAAAAGAAACAAGCTGAAGTTGCAACAAAAAGATGTCCTAAAGGAAGAACCTTAGATGAAGGAATAATAGTGCAACATGATTCATGGTCGATCGACTCTAGTGCATCATTTCATCTTTATCTTCGGATTTATCTTTCCAAGCTTCTATCGATGAGGCTTCACATTCCTTCTAGATCTATAGCATGCTGAATTATGTTCTTGTCATATGTTTTGAGCTCATCATATGACCAGGAAAACACATCTCTGAATTCTCGAACCAAATCAATCATTTCCTTTCTTTTCTATGAATTCATAGCATTGACCACTTTAATTTGACGAGGATCTTCCTGAGTACCAATGGTCACTTCTTCATATTCGAGATCCTGATGCACTTCTATTTTTTGTTTGCACTGATCATTCCTGTCAAATATCCTCTCCAAAGAAACCTTCTCCATTGGGATTGGATTATAGTCAGGCTATTCCGTGTACCCTTCTTCTCTCCATTCAATCTAATTATCCGCATATTCTTCCACGTTGTCCATGAACCTGCAGATCCATTTATCGTTGTCAAATATTTTCTAGTGGTCAAAGATTTAAGGAACAGAAGGACAAAACACTATCTGAAATTTCCTTGTATCCTGTACTGCATTAGCTATATTGAAAGTGCAAGCAAAAACTACAAGTGCATCAATGGTTTGATTATGTTCCCTCGGAATGGCCTCTAAGGATAAGGCATGGAATTCTTCAGTAGTCGACCTGAATGCATCCCTGTACCTTCTCAATTGCATCTTCTTACAAGAAAACTTTCCTTTGACTTGGCATACAATTAGGTCAGAATCACGAAATATATGCAATAATTTTATACCATAATATTTAGCAATATTAAGACGAAGCATTAGAGATTCATATTCGGTAGTATTGTTAGTACCAATAAATTCCAATCGAAAAGAAAAACCATGCTCTTCATACCTAGGAGAGATCAATACAATACCTGCACCCATACTTGCTTGGGACTTTGCCCCGTCGAAGTGTAAGGTCTAGAAATTTTCGGTATCCATCCGAGGAGCGATTTCTATAGCGAATACTGCATATGACCCGATGTCATTTTCACAAACATATTCATTTACTGGCTCTTCAGGGTCTTCCACATGGTGCTTCCGCATTGTTTCCCTTTGCAAAGTGATGTAACCTCCTTCGGGAGTGGGAATTGTGGCATATGATAGATCCAACTGCAGGCTACCTCCCAAATCTGAGCCAAAATTCCTTAATAGAAGCATGCCCCATGACTTTGGTAGATCAATGATTACTATGTCCATCTTTATCATTATGCTCAGATGGACTGCCAACCGTACTGGGACATCAACCACCACCCCAAAAACTTTCACCTCTCGAGAATCCATAGCACAAATCTTCCTGTATGGTCTTGATATCTTGAGACCTAACCTTTTCATCACAACTAGAGTCATAACATCAGTAGATGCACCAGAGTCAAACATACAGTTATGTAAAACCAAATTACCAATGCATAAAGAAATAAAGAAGGGTTTATGTCCAAGATTCTTATTCTCAGTTGGTAACATATTGGACAATATGATCGGAGTATCCTATTCTTCAATTTGATTGACCACTGGTTGCTTATCCTGAAGTTTGTATTGTAGTTGAAAATTTTCCGTGATCTACTCTCTTACTGAGGGAATCTTTGCTAACTCAGAGATTGGGACTCGAATCTTCATAGAGTTGTGGGCCCTTGTGACATCAAATTTCAAAGGCCGATGAGTAACCAAATCAATATGAGACTTACTTGCACCTACCTGTGGCAGGAAAGGAGCCTTTTCTATGCACTTGGAGGGAAGCTTCGTCTCTAATAAGTATCACCTAAATTTTTGTTTTCATACCATTTTATAATTTGTTCATGAGGAGGCATTTCCCCAAGAATCTTATTTACTTTTTCTGCATCAATAGATCCTTTCCTGCCTTCCTGCATGTGCTCGTTATATAAACCAAATTACTTTCTTTCAAATAAATTACATACCTCAGAATCATCTTCTTCGAAAGGAATATTGTTCTTGATGTATTCCATGTAGTAGGCACAAGTTTTCTTGATGTATTCCATGAACTAGGCCTTTGCTGATGTGTCGGATCTTTGTTGAATTTCTTTGGAGGGAATCTCAGATGGCTAGGCTGTTGATTTATTTCCAACTGTACAATTCGGTTCTGCTTAGTGGTATTTTGCTGAGTCATTTCAACTCTCAACTGTCTCAACTCTTCAATCAATATATTCATCGAATCAGGGCCTTCATTGGAAGAAGAGGCCCTGTTCTCTGGTTCTTGCTTAGCTCTTGAGTGACCGGAGGTATCAGGCTTCCCAGCTGCCTTTTAACTGTCATCCATAACTCTTACCTTCTTTTTAGCAGCTGTGAGGTCACCTGGTATATCCAACTTGAGGTGGAACATAAAATCAGCTGAGAATACCTTCAAGTAATATGACAAGATCATTAGATTTGGAGGCTTGCAATCTGCAGGAAATTCTTTTACAATTTTATCGAACCTACGATCAAACTCGTCAATAGTCTCATTTTCACTTTGTTTAATAGTCATGAAGGCATTATTTATAAACATAGGATCTTTCTTTTCTTGCTATCTATCAAAGGTTTTTTTTCTTCTTTAAATCAATATAAGTATCAATGCTTTGAGCGGGAAAATATTTAAACCATTCAGCTTACCCATCAACTAAACAAGAAGCAAAATCTTTACACTTAACATCTAGATGAGTAGTGTCAGTGAGCATAAAACAATGTTCCATTTCATCCCAATGTTGAGCAACAGTAATAGCACTAGAATCGGAAAACACAGGAAATTCTCTAATGTCTTTAAACTTCAATGCTTGGTTAGGATAACCAGGAATAACAACAAAATAAAAATTAGTGAATGCCATGTTAATTTGAATGTTAGGATCAACAAAAAGCTTATGTATATCAACTTCATGTTTTGGTTTGGTGTTGCTGAGGGTTAGAATGGAAATATATAATTTGAGGTCCTTTAGAACCTTGAAATGGGGTTTTTATCTCCATATGGATCCAATGTTAATTGGTGGTATTATACTTCAAATTTTCACAAAATTAGAGTCATGTCCATGAGCTACCTAAGTATAATTTTTTCATTGTTAATTTTAAACTAAACCTCCAAGCATGTAGTTGGAATCCTTGGAAAGGGAAGACTCTCCAATATCATCATACATAGCTACCATGCCTCCCCGAAGCTTGAAAATGTATTTTTTTGTGATTATGAAAGGAATTTTCCTTTAATTGTCTTGCATGTTCCAAATTGGAAAAAAATGGCCAAAATCAATTTTTGAATGCCTCAAGTTCGTAGAAGAAGGAATCATCAAAATTTCGAGCCTATGGGGTGACAAACTATGTGAGACATACCATCTCCATTACCTCAGATGACACTAGAAATTTAAGATTACAAGTGCAAGCTTAGATTCTCTAAGACCAACTCAAATTTATTGCACATTTAGACCTAAATTATTAGGTTCTAATGGAATATGCTTTGAGATTTGGACATAAAAAAGTGGAAATGTAGAAAGGTCAAGTAGTAGAAGACTCAACCATTTTCAAATCTTGTTTTTAGCTTTCCTACATAAGATGGCTTATATTTTGGAAACTATGTAAAAAAAAGTGAAATTGGGGAAAATGGAAACTTTTGTAGACCTATAATTCATAACTCATAATGAAATGGAGAAACCTGGAAATGTGGAAAGATGAGCGCCCTGGGATAATTCACCTCCCTTTCTGCAAATTCCATTGAAAGAGCTTGTACAAGGAGTAGTGTGTGTGTTAACCCTCATATTCCATGTACAATTTAAGATATCCATGAGGCATGATGAATCTCGGATGGTAGCAAATTGGGTTTATGGAGGCATATTTGAAAGGGGTATCTAAAAAATAGGGTTAAATCTATATTTTGAGGACATTTAGCACCTTACAATGGGGCTTCTATCTCCATATGTATCCAATGTACTTAATCGTTGATATTATACTTCAAATTTTCACAAAATTAGAGTCATGTCCATGAGCTACCTAAGTATAAATTTTTCATGGTTAATTTTAAACCAAACCTCCAAGCATGTAGTTGGAATCCTTAGAAAGGGAAGACTCTCCACTATTATCATACATAGTTGCCATGCCTCCCCCAAGCTTGAAAATGCATTTGTTGATTAGGAAGGGAATTTTCCTTTAATTGTCCTGCATGTTCAAAATTGGAAAAAATGGCCAAAATTATTTTTTGAATGCCTCAAGTTCATAGAAGAAGGAATCATCAAAATTTAGAGTCTTTTGCATATGATCCTTGCCACCAATTTTATGAGGATTGTGAGTCAAACTCACCAAATCATGAGCTTAACTTGGATTGGGTAGCAATATTTTTTTCATGAACAACTTTTGTCAAACTTGAGTTTGACCAAGTTTGACTCCATCCATGTGAGTTTGATGTTCAACACAAGTTTGACTCCATCAATGCGAGTTTGATGTTCAACACAAGTTTGACTCATGGTTAACCCTAACTATGATCAATCGCTAATCAAACTTATTCAAACTCACATGACAACCTATTAAACCCTAGTTTTTACTTGAATTTGGTCAATTTTAGCTCTAAAAAGTGCATTTCTCCTCTATCACGTGATTTTATTATGTGAAATAGAGTGAAATAGGTCACATTGGCACATCTTAGGGAGTCCATCGATGTTTGTTGGGCATCCATTGACACATCTAGGGAAACTAGGGCAAGTTTTTTGACTCACAAGCTTTATACCACTTGGGAGTGATTGTTACATAATCTTTTTGATCATCTAAGGTATCTAAACATAATTTTATTCTCCTTTATTTGTTGTCCTTAGCTATTTAGGGTTAAATAACAACTTTTTTTAGGTCATTTTACTATTTTGGGAGTTATTGTTTAGTTTTGCTTTTCTTCCTGTTATTGGTTTTTCAAGGGTTTCAAGTCCAATTTTCAAGGTTTTGCCTTTTTCTGTCCATTATTCCTCCCAAATAACATCAACCCCTCCTTGCCACAAAATTATTGAATAGTGAAAATGTTGAGAAGAACTTTACTTGGATTCATTGTGAAAATATCCAACCCCAAGATCAAAATTTGTTTTCTCCAAAATAATTATAGCCACAAAAGATTATTTACGGCCAAATACCTCTCATTTTGAAGTGCAATTTCAAAATTTGAAAAGAAAAACTCGATTTATAATATAATTTATGCCCGAAATGATTCGATTTTGTTCAAAGAGTGTCGTCATTTTTTTCATTAAGACGACCCCCATAAACTACAATGGGATTTGGATTTCAATAAAGACAATTCATTTTCAGATTTTATAGTAACATAAACTCAAATGATGGATTTATTCTGATTAGTTGCAACAAATCGAGCATAAAACGACTATCCATAAAACAACTATCCCTAAATCCAAGTGACCTCTTTTTGAGAAATTTGATAGAGTAATGGGGTTTAATGACATGGTACTAACCGATTTTGGGGACATTGTGTCCTCTTGGTGACCTCTGCGACCCCTCTGTGTCATTCTTGAACCCTTGGTGTCCTCCTTCACCTCGTGACCCCTATGCATCCTCCTTCACCTCCTTGCAGCAAACCTTTGGGATCTGCGCTTGGTGAGGCAAGTGAAAAATGGTGAAAATGAAAATGTTGTGCGTGTATGGGAGGGGAGGTAACCCCTTGGCGTCCTCCTTCACCTCCTTGCAGCAAACCTCAAGGATTTGCGCTTGGTGAGGCAAGTGCAAAATGGTGAAAATGCAAATGGTGTGCGTGTGCGGGAGGGGAGGTAAGTTTCATATAAGGTAAGGTTCAAATGTTTGTTTTGTTTTATGTTTTTTTTTTTAAATTTAAATTTAAATGATTTATTATTATTTATTATTATTATTATTTTACTATGTTTAATATTTATTTTTTATGTAATGTTTTTTATTTTAAAAATAAATTTTAAATTAAAATGAAGAATATGATTAAATTTGAAAATGAATTTTGATTAAAAAATATTAAAAATGTAATGATGGTGTCAGCGATGATGACACTAACGACGTCGATGTTGATGACTATCATCATCATCACCACTACCACCATCATGAGCATCATCATCATCATCATCATCATCATGAACATCATGGTCATCACAAGAATCATCGTCATCGTTGTTGACAATAAGCATCATCATCATTATCAAGAATATCATCATCATCATAAGCATGATCTTTGTTGTCATCAATAAATGTTAGGACATAGGGGTGGAGCACCTTCTTTTTCTAGAACCATGATGAGTAGAGAGTAGGGGTTGGTACTAGCTATATGGACCACACATGTTTCCAACAATTCATGAATGAACTATTCTATCTCATTTTTGTGTGTAATATGATGTTGATATTGGTGCACATTGGGTGGTTGGATTCCTAGAATCAATAGAATTACATAATCATGCTCCCCACATGAGAGTGGCAGTCTATGGGGAAGTTTGTATACTTGTTTGTGTTTTGTTGGAAACCAACTACATGTCAATATGAACTCATTGGTAACATCCTCAGTAGGTGATATTTTCTTGAGGGGTGGAGAAATATGTTATGTGAATTGATGTTAATTATGTTGCATATTTCTTATGGAGAGGTCTCAGACCTTGTATTGGACTCCTTGTGCCACCCATTGCATTGATTTCATGTTAGATCTAGTTTTCATGTTTGTTAAAGGGTGCAAACAATTTGAACAATGAATCAAAGGGGTGACAATATTATAGACAATATGTACAACAACAAAGAGGATAAACAATAGTCATAAATAAGATAAATTTGGGGTGAATCTTCTTGTCACCCGGGTGTACAATTAGCAACCTACAACATGGTACCTTAACTCCAATATTTTTGCAACCTTTAAACAATAGTAAAAGAAGAATTTTATAGGTTTGAGAGTAATAACCAATAGAAAGTGTCTACCATCTTGAGGATAATATGGTACATACCATGTTTTAATCCTAACAGAAGGAGTTATTAGCAGTGATTTATGGATAGGTTATTAACGCTAAAATTTTGAGAGGTTTTATATGCCACCTTTGGAGGAGCGTCCCCATTGAGGTCTCATTGCATGTAGTAACTAGCATTCAAGGGAACCCTAGCATTGCACATTTAGCTTTATAGAGAACCTACACATGAGTGCATGCCATTTTTGTCATAGAATTTAACATAGAGGTGTTATATCCATTAATTTGTGCCTTAATTTGAAGAATGTTCCACTTTGTATGGTTTCTATCCTACTTTGTGGAGGATGCTCACCCATTTGATGCGAAATCCCATCTAATGAGGTTTCTTATGCATGATTTATGGAGATGAATTCGATTTTTTGGGGTCTTATTGAGCACTTTGTGGAGTTTGTTTGTATTTGGAGGATCCACTTGCTATAATGTCTACTTGTGAGCATGATTTTCATGTATTGGAGTTCCAACCTTTGGAGGCTATTTTGGGACTTCTTAGCATTACTTTATCATTTCTTGAAGGAGCCCCCTATTTATTGGGGCCTTATGGATCTTTGAGACAATACATGTGGCATTTACCACCTCATATCATGGATGCTTGTTGGAGTTTGTTAGGTTTTAGTGGAGTTTAGTTATTGTTTACTCCACCCTAGGATACATCTAATAATATATTATTATTTTATTGTAAAAAAAGATGAGATCCTCTCCTATGTACAAGAGACCCTCTTCATCATTTGTACTCATGGTTGGATTTTTGGAGTTATCTCTCTCTTGAGCCTACTTGGCATATATTTTATTGGAGAAAAAATTGTGATAAGGGTTCCTTCTTGTTCATGTGTGGTGCACATATATTTCCTGTAGATTCATGATTGTAAGTTGTGTTGGGTGTTTTACATTTCCAACAAATTTATAAGCTTTCCTTGGGCCATTGGAAGGGTACTATTACCCCGTTGGAGAAAGGTGTTTTATGTTAAGCTCTAATCCATCATTTTTTGCATCTTATTTATATGGTATTTATGTGTGATATCTTTTCCTTAATTCAGAATTTTTTTCTTATTATGGATGCTTTCACAGTGGTTAGACATTGGAAGGTTACTATTACCCCGTTGGAGAAAGGCGTTTTATGTTAATCTCTACTTCATCATTTATTGCATCTTATTTATATGGTATTTATGTGTGATATATTTTCCTTAATTCAGATTGTGTAGCAATAAACATTTATCTAGAGGGTGCACCGTGTAAGGCATGAAAGGAAGTGGATACTTCATTCGATCCATTTACATGTAAACACTAGTTCATCTTCAATCCACCAAGTAGAATAGGGTTAGCATATTTAATTATGTTCTCTTGGTAACCTATTTGGAAAGGCACTCTTAGTTTGTGATCCTCTAAATCCATTTGTCATTGATCGAATTGGTACTATTCCTTAGAGAAGTTTCCTTTATTGATACCATCATCCATTATATATTCCTACACTTCAAAACAAACATTTTGCTAGAGATACTCATCACATCACCTTGAACCTCATTGCTTATCGCTTTCATAATTCTATCTTAGCGAAGCCCTCCTTAAGTCGAAGAAGAGACAACAAGAAGCTACAAGGAAAACACCATGTACCATAGGTTTTTAGTGTTACAAGATTGGAAAAAATTGTCAAAACACAACCAAATTTGAACCCAAAATTCGATGAGAAAATCCGACGAAATTGACCTTGACGAGATTACAACTAGGATTTGAAATGGAATTAAATGGTAGAGATATATTCCAGTGGTGGTTTTTCCACATACTAAAATGGTTAGGCAAGCAACACACCTCTGACAAGGGAATTTCTATAACAATGTTCCTCAACTAGATTCAATAGACTCACTAGATGCGTCTAGTCTAACCATGCCAAATTCCAGTCCATACAAGCACAACTTGAAAAATTTTCAACGTTGGCCACATTTAGTACATTGATTATTATATAGGTTTTTTGTTTTTTTGGTGAATTGTTTGTGCGATTCATGTTTAAGTCTGAAAACACTCCCATACTGTCAATGCATGTGCCTAGTCTAACCATGCCAAATTTCAGTCCACACAAGCACAACTTGAAAAAATTTCAACATTGGCCCCATTTAGTACATTAATTATTCTATAGGTTTTTTGTCTATTTGTGTGAGTCATGTTTGAGTCTGGAAACCATCCCAAACCATCAATACATGCGCCTAGTCTAACCAATCCAAATTTCAACCCATACAAGCACAACTTGAAAAAATGTCAACGTTGGCCCCATTTAGTACATTGATTATTCTATAGGTTTGTTGTTTGTTTGGTGAATTGTTTGTGCGATTCATGTTTGAGTATGAAACCCTCCCATACCGTCAATGCATGTGTCTAGTCTAACCATGTCAAATTTCAATCCACACAAGCACAACTTGAAAAAATTTCAACGTTGGCCCCATTCATTACATTAATTATTCTATAGTTTTGTTTTCTATTTGGAGAATTGTTTGTGTGATTCATGTTTGATTTTGGAAACCCTCCCAAGCCATCAATACATGTGTCTAGTCTAACCAAACCAAATTTCAATCCATACAAGCATAGCTTGAAAAAATTTCAACGTTGGCCCCATTTTAATTAAGGTGTATCACAGGAAATCCAATCAAGCTGATAAGCTCTAATGGTATGACAAAATTGTTGAAAAAGGGACATCAAGGTGTAATTGCACAATTATTCTCACTAGATGTTCAAACATCTAAGCCTCCTATTCCCATGGATATCCAAAGGGTCGTTGATAAGCACTCCAAGGTATTTGAAGATATTCCAAAAGGTCTTCCACCTACTCGATATTTTGATCATGCTATTCACTTAATTACTGGAAGTGTTCCTCCTAACATTAGACCTTATACATACCCCTATGGCTAGAAGAGTGAAATTGAGCATATGGTTGATGAAATATTAGAGGATGACATAATTAGGCCTAGCCAAACTTCTTATTATGCACTAGTGGTGACGGGTACACAAGAATGAGGGCTCATGGCGTATGTGTCCAGATTATAGAGAGCTCAACAAGATCACCATTAAAGATAAGTTTCCCATACCTGTCATTGATGAATTGTTAGATGAACTACATGGAGCAACTTAATTCACAAAGTTGGATCTTCGTTCAAGATATCATCAGATTATAATGAACGAAGAAGACATCCTTAAAACAACATCCATAACTCATGAAGGTCATTATGAATTTCTGGTCATACCTTTTGGACTTACGAATGCACCTTCCACATTTCAAGGTTCGATGAATTCCATTTTCAAGCCCTTAGAAAATTGGTGTTAGTAATTTTTTATGATATACTAATCTATAGCAAGTCTTGGGAAGAACATGTTCAACTTGTTGACAGGGTGCTACAACTAATAGAGGAGCAATAGTTATATGCAAAACCTTCCAAATGTTTCTTTGGGGTAAATGAGGTAGAGTATTTGGGTCATACTATATCTCATGAAGGTGTTAAGATATCCCTAACAAAATTAAAGCCATGATGGACTGGTAGATTCCCATAAACTTGAAGAATCTTAGAGGATTATTAGGTTTGACGGGGTACTACCGCAAGTTTGTTCAAAACTATTGAAGAATAGCAGCACCTCTAACAACATTATTGAAGAAGGAAGCATTTTCTTGGACTCCAGAGGTAACTCAAGCTTTTGAACAACTTAAAGAGGCATTGTGCAAAGCTCTTGTTTTGACAACACCAAACTTCACAGAAACCTTAATTGTGGAATGTGATGCCTCAGGAAATGGAATCGATGTTATTCTAATGCAAGAAGGACTACTCCTTGCTTTCAAAATTCGACCAATCAAGGGAAATAATTTACATAAACCTATTTATGAGAAGGAAATGATGGAAATACTACATGAACTTAAGCAATGACGTCCTTACCTAATAGGTAGGCACTTCGAGGTCAAAACAAATCATGATAGTCTTAAATACTTATTGAAACATAGACTATCTTCAGAAGAGCAACACAAATAGGTAATCAATATGTTGGGATATGACTATGAAATCATTTATAAAAAAGGGAAACATAATGTGGTGGCAGATGCACTCTCTAGAAGAGATGAGGATGTTGAGGCGTTACTTTGTGCAATTTCGATTATACAACCCGATTGGGTATTAGAAGCAAGGGAATAATGGTCAATCTATGTGGACGCTCGTTCAAAAGATATAGAAGGATTCACAAGGATAATTTTAAGGACCCATACTTATTTAAAAGTGTACAAACCTTGGCGAATCTTACCATTTCTTAAAATGTCAACTATAAAATATTTGGCGATAATTTTATAAAAATATTTCTATTTCTAAGGATTTTATATAGTTTATATAATAATTGGGCGATTTTTAGAGTGAAAAATGTTCACCCCATCAAAATTGGGTGAAATGGGGCTTCAAAATATGCAAATTGGCGAATCTTTTTTTGGAAAAAAACATTGAAAAATAGCCCATGGGCTAAATTTCGCCCCTAAAATTATCCTTGGATCCCAATGAATCAAGTACTTTTGTGTGGAAAAATGATTTAGTATGGTATAAGGATCACTTATATATATGTAAGAACTCCCAACTCAAACAAAAGTTCCTTTTGGAATTACACACCTCTCCTATTGGTGGGCACTCGGGATTCCTAAAAACGTACCATAGGGTTAAGAAATAATTTTTTGGGATGGTCTTAAATATGATGTTCAAAGGTTCATGGTAGAATATTAAGTGCATGTTTATGTTATGCAGGGAAAAAATCAACGTGTACATCAATATATTTGAAAAAAATTAAATAGTATGGCTAATTAATATGCTTTCCTTCTTTTGTTTTAAACCATATGCTAAATTGATTTCCCTTTGTATAATATTGGTATCTCCATTGCGATGAGTTGTTTTAACCAATGAAGCCACACCTTCCCATGATATTCCATGACCATATTGTTCACACTGTTAAATCCATACCATCATCCAATCATGATTGTTTGCGATGTATAAATGAAGTGCATCCCACTCTCGACCAACTGCTTGATGAAAATAAAATTAAAATTAAGTACAAATGTATATTCACTTAACACGGTATACACTTTTAATTGATGCATATTGAATATTAAAAATGAAATAAGTATGATATATACATAAAAATAAACAGTCAAATGTACTATAATTAATTTCCACTAGCTAATAATTACCTTTCACCTTCCTTGATCTACCTTTCCCCTTCAGGTACTCACCTTCGAAATTGTTATTGGAGTCTGGATCACAAATGTGACCTAAACTGAGCTTTGACGCTAATTTAGGAATATATTCACTAATATACATCATGTTCTAGTATACCATATATCCATCCACCATAGAACCCTCAGGACGTGCTCGTTGTCTATTCAAACCCTTCAAAAATTTCAAGTGCCTCTCAACCATCCACATGGACCTTGAGTGTACAGATCCACACAATTCAATCTCCTCAACTTGGTGTATGAGGTAGTGTTCTTGTGCATTGAAAAATGCCGAAAGTAGATGCTTTTTCATTTCACACATGAGACGAGAAATTTCTCTCCTCCAATACTTTATATCTTCTTTATGGATTTCTTTAGATGACAACCATCTACAAGTGATGCAAACAAATCATGAAATTTAACAAAAATAAACATTATATTACATAACAATTAGTAAGAAAAATGTCAAATATAAGTTCTACAATGAATTAAACAAACACTTTATGCATGCAAAATATTGATACTTACCTCATGTATTTTCCAAGATCATATATAACTTGTTTGACATTGTTGTTGAAGTTGTTCGGGAGAGATAGAGGTAGAACATACTGTAACAATATAAAAATTGTTTCATTATTTTTTACAAAAGGTAGACAAAAAAATACCAACAATATGCATTGGAATAAAAAAATATAGCAATATATATACAATAATAATTACCTTGATGAAGATATGCGAATCCTGCGTTTTCACCCCCGCAAAATCATCTTTCTTTGTTATGATATTCTTCATGTTCGAACAAAATCCGATGGAAAATTTAATTTTTCGCATGACTTCTTTTACAACATTGTTTTGTTGGTCTGTTAACAACCATGGAAGTGATTTTATATTAATTTGGTTTTCGTTGCTATGTAATTGAATGCCATATTTCATTGCATGGTTGGCTTCCTGAATGTCATTGCAAATTTTGACAATTTTTTCTTTGTCACTCCTTCCATCCAATATTCGCCATAATGTTTCAGCCACATTCTTTCCGATATGTATTGTATCAAATAGATGAGCAATTTATAGGTGCTTATAGTAGGCAAACCTACTGAATTGTTTAGGATAACTTTTCATTCCTCATGGAATCCCATTAATGCCTTCATGATCACGATGGCCATCATGAATCATAGTTTATATAGAAATTACATAAATCAATGTCAATTATAGTAAACAACACAATAAAAAAAAATTCAAAACATTTCATATATGATGATAGATTGACAATTTGATCCGTACATACCTTGACAATTTCTATTATATTTGAACTTCCATAGGTGAGGTGTCATTCTCTATGGTTTTAATGCGGTCTATTGCTTCCCATTGAATAGATGTTTTTTGGTAGTTCAATAGCTATGATTCTTAGAGAGGAAGTGCCTATACTCATCAAACACCTCTAAACTTTTTGAACGACGAGATTTGATCTTAGGACCACAAACTAGACATGCAATTTTTTCCTTTGTTTGAAGGCCTACATAAAGAGATGGATTAACTATGTCAATTATAATTATATAAAATGAATGGATTATTTAAAAAACATGCATGCATAATATATCAACTTCATAAAATTAAATACTATTAAAGTGGACGTTATAATTACATACCGCAAAAATGGGTTAACTATGGGGCATCGTGTACTGTCCATACAAGCATTGCATGGAATTGAAATTTCCTTTGTCGTATTGGTCTAGATAGATCATACATAGTGATACCATTCCATAGCTTTAGTAGCTCATCAATCAGAGGCTCGATATATACATTCATATCTTTAAAGGACATTCATATAGTGATGTCCTGATTGATTTGAACATATAAAATATATAATTATTACAACCATTTAGATATGTAAATAATATACAAGAGTAAAAGAAAAAAAATGTATAACATTATGCAACAAAATACGACAAATGAGATGCCACTACATTAAAAAAAAATTGTTGTAGACACATACATGGAATAATCATTGCCAACATTATGTGCTCCGTCTTTATTGACAACCATGGAGGAATTTTATTATTGATAACAAAAATAGGCCACATCGAGTAAATAGATCTCATCTCTGCAAATGGATTGACACCATCTGCTGCCAAAGAAATCCTAACATTACGAGGTTCTTCTTTAAAGTGTGGCCATTTTCCTCCATATCTCTAAATGCAGAACCATCTGCATGAATTCGAAGAATGTCATCTTGTTATGTTCCGTGCATGGTAATCCATAAATTATGCTATGTTTTTGCACCTGAAGAGTTGTAGAAAACGTGGAATAATGGGAATATAACAAAGAACCTTGCAAGGCACCTTTTTTGTTACTTGATCTGTTCGATATCTACTAATATGACATTCCAGACATTCTATTTCAAATTCATGTTGTTTATAATATAGAATATATTCATCGGGGCATGCATCGATTGCTTCATACTGCATTCCAATTTATTTCATGATGGCAGATAAATCTCGATATGTGAGAGGTAAAATATTTGATGGTGGTAACAAAAATTCAGCTATCAAGCTACAACAAATTAAAATAAAAAACTAGTTAATATAATATATAAATAATATTAATGAAACATATTTCATCTGTATTAATTTTAGTTACGAATTGACAAGAAAATTATTAAAGGAACAAATATAAACTTTATCACAATCATATATATGTGATGGAATATATTACATACCTTAACATCTGTGTGACTGATGTGTTTGAAAGACCATTCATAACCTTCAAGTTCATTATCAACAATATAGAAGAGAGAAGATTTGTGTCGGAGCCTTCATAAAGGGATTCATATGCCTTCTCAAGAAGAGGTAAATCATGAACATTATAAAAGTAATCATTTTCATGATCATGATCATCATCATCCATTCTAACATTAAATGTATCATGGATCAATGTGTTTGAACCATCATCTTCAACTATGTTATCAGTATGATCATTAACTTGTTCTTCATTATCCATAGCTCCATGTCCAGTGCTTGTTTTCAAAGCACATCCTCCGAGCGATATGTCGTAGGAGGTATTTACTTTATAATTACATGAAACCATCTAGATATATTAGTTAATATAATAAATATTAAAATGATACATACATTTACAAAAACGATCAATATAAAGACATATATAATGAAAAAATTACCAGTGGATGATAGTCATGTCCCCCCTCATCGTGTCCATGTTCCCTACAATGTCGTTTTGCTGTTGTGATATTTATTCTTCTCCTTTTAAAGCCCCTGCATTGACTACATGGACAATAAAATTTCCCATCACCCTTTCTTTTTAGTCCATCCCACAATCTAGCAAGCACTTCTCGATTTTGTTCCTTTGGATCAGGAATATTGTTATGTGACATTTTCTGATACCAAGCTTGACTGATGATTATCGATCTTAAAACATCAAGCTCCACACTTCACTATTTTTAATCACAGTAACAATTGAAATAATTGTGGCTTTTTGTATGGAAAACAGTCTGTGCGAAGATTATAATTTTCCCAAACTGTCGTTTGTATAGCAAACATGTCGGAATAATCCTATAATTTATAGTTTCTAAAAATAAATGATCGTCGGATATCTGGCGGCATTAACATAGTTACCGTTGTAACATGGCTATGTTGTAAATCCAACAACCTTAATGTATTGACTGTTGTAGTCGGATATTCGACTTTGAAGAGCATATGTCAGATATTCAACTTTGGAAGTAAAAAATCCGAAAATGCCAATAGGATATTCTACGAGCATTGGAAATTCGACGACTACTGGGGTCAATTTATAAAAAACTAAGAAAAAAACGTAATTATAAAGGTGAAATCCGACGACAAGGTCAATTTCGTCGGATTTTATCGTCATATTTTGGGTTCAAATTTGGTTGTGATTAGATCTAGATAAAACCCGAGGATCAGCATAAAACCACATTCATTTGTACTTGGGGTACCTTTTCTTATAGGAAGATGCTACTTGGTTTTAAAAATGATGGAGCTACATTCCAACGCACTATGAGTTTCGCTTTCCACGACATTAAACAAATTGTAGATCCATATCTTGATGATTTACCTGCTCGATATCGAATGAGACGAGAGCATCTAGATCACTTGTGCCTTGTGTTCGGACGACGTAGACATTATAATATTCATTTGAATATGAATAAATGTATATTCTGCATCGAATCAGGATGGTTATTAGGTTTTATCGTGTCCAACAAAGGAATCATGGTCGATCCATTGAAATTTGAGGCCATTGTAAATCTATCTCCTCCTTGTACCATTTGTTAGCTTCAAAGTCTCCAAGGAAAAGCTAATTTTCTCAGACGTTTTATTATAAAATATGCCAGAATAACCAAAGGATTCATGAGTTTACTGAAGCAAGGTTTTATATGGGACGATGCTACTCAAAATTCATTTGAAGCCCTTAAAAAGGAATTATTGACAGCCCCTTATCCCACCATATTACACAAGAGATTTCCTTTTGTATCTGGCAGTGTTAGATTCCATGGTGGTATAGTTTTGGTTCAGGAAGATGATCAAATCCAAGAGCATGTTATCTACTATCTTAATCGTGCATTTCTAGGCCCTGAATTTCGATATTCTCATGTGGAGAAATTAGCTTTGGTAGTTGTTTGTGCTGTCCCAAGAATATGTCATTATATTTTGTTGTGAACAACCACAGTAGCTGCAAATGTTAACCCTTTCCAATCTGTTTTGACCAGATGAATAATCGAGGGAAAATACAATAAGTGGATTGTCATAATGCAAGAGTTTGATTTAGAGTCCCAATCTGCAAAATTGAATAAATATTTGGTTTTTTCTGAACTTATTTCAAAGTTTCTGAATGAAAGAAATACCACCATTGAAGAAGACTCATTTCCTTATGAGAATATCTTCCTGATTTCTTCATCCGACCCTTGGTATGGAGACATTTTGATATATATCCATACTTTGAAGTACTATTCTACTTTTTCGAGAGATGATCAATGACATTTACATCATAACACAAAGAATTATCTCATCATCGGTGACACTTTATACCGTAGAGGAGTTAATTCCATTTTACATCCATTTTGAATCACAAAGAAGAAGAGAGTGTGTTGAATGATGCCCACGCCGGAGGATGTGGGGGTCATTTGTCTAGGTTGGTGACAACCCAAAAAAATTTATGCACCAGTTATTTTTGGCCTACAATTTTTAAACATTGTGTAGAAGTAGTTAAATGCTGTCATCCGTGCCAATTGTTCACCAAAAATATGTGGGCACATCCAGATCCACTTATGCTTTTAATTACTACAGGTCCCTTCGCTAAGTGGGGGATTGATTTCGTGACATGCAATCCAGTTTCAGCTGTGGGGCATAAGCATATCATTGTTGCTGTCGACTATTTTAGTAAGTGGTTAGAGGCTATGCCTACAGTTAAAGATGATGGGGAAACTGTAGCTTATTTAATTTTCAATCAAATAATATCAAGGTTTGGTATCCCAAAACACACTTTCACTAATCATGGCAGTCATTTTCAAAACTACATGATGTTCGGATTAACTACTATGTCGGGTTTTAAATAGGAACATTCGTCTCCATTTTATCCACAAACGAATGGTCAAGTTGAAGCAGTAAATAAAACACTAAAAACCATTAACCAATGCACTGTTAATGCTAGTAAGTCTAACTGGCACATTATGTTGTATACTTCTTTATGGGCTTATCGAACCACTGCTAAAACTACTACGGGGTTTTCCCCCTTCCAATTCACTCATAGAGTGGAATCAATAACTCCGATTGAATGCGATATCCCTTATTTAAATTCAGCTATACAACTCTTACTCGATACTTCTGCTTTGGAAGAACAATTGATTCACCTGGAACATCTAGATGAGCAACATCGAGACACAACCATAGAAAACGAGGCACACAAAATTGGGTCAAAAGTCAATATGATAAATCTGTCCAACCTCGAGTCTTTTCTGAAGGTGACCTTGTCTTAGTCTATGATCATGATAGAGAACCTTTGGGGGCAGGAAATTTTAACTCTATGTGTCTCGACCCATATATTGTAACATGTGTCTTAGGAAAAGGAGCTTACGAGGTAGATGATTATGAAGGGAAGAAGTTTCTAGAGCCTAGAAATGGGCTCTATAGGAAGAAGTATTATGCTTAGTTCATATGATTTTTCTTGTACATAGTTGTACAGTTGTAGAGTTTTGTCTTGATTTGTTGCTTATTTAGGTGTATTTGTTGACATTTTCAAATGTCAAGTGGGTTATTTCTAGGATTCACGGATGGCGTTAGTTGCATCACTCGAGCTGTCGATGTAGCTGCATGGGTGATTTATTCTCCTATGGGTCATTTGGTCATTTCGGGGGCGCTTGTTTAGGGATAGCTACCAATAATATGTCCGAGTACAATGTTGTGATAGAAATACTTAGTGATGATATTCTAAATAACATCCTATAGAGGTTCGTTTCGATTCGCAACTAATTGTTTCTCAATTGAATGGTGAACATAGGATTCACGATCCCGTCCTGCTTCGTCAGTTTTTACAAATTCAGTTACTTGAGTGACATTTTATTTACATTACTTATAATCAAATCCCAAGAAACCAGAATGTAATAGCTGATGCATATGCTAACTATGTTTTATATTGGAATTTGTATCATCTTTAAACATATAAAATCAATATGTACATAACAAACATTTGCATATAATGTAGATAAATAAACCAAGGCAAACAACCATCGATATATATAAAAGTCTCATAAAAATTACATATCGAAAAAACTAGTGAGTTTAGTCATGTCCAAAAATGAGCACTACTAGCCCCATCCATACAATCTACTAGTATGTCTAAGTAGCACCTACACCATGCTCCCTACAGTAAAACATCACAGCAGTAGCCACTCTCTTGAATAACTTAAACTAGCTTGTGGGCACTCCTACCACTTCTCTCTGTACTACCTCTGGTAAATCATCAACCTTAGTCTTTGGGATACCTAGGGTTAGTTGAGTCAGATTGTCCCTAACTCTATCTAGTGTTATTGCAACATCAACTGAATCCCCCTCTCGAACCCTATGTTGATAGTGAGGGAGCCCCTCAGGATGAGCAGGTGCTCTATCTGCACAATAATTGTGTGATCATGATTAGATTACACCCAAAATATGTCTTTTAATATATATTTTTTATAAACAAAAACTTAAAAATCAAATAAACTTAAAAAGAGTTTAAAAAGTGAAACTTACCAATCGCACCAAGTGCTCTTCCTAGAGGAACTACCATGTCTAGATCTCTACTGAAATCAATCCCATGATAAGGATAATCTTCGATTCCCTTTACATGGCGCTCCCACCAAGCAAAGAAGTCATCATCAAATGGGCTTGTAGCTCTCCCTCCTCCAAGTCGCATCATTCATCATGTCCATATGGTCATCGTCGGAGTACACATGCTATGTGGCTCTATGTACACCCATGGACTAGTGGTAGGTACCCTCTCAAAAAAGAAGCTACATATGAGGCTGCCAAACCCAAATAGTTTCAACTTCCCCTTTTTACATGTTTAAAATTGAGATTTTACACATCCCAATAAGGCGGTAGACTAGTAAAAAACCATAGGCTCCTTATAATGTATGACATAGTACATATGCACTCGGGAGGCTTGGTGCAAAGATGCCAATCCAAAAACTCTCCCAATGGTCATAGGAATAATATTGAGGCTTAGATACTCAATGTCCTTTATGATCGGTATATGTAAACCAATACTTGGTATATGTAAACCAATTATTGAGCCCCCACTACGCAGTACATTTCTATGTACTCATTGATGGTCATGCCACCAATACTATGAGCTTTGAATCTTGGCAACCCTCCCACTAGTAGAAAATGAGAGATAAATGACCAGGCCACCAAAAAATTTGGTCACCACATTTTTTTCAAGGTATAAATGACCAAGCTTGAGTGAGCCAACTAAAAATGAACAGAGGATTGACCAATTGGGTCATGGGATAAAATATATGACCAGCGAACAAGCAACTAAACTAAAAATGACCACACAACAATAACATTAAGAATGTGAATTGGTCATTATAACATTGCAGATGGATTTAGAGACACGAGCTAGTGTCGAAACATGATGCCATAGGAGAACCTACTGAAATTTTTTGCAATATCATTTCATCCATACTGTCACATCCATCTCGATGTGCTTATCATGTCCATATATTATTTCACCATTTTTGCTTTCTTATTATCCCTTCGATATATCCGCCAAGTTGCATCATGTGCATCATCATAATGTGGTTGAGTCAAGTTTTGGATATTTGTTGTCTTTCCCTCTCTGCATTGTCATGTCATGAAGTTGTTGTCATTATGTTTGGCTCATCATGCTGGTCACGTTCATATTTTGTTTGAACAAAACCATCGTCATTTGACCTGAGTCAATAGTTTGTTAAAGTTTTGATAAGTTCACGTATTTTGCGTCATCATGTTAGCTAAAAAATATCAATTTTCACAACCCTCATTAATTCTCCATATCCATCCATTCATCATGGTTCTCTTCGCGCTTGAGTTTGGAAAGTTATAAAGTTCCCCTAGGGTCTCTCCCCTGCAAAAAATCGCCAATATCCTCCATTTTGAAAAGAAAAAAAATCCTCCCTTTTTGTAAAATTCTTTAAAAAAAAAGAGTTACCAGGATTCTAATATTTCCTCACGTTGACATTAAAAAGTTTATATATGAATATATTAAATAGTTATTATATATGTTAATATAATATATAGTTAATATAGTTTTTATATTAATATACTATTTAATATAATATGTATATTTTATAATATAGTTATTATATGTAATATATTAATATTAATAAATTTGAAAAAACAATGATATAAATAATAAAATGAGGGTAAATAAAAGAATAAAATAAGGAAAAAATAAAAAAGAGAGTATTAAAGCATTTTGAAGCCTTTGATATGTGGTGAAGGTATTGAAGCAATATTCTTTTGCGTCTGAAGCATCTGATCTGGACATTCGCAACATCCAGCATATGATCTGCGGTGGTGGGAGATTGAAGCACTCTTCTTCGGAATTGAAGGTCCACGTGAAACTCGTAGATATGACCAACATTCGAGGCGATCTAGGGTTTACAATCTGGGGTCTTCAAAAACTATCTAGGGTTCGCAAGCCACTCTTGACTGGGTTGAGATTTGCGGAAAATAGGGGTCTACGGCTTGGGAAATTTGATACATTGGATCACTCTCTTTTGAAATTGATTAAACAATTTGAAATCACTCTTTCTAAGCAAGATACCACCATCAACTAAAGTGAACCAGAGGCTAGGGCTTCCAAGCTATCAAGTTTAGATCTGAGGCATTCTTGTTCTTAAAATATGGTTTGTTCTATAGCGATATGCGGCTTGGGAATTTGAAGCAAATGCGATCATTTGAACAGGGTATGATCTATTGATCTGCGGATTGGGCTTGGGAAAGACTAGTGGCTAGAAAAACCTCTAATATGCAATCTATAGAAGAATCCAGGTGCATAAATTCCTTCACTCTAAATTTCTTATTGATCGAATATATAATATTAATGTCAAGAATCCTTTGGGTATTCAAGGATCCTTTTGGTAGATTACAATCATATTGGGAGGTTATTTAGATCCATCAGAATCAAACACCAATTGGGTTCCCCTACGGTATTTCCAACACAAGTAGACAATACTTTACCACGAATATTGCTTAGTATAAATTTGATTGAAGAGTAAGTATGGTCTTTACTTCCACCCTATTTTACTTAGTATAGGAGCCGATTGATAGATCCTCTAACTAGAGTGTGAGTTTATTTACCACGAATATTGCTTGGTATTACTTTGATTGAAGAGTAAGTCTGGTATTTACTTCCACCTTGTTTTACTCAGTATAGAAGCCGATTGATAGATTCTCTAATTAGAGTGTGATTTACTGTTCCATTATGTGGATATTAGAGGGTGGATCCTTCGTAGCTAGCGATTTGTGTTTTATTGAAGAGGTTCTAGGTTCACATATGTTTTATGGTGTTTTTTAAAAATATTTTTATATTTTCCGAGCATGTTGTGGTTGTGCATTATTGATAAAGTATCCATGGTTTGGAAATAGTGCATACTGCTATGTTTTTTTTGTGTGGTTGAAGTGTGTTTGAAAGCATGCATGTTATTCCAAGCACTAGCCAATAGTTCAGATTATGTCCCTATGATAATGTTGCATTGAAAGTCACAACATTTGAGTTTTGGTTCTCGAAGGTTGTAGCTCACCCATATAGTGGATTTTCTTTAGTAAGTATTGTGAACATGAGTGACGAATAATAGGTATGGGAAGAAGAAAAATATAACCAGAGTTGGCTGGAGTAGTTTGCGGTCTTTCTAAAGAAGTGTTGTTCAAAAAACCACCTTTCCACATTTAGGGACCACATGTATTTTTGACATCGGAATTTGTATCACTTTATAGAAATGAATGCCAAATTGCACACTACCTTTTGTAGCAAATATTTAGTTGACGCATAGAATCATGTGGAGAAATTGAACTATGAGGCTTGGTTACAACTTAAAAACATGGGCCATTGAAAGGAAATCTAGTGTTCCCTTGGGTAACTCGAGAAATCCCTTTAGATGAAAGTTTTTCTTTTTCTTTTCAGAAAGAATATATTGAATAACTTTAATTTATTCAATATTAAAGTTCTTATTGATCGATTATATATTCAATCAATTGACTACCCATATATATAATCATAAAGCGGTTAGATATAAATATATTTTCCTACATTGAGATTAAGATTATTATCTATTATTGGATTTTTCTCAGGTTGTAATCGCCATTTATATGTATTTTCCAACCAGATCATAAACCAGCTACGAGTGGTAACGGAATTTGATTATTATGATAACTTGGAAATCCTTTTTCTTTCCTTGTGTTAGAATATGTAATGATGACTTATGTGATACATTGGTAAAATATCAATTAAAGGCATAAAATAACTCTAATGTTATAAAATAGAGTTATCCCACATGCATAATTGTAATTATATCCTTTGTAACCTTTCTCTATATAAAGAGGAGGAAATTCATTTATCCCACATGTGTTATGCGATGTATTGTAATCCAAACCTCTTAGTATATAAGAGAGGTGAAGGGGACCCTTTTGGGTATGTGTTGATTGTAATTCATCACACATCACATGTTGTGCATGTCATTTGTACACACATTGTATGGTGGAGCTTGATGTGATGCATATGTGAGGATGCCATGTAATCTTTGAGATCTTTTTCATATTAATGGAAGATGCAACCCTTCCTGTGGACGTAGCCCAATTGGGTGAACCACAAATATCTGGTGTATTCTTTTCCTTTTTCTCTTTATGTTCTTATTTATGTTGATATGTTATTGATTGCTAAGATAGGCAAGCTAGTTTAGCTAGATCTATAGTTCTGACATGGTATCAAAGCTGGTTGCTATGATCTGGCACCTGCTATAGCTTTCAATCAATAACTATTATCATTTGGGAATTGCTTATTTTTTAGATTTGCTTTCTATCTGGTAGCAGTTAGGATTCTCTTCATATCTGGGCATGTTTATGCAGTTTTTTATGTCTAACACTAACCTTGTTGTGTAGATTTTTGCAGAATTTTTTCAAGGGTTTCTTGATGTTTTTTTTGTAGATCTATATGATTTTTCGCTTCTCCTCAAGGATATCTATCTTCTTGTTGTCAGATCAGCAGTTTTCGTCCAAGTTTGGTAGAATTTGTGCAGGTTTCCATGTTCAGCATAATCGGCACTGTTTTCGGCCTAAAACTGGACATTCACGACTTTCTCTTCGCAGACAATGTGGGTAATCGTGACTTGCTCTACTGTGAACCCGCGAGTATACTACAAACCCACGACTTCCAGTTTGCAGACCCGCTTGTGCTACGACAACTCGCAATTTCTATAACTGTTAACCGATGCTTACTTCAAGATACTCGCGACCCTCCTGTGTAGAGACCTGCAAGTGATTCGGCATAACCACGACTTTACTGTACAGAGACCTGCAATAGCAGATCAGAACTGCGACTTTCTCCTTTACAGACCCGCGAACCCACGACTTCTCTGTGCATAACCCGTGAGTACAAGTGAGTTTACTATGGCAGACCCGTGAGTGACTTTATTTGGCACCTTTTCTAAAGGTTGTAGGTAAAGTTTCTGTTTTTTACTGTGTTTTTTCAGATCTTGGAAAAGTTTCATCTCTTATCTTGAAATTCTTGTCATAAGCTTCTTTATCTCTTTGTATTAGTTTTTTGTTCTGATTCATCATATTTCCAGAGGTTGTCTTGTTCTTATGTCTCTCACCTTCTTTTTTTGGAAGATGTTTTGACATTTTCAGGGGCATGGATCTCTAGTATGGTAATGGTGACATCAATAAATGAACCTATGCTTAGGATTTAATTGTTTCATGGCTATATTTTCATATCTATGAGTGATATTCTAAAATGGTCTCACTCTTCTAATCATGAAAATGAAGCTTCTATATGTGTTATCTTGTGATCATTATTTGCTTTATTTATATGTTATTGTTGACCTTTGTGTAAAAGCAATTTTAGTGTTTTTTTTTATAAGCAATATTTTTATGATCATTATATGCTCTTGCTAATTAATTTCTTGAGTAAAGTCAATTTTTGAATCTATGTGATATCATATTTTTTGGCTTGTCATAAGTTCTTTAATTGGGATATAGTTTATTTTTCATGTATTGCAGAGATTGTATCTAGTTCTTGTGTTGTTTGTCTCTAACATTCATATATGGAAGCATTGACATTTCCAGGGCATTTCATCTCTTGCATATTTACATAGTGTTAACAAGAAATGAACCCATGATTAAGACCATTAGTGACTTGTCATTTCATAATTTTTTATAAGTGATATCATGAGTTGATCATAATTTGCTATATGTTGATCATATTAAACATTTTGATTTATTTTCATGCCATGTTTATTTCAATAATCTTTTACTCAATATTTATATGGATTTGAGCAATCGTATAATCTTATAATATTTTTCATGAGCACCTTGTTCTTGTTGCAATGGGATTTTTACTCTTATGATTGCAGAGGTTATCTTGTTCCTACTTGTCTCTAACGTTCCTATATGGAAGCATTGACATGTGTTTCTTGTCTCTAACGTTCATATATGGAAGCATTGACATTTTCAGGGCATTCATATCTTGCATAGTAACATAATGCTAATAAGAAACACACCTATGATTAAGATTAGTTGTTTGCTGACTAAATTTTTTCATATATTTAAGTGAAATCTTGGTATCTATTATGCTCATTCATGTTTATGCTCCTCTATATTTTATATCATGTCATATTCTTTTTTATAATAGTTTGGTCAAATTTATATGGTCTTGCATAGAAGCGACATCATTTATTTATATGTTCTTGAGCAATGCCATTTTATCATATCTTATGTCTTTTGGGCTTATCATGTTTTTATATGTTTTATTCTTGGAAGTTCCTTTGTGTAGGTTTGTTATCCATGTTGTGGGATATATTGCTTCTATTATTCCTTCCTTGTTTAAGCATATGCTGGTTTTGGATCTCTAGTTTTTCAGCATTGTTCCTCTTAAGAAGGAATGTAATGTTGAATTTTATCATGTTCTATCATATTTCAGAAATGTTGTATGATGGACATCCATCTTCTACTGTTAAAGTCATGATGTTCGTCTGTATGATATCATTTTCGATGTATAGACCATTGGGGTCTTGTTTCTTCGATGTTTGAGGTCTTCTACATATATTTATATTGCACCTTGATTGGAAGAATGTCTGCTATCCGCATGTGTATTGGCCATCTGGGTATTTTGTACACTGTTGTGGTGTTCTTAGCCACATATTTTGTTATATCAGCCGTTAGAAGGTATCTGTACATTGGTGTGGATGTTATATCAGAGTTCTTCAGCTATCATTTATGTTTGTGATGATTCTTGTGGTGATCTAGGCATCTCGCGGATCTAGTAGCCATGACGACTTCTCTTTAGATCTGGGAAACTTGTTGTTGGATTGCGTGACATGTTCTCGGAATTTTACTATTGGATCTAGTAGCCATAAAGGCTTCTCTTTAGATATTGGCATCTTGTTGTTGGTATTTCATCGTACAACCCGGTTCGTGTGCAATTTCATGATTCAGTGAGAGCAGTTGTTCTTCATCAAATCCATGAGGCGAAGTGTTTTTTATTCGCATCTTATGGAGCATTTTGGAAGCTGTCATCAAGGGGAATGTTGGTGTGTTTCGACCTTCCTTCCATTTGTATTCTTTCTTCTAGACATCATTAAGGGGGAGTGTTAGAATATGTAATGATGACTTATGTGATATATTGGTAAAATATCAATTAAAGGCACAAAATAACTCTAATGTTATAAAATAGAGTTATCCCACATGCATCATTGTAATTATATCCTTTGTAACCATTCTCTATATAAAGAGGAGGAAATTCATTTATCCCACATGTGTTATGGGATTTATTGTAATCCAAACCTCTTAGTATATAAGAGAGGTGACATAGACCCTTTTGGTATGTGTTGATTGTAATTCATCACACATCACATGTTGTGTATGTCATTTGTACACACATTGTATGATGGAGCTCGATGTGATGCATATGTGAGGATGCCATGTAATCTTTGAGATCTTTTTCATATTAATGGAATATGCAATCCTTCCTGTGGACGTAGCCCAATTGGGTGAACCACGTATATCTGGTGTATTCTTTTCCTTGTTCTCTTTATGTTCTTATTTATGTTGATATGTTATTGATTGCTAAGATAGGTAAGCTAGTTTACCTAGATCTATATTTCTAACACCTTGTACACTGCACAATTAAAGGTCAATGCCAATGAGGCTAGCCCTATGCGTGATGCCAAATTGTTATCTATTCTCTCTATGAACTTGTAAATGCCCTCCATTTCAATACCCAATTTAAGAGTTTCTTTGTTATTTCCACTTGGGATCAATCTTTATTTTTTCAAACCATATCTTGCTTTAGCATAGGTTCTGCTTTTTGTTTTTAGAGGAACTTTTGTTATGGTTAAAAAAAAAAATCTAGCAGAGGGTAGGGTCTTTCCTATTAAATTTAGGGGATTTTATATAAACCAACGCTGACATATTCACAAGAGTAAAATAATGCTACGTATCTAATAAGCATGATTACTTATCATGCACACTACTTATTGTAAATGGAGAAAAATGTTAGAAGCATAGTCATGACTGTCAGTCGATGGAGTAGTTAGAGCTCCAGGATGTGAGTAGTGGTAGTCGGTATCACTATCTGGTAATTAAATTTCATTCCATGGTTGGTGTCACTATCCGTTAATTAAATTTCATTCCATGAATTACTTATATGACGTTATAGTAGTTCAAACTTATGTTATGACTGGTTGAAAGAGTGCTTTATTATCAGCTTCATACATCCTCTTGTCCATAACACTCCCAAATATACCAATGTTTCCATACTAAGAGAGTGATTTTAATTTAATATACATATACGGTAGACTTTCCTTGGGCGAATAATTAACTGAACCCTTGATTACGTGGCTGCATATACTAGAGGGTTTAATAATAGGACGCGTCTAACTACGCTAGGTTTTGGGTTCATTTGGAAATAAATCCAGTTGAATTTTGAAAAGAAAAATGTTTTTTCCCAATGGAAGCACTCCAAAATGGACGGAGTCAAATTTTCATGATTGGAGGAGTTGTGCTAATGAGAAGTTATCCCTAAGGAATAGTTTGATTTTAAGTTTGCAACAACGGTCACATAGTTCCAAAGTTTAGTCACACTTATAGATCATTGTTTTGTATTTTCTTAGCATATTATTTATATGTGACCCTAGGATTGTAATGGATTAATACTTGTTGTAAAGCTTTATTTTGTGCTTGTACAAATATATTGCCCAAATTTTTGTGCCATTGTGTATGGTTGCTACAATTGTGTATAGAGTTGTGAAACAACTAGAGTACTGGTAGTATACCTATCAAGTGGTGGCCTAGGGTGAAACTTGTGTATGAGGCATGAGGTAGGCATAATTGGGAAGAATACATCCATCATATCTTATGCATAATGATGTATTGTAAGTCATGGTACATTGTTGTTTCCTTGGGTATTTGAGCACATGACATAATTGACATCAATAGTGGCTGCAACACAAATTACAGTATATGAGGTCCACGCGATGGGTGTCACTAGTGAGCTCAACTTGTCCTTGATAAAAAAAGTATAATACCATAAGTAAGAGTGTGATCAAGAGTAAACATTTTCACTAACTCCGATTGATCTCTATTTCATTTTTGTAAATCATTCGTATTGCGATCCTTACTCTCTAGTTGAATTGATGTATTTACCTCTTCAAATGTCTAGTATGCAATGATGAATTGGATGACAAGTTCAGGAAATATACTCATAAAATTAATGTTTTAATCTTTAGATGATGGATGGCAAATGAACATAAAGAAAAAAATGTAAATTACCAGTGCTTATGCTCAGTTAACAATTCTTAGTTTTAAAGATGATTTCAGTAGTACATCAGTACATTGAAGGCATGCGTGGATTTGAGTTTACAATGATATCACAGTATGTGTTTCTAGTCAATGGAACTCAAATTATTAGCTCAGACAATTGAGATTATTTAGCTCAGAATTTTAACACAATAGTATGCTCCTCTTGAATGTCAATATCTGTTAACCAAGAAAGCACAGAGTGACAATATTTCTGAGTTATATTTGACAACAGTAAGAAACCCTTTTCAAGATTAGAAGGGACAATGGAAAATTGTTGTTGTTGTTGTTGTGTGCCTACCCAAAAAACCATGCTTTTTGGTCCACAAGACACTAAACAACCACCCAAAAATAAAAAAAATAGAATTCTGAAACTAAAATGTCAACAAAATTATGAAACTAAAATGCCTCTGATTTGGGGTTAGTCCTTGGTTATCCTTCCCATAAATGAAAATTTTCTCACTTTTTTCTGGTTTACTAAGTTTGTACAAAGTGCACAACAAAGAGCACATGTAGTAAAGAAAACCCTTTCCACTATGTCTCTGCGTTTTTGAGTTCGCACAGAGCACATGGAAAAGAGCATATACAGATTGAAAAGGTAGTAGACCAGAAATAAAGTAAAATGTGAAAATATGAGAAAAAAAATTAAAAATGTGTAGTTGTAAATAATATACCTTTGGATTTGTTAAAATGATCATATATTGGGAAAATGGAAAACTTTTTCAAGAAACAAAAACTTTTTCCAACTGGAAATGGAGATCTAGACACAATGGAACACCTCTCATAGCCTAAAAATGCACAAAATATTAGAACCAGAAATATTTTCACAACCTCAACAACACCGGTTCAAGATCTAGATCACCAATGGAAGCGAAAATTCATAAGCGCTCTGATACCATGTTCAAATACACATGATATTTCCAAGATACCAAAAACCTTGAGCAATCGCTTACAAAAATAGATCACAGATCAACACACCGATGTTTTTGCATGGTTTAAACCCTCAAAGAGGGAAACACTCCACAGAACCAAAGAAATAGCTACTTGAGGAAATATTATTATGCAAAAGAAATAATGTTACAAATGAGCTTCTCATATTCATCAACTAGAAAATGTCCCTCCATGCTCTTATGGACCAATCGTGTGCTAAGCCACAGATTAATGGTCATTATGATCAAGGAGAATTTAAACCATCAGATCACTCTATGTCAAGAACATATCATGACCGTTGGGTTACATACGTACAAATGCATACTAATACATACTAAATAAACACACTCTATATAACATATATATTATAACAACTTGATCTTAACTAACTCCTAAGTGTCTAAATATACTAACATAAATGTGGCCTAATTAGTTAAGTCAAGAGCAATGAGAATGGTTCATGTGTATCGTGGATGAAGCACATCTATAGGAGGTCCTCAAATGATTGCTCAATTGTTTCCATGACCAATCATCAAGCCAATCACAAACAATTTTTGGAGTTGGTATCTTGCCAAGAAGTTGTCAAGTCCACCTCTTCATCAATGAGTTGAAATAAGGGGAGTTGACAAATGGATGTGGAAACCTGAAAGGAGGATGATGATGTCTCAGATCATGATGTTGATGATGTCGGTATGTGGAGGATGTAGACCATGAAGTTGATGTTGAAGAGATTGTTGTTGAGACCTTTGATAACTTTGAAACTCATGAAAAATATGGCTAATTAAGATCCAAATTTCTATCAGTATGTGGTTTAGGAGATGGATCCTGCAACTCATTAGTAGAAGAGATTCATCTGATGTGACAATCTATAGTTCTGGAAAAAACTAAATTTTATCAGTAGGGGAATCAAGACATCTTGATAATGTTAATCAAGACCCATAAAAACCTATTTCGGATTTGGATGGCCCTCATCACGGGATGAATGGGATTTTTGATCCCTTGTCCATTCTTACCAAGGCCACCACCAGTGTATCACATATTCATAAGTAATTTTAACCCAAAGCTATGAGTATGCACCTCAAAGGAAGGTGTTGTAGGCTCATGAATCACAATAAGCACATGTTAAGATGTAAAATCTATAATTTCCTCCTCTTTAGAATAATAATTTGTAGCAACAAAGATATAATATGCAAATTCAATAGTAAATATTGAATTATCATTTGCATTTTTTAATCGAAAAGGGAGGAATATGGATCCTCCTAATCAACAATGGAGGAAGAAAATTCCTCATCATCAATGGAAGAGGTAGAATAATCAGAAGTGGATGGAATAAACTCTTTACCATCTGTCTCATCAATAAAAGTGTCATCACAAGGTATGATGCATGGTACTTATCTATAGCAGATTCTTGTATGAATTTGGAGCTTAACCAAGCTAGATGAGAAGAGATATCTTGTATTCTTTCTCTCTTGATTCGGACAAGAGTTTTCCAATGCGCATACTTAATTTTTCCTCCATTTCATCATAGTAGGAGATCCAATCGAAAACTTCATCTTGCAGCTCCTTGGATGAAAACACAGTTGCATATGCTTTTCAAAAAGCAATCTTGAGCTCCTCTTGTAAATCTCGAAGTTTCTAACTTCTTTGACAATTTTTTGATTGATATTTCAAAGATTGGATATGATCATATCTTTGTTTTCCATTATAGATAATCTCCCAATGAGACTTTCTTTGGATAGTTCATGTCTCTACCACTGAGCTAGATGGGCCTTTCACTCTTCCATCGCGAATGATGTTGTCTACTCTGTGCCTTATACCTACAAAACTATATACAAACTTCTTTAGAATCCCCAAGGATCTGATACCCTGTGATATTTTGGAGCAATAGATCTAGAAGCTAAATGAAGTTGCAATACAATTAGCAATTGATTGGATAAGATAAAAAATTCATAGTAACATAATATTTATTCACCTATAAAAGAATAGGATTACAATTCTCATTGGATATGAGATCTACAATGTAATGTGCATTGGAATGAAATATATAATGCTCTACCCAAGTTAATGTTCCTTATCTTGGATTAATATAGTGCAAGGAAAGAGAGAATGTGCCCTAGCTAGGATTAATTGAGTAAACACTCTAGTGAATGTGCCCCTGCATGCATGATACAGAGAGAATGTGCCCCTGCATGCATGATACAGAGAGAGTGTGCCCTTGCATAGCCATGTAGCTGTCATGATGGATTTAACTATGCTTTTATTGGCCAAGTGGTGTCAACTAGCTCACAACTGTTGAGTGCAGCTAGTTAACTTGGCATGACTAGTCAAGTGGTGTCAACTAGCTCACAACTGCTAAGTAAGGTTATTTAATCGAATTATCTTAGTTAATTGTTCCATAACATGCAAGACATGCACACTTACCTAGTCAATTAGGTGACAACATGCATGAAAGATGCACTAATCCCTATAAAAGAGGAGTAAGGCACCTTCATACCTAGAAAAGAGGAGGGCACATTTGTTCCTAAAATCATGGAAAAAGGGTCTCAAGTGATCCCAAATGTATACCTGTACACCAATCCTCTCTTTCCCTTAGTTACATTTATAATAAAAATTCATGGAGAGTATCGATTACCTTGAATTTATCTACAGTATTTACCTCATTGATATTTACTTCTACATCTTCAACTCTTCTCATTGGGAAAATTTTGTATTAGTTTTCTAGTTTGAGCTAGATGGGTGAACTTTGGAATCCCCATTAACTCTAAATATTTATTTATAAATGTGTTCATGTTAGATTCCAAATCCAACATGGCATCCTTCATTTCATATCCTCCTAGTTCCATATCATTTTATATTCCCTACCTGTTTTTTTTTAACCTATATTATATTCTACTCTAGAAGGGGAGTTGAAATGGTATAATAATATTCTATCATCACTATCCACTTATCTAAAATGGCTATCAACTTCTTAGACAAATGTTGATTATTTAAAATTTTAATACAACACTTTACAAATGTTGATTATTTAAAATTTTAATACAACACTTTAAAATTTCACTCACTTGAGGTTCTCCCAACTTTTGGTAGTCCATGTTTCTTTCCTACACTCATGTGTGTTTTGAATGGGTCTTTACTACATCGTGCAATAATTTCCCCTATTTTCTTGCGTTGAAATCTAGTGGGGATGGTGGAGCTTTCTTTATTTTTCCCATAAATATCATTTCCACATATACCCTAATCCTTGCGCCTACTTGGGTTACAAATTTTACTCATACAAATTATCCATCCTCTTTCATGGCTTTGCTATCACTACACACGTTCTTATCTCCTCCCACTTCTTTAATAGATATGGATAATATTATGTTTGATGATATGTACTATGACAGTATGCATAAAGTATTCAAGGTTTCATACAATGTCACATGATATGGCTGACTTCTCCACATTTGGAATAGGTCATAATTCTGGGGCCTCCATATCTACCTCAACCCCTTCCTCGAAATCCTCCCTATCCTCTTTCTATATCATTTTCCATGCCCTATACTTGGTAAGTGTTCATCGTGTTATTGATTAATTGGATTGACTTGCAATTATTCATATAATGTCCTATGGATTTAGAAAATTCACATAATGGTGTGTTTGTAGTTGTTTGGTACTTCTTCAACATGAGACAATGAGGTGACTTATGTCCCCATTGTTGTAGTGTTCACACAAATACAGATTTGACCTCGTGGAAAATGGGTTTAGTGCACCTGTACTAGTGTAGTTTCTCAATGGACATTTTTTCCTATGGTCCTACTCTATCCTACACAAAGTGCACCAAAAATTTTCATACACAACCTTTTCCTTGAATAAATCCTACAATTTGTTTGAGAGTTCACCAAGCTAGCTCTGGATCTATACCATTCCTAATGAAGTCTCACCACCCCTAGTTGTAGCTTCCAACCATATTGCAGTCTCCAACACCTCTTACTAGGTGGTGATTTTATGTTGTGTAAGGAGAATGTGGGTGTGGGGAACAATCATGAAATGAATCCTATGTTGGAATTCTTGTATCATGGAGCTTAGCTTACCCAAAAGCTCTTTTAACCTAAGGTTACAGTCCAATACACTTTCTCCCACTTTTTGTTTTAATTTAATTGGGTTTTTATCAATGTACATTGTTATTATGATTTAGGCTTTTGGAATTCCTTGATTACATCCCTCCTTATCTCATTGTATGCCCTTATCTATTTTTTTATGGGTATTGGACTTATACTTCATGTATGGTTGAGACATGTAGTCCCTTAATGTTGTCTCCAACTATGTGATCTTCATTGTATTGTCTATTATCTTGTTCACTATCTATATGGCCTCATAGATAAAATAGTGTTTTTCCACATCTTCCGTCCCAGTCCAATGGAACATAGTAAGTCTTAGCACAAGTTCATTTGTGGTTCTTGACATTAAAAAAATATTCAAGTATCTCGCTACTATGTGTCCTCTTCTTGGTATTGTTCCTTTTATTATCTATTTTATTGTAGATGTCAATTATGAATATACTAAACTCTCTCCTTCTATTATTAATGCACATGTAGAGAGTGGTTCAAAGACTCAGGCGATTGTACCAACTTACCTCTATAGCTCCTTCTCTAGATCCAAAAGACTCCACCCTCATTTGTTGCAATATGATTACTACTAATAAAGCATCTTCACCCTCACTCAAATTTCCCTCAAAATCTCATTGAATGTATCTGCTAACAGAAAAGCGATTATCATCCTTGTCCATACCTTCATCATATCTAATCACCCATTGGGATCCAACATTTTCTTCCTCTCTTCTACTATCACCTTCTTCGATGTGGGATAGGGATTTTGCTTCTTACACATTGTCCTTCTGCAATGTCCCATTTCTTTTACATGCACTTCTTGCATAATTATTGCAACAAGATCTTCTTCTTGTGCCTTTTTCCTTTATTTCTTGCTTACTCGCTACTAGTTTTTCCCTAGTGTCTCCCCTTTTTGTTGTACTATCAAACTGAGCCTTCCAAATTGCTTCCTACATTGCACTTATCCTTTTATATACGTCTTCACTCACTTTTCTTTAGGCCTTTGGATCCATTCTTATTTTATTTTATTGCCTCACGTCATTCCCCTCCTTCTTCCTAGCCCCTATCACAAGGGACTTACACTGCCATACTATTAGTCCACATCTACATCAACCCTTTCTCTATGAAAAACATCATGATCCAAAATGGTGTTTCCTCCAATGATATGTCTCTTGGACCAACCTAAAATTTATGTTATGCAGCACTAAAAGAAGTGTTATATTATATGGAAAAATCCACCACATATCCTTCTTTTACTTTGTAAACTAGAGATCAACCACTCGCGTCCCCTTATTGTCTATGATTGTTATCTTTCAATGGCCACCCGATCCCACACTATTAGTTATTGGGACTGTCTTAGGGTATTGATCTCTTCTTGTTTTTCTATCCATTCATGAAGTGTAATAAGAAATTCAACAATATATATTTCCAATTTTTCAAATTTTAAATACCTATCTTTCCATGCTTTTGGTTTTATATGCAATAGATTTTGAGTTTCTTTATAGGTGAAATCAAGTTCCTTATTAGTCATCCAGTATTGAACCTCCCCTCATAAAGGCTACCATGACAAGTCCACACTTTCTTCAGTGTCTTCATCTCATCCTACAAATGGAACCAATTGTTCTTACTACTTTCTAACATAGGGTTCCAAAGTCAAACCAATAATAAACCCCATAAACATTGACATATTTAATATTCAATATGAATAAGGTCTCACTAGAGATGACATGATTAACTAAGAATGAAAGAATAATATGTCATGGACAACATTCAACATCCATTCCATTATGGGTGAATACATGAAAATGAGTAACACTTTTCAATAAAATGTGGCTTTGGTATTTTACATATTTTTTGAGTTGATTGAAGCCCCCAAAACTCATATAAGCCTTGTGAATCTTGATTTGTAGTAATTTTTTTTAGGGAATTGTGTTGTCTTTCTAATGATATTTTTTTTCAAAAAATATTAGTGTAATTTAATGTGCTAAATTTGTATTTAATTAAATGCTTGTATTTTAGACCCCACCTTTTAATTTTTAATTTATTTTTTGAAATTTTATTTTTTGTACTATTTTTTTATTATAACTTGACCCATTAATATTTGAATGACAATTTATACACCTTTGTGTTCCCATCAACCTTTTTCCAACCATTTACATAAATTAAAGAGCCACATGGATCCCACAATTTTTTTATAATTTTTTGGTTGTGTATTTTAATGCTAATGTTTTTTCTATGATTTTTCTACAAGGACCTTTGAAAATGTGAAAAAATGTTTCATTATAAATTTTAAAAGAAATTAAAAAAATACGATATGAAATTGAAATTGTAAAAAATTAATTGTCATTGGATAGAGTATTCAATTAGGAATCCATCGACCTTAAATCAACCACCTAAGATGAACGAGATGGAGGGGTTTCACTCTTTGGCGCTGTAGAAAATCCTAAAGCAAGAGGGCTAAAATTGATCAATTTAAGTTCGATGGAGCTTTTTAAAAACATCGATGAAGGGCTATAGCTCTATTGTTCCTTGAGATGTTCTTGGCTAGGGAACCGCGACAAGGCACCCTATGGAAGTGGTACACTTCCTCGATTTATGATAACATGAATAATCTAGTAGCCAGAGGGGGTAACCCTCGTACACAAGTTATTCAGTAATGCTCATTTTTTATTTCCAGCCCTAGTTTAACTCCACGGTTCAACGAATTTCATTGAGCATAAATCACTTATTTATACATTAGTATGACTCTTGGATATCAACTTCCAATAATATATGTGGGTGACTCTTCACCTTATTCAGTAACTGAAACTAAAGAAAATATTTACAATAATTTACAAAAGGAACCATAATCCCATAGCATTAGGTTTCCAACATCCCCCCCCACCCGCTAGTAATATAAAAGGGTGTTCATGAGTCCAGGCATCTTTCTAAAATCTTCAAGCTTCTCTCTTCCAAGCACTTTGGTGAAGATGTTTGCAATTTTCTCATTTTGGGAACAATGTCTCAGATGAGTTGTCTTGGACTCTACATAATATTGAATCATATGGTACTTTGTGTTGATGTGCTTCGTTCTATCATGGAATCTAGCATTCTTGGCCAGTTTGATTACATAAGTGTTTCCAATCAATAAGGAGTAGAATTCACCTATTTCTCTTGCAAATCTTCAAGTATTTTCCCAACCCACACAATCTCCTTTATTGATTCTACCACAACTACATATTTAGCCTCTATTGTGGAATCTAAATATAAGAGACTATTTGTGTGATCTCTAGGAAACATTTGAGATCCAAGACTCATGAGTTAACTTGAATTAGACACACCATTCTCTTTTTTTCCATCAAAGTCTAAATCATAATAGCCAATCACTATGAGCTCATCCACCTTACAAAAATTCAGTCCAAAAGATGGAGTCTGCTTCAAGTATTTTATAACTCTTTTAGTAGTAGGCCAATGTCCTTCGCAGGGATTTTACATAAACCCGGAAAGGATCCCAACAAAAAATGAAATATTTGTCTAGTGGTGGTAAGGTAGATAAGACTTCCCACAAGTTGTATGTACTTGGTTGCATCCTAGAATTCATTTCCCTCTTTTATTGTGAGCTTCAAATTCTGTTCCATTGGAGTAGAGAGAGGGTTGCACTCTATCATTCCAAATCTATTCAACAACTATCTTATGTACTTCTTCTAGGAGATGAATATGTATTCAATATTTTGATTAATTACAATTCCCAAGTAGTAGTGGAGATGTCCCAAATATTTCATTTAAAATCCCTTCTTCAATTCTTTCTTTATGGATAGAATTTAGATTTCATTGTTCCTTGTCATCAAAATATCATCTACATACACCACACGAATCTATACAATAGATATTCCAAATTTCTTTACAAATAATGTTGCATCATCAAGATTAAAGTGTTTGCAATTTAATTTTAGAAGATGCTCAGTTAACTTTACATACCATGTGCGAGGTGCTTGTTTCAGGCCATAAAATGACTTAATGAGTTTGTATACATTTTGTTCTTATCCCTTCACTATAAATCCTTCTAGATGAGACATGAAAATATTCTCTTTCAATTCTCCATTCAAGAAAGCAGTCATCACATCCATCTAATGAATTTTCCACCCATTATGTGTATACGAGTACAATAGAGTGCGAATGGTAGCACATTTTGTTGTTGGGGAGAAAGTCTCTTCCTAGTCAATGGATTATTTTTGTGCAAATTTTTTTTCCACAAACCTCACCTTATGCTTGTCAAGTGAGCCATCTGATTTGTACTTGTTCTTGTAGACCCACTTGAAGCCAATTGGTTTGGTTCCAAATGGAGGGTCCACCAACTTCCACGTCCCATTCTTGATGAGAGCATCATATTCATTTTGTATGGATTCTTTCCACTCATCATGAGTAGTAGCTTCATCAAAGGAAATTAGTTCAAGACTAGCATATAAGTTCAATTCACAATCATACAAAACATACAATTATCTTCTACATCACCTGAATTTGAATTATTTGCATCTCCTCCATCTTCTTGTATGGTCAAACTTCTCGTTACTATCTTTCTAAATTCACCAGGATGAACAATTTCAAGTGTATTTATGACCCATTTTGAAACTTTCCATGAAGGTTCAGGTTGCTCAGTTGGTGGTGCTTCATTCTCTTCAAGGTTCAATCTTCCAATCCTCTCAATCACATTATACAATTGAACCTCTTATAATGGTGAACTGGCAAGAAATTCTTCATGAGGGGTAGATGGTTCTGTAAAAGGAGATTCCAAATATTGATCCAAGATAGGGATCCCCCCTTCAAGATGTGAAATCTCGTTATCAAATTCATGAAAGAACTTTGTGGGGGTAAATTGTTCCAAACGATCAAGTTGCCTCTGAATAGACTTTCCATTTTTATTCATTTCAAGAAAAATGACATCCCTGGAAAGTATAATTTTTTTGCTTACCCCATCATAAAGATGATATGCCTTTGTGGTATTTGAATACCCAAAGAAAATGCACTTTCGACTTTGTGCACTGAGCTTGTTTCTTTGTTCCTTTGGGATCAAGGCCTAACAGGTGGAACCAAAGACACTGAGATGCCTCATTGAAGGAATGTGGCCATACCACTTCTCATATGGATTCTTTGTTCCATAGCATGAGTTGGAATTATATTCCTCAAATAAACTGCACATAAAACAACATCACCCCAAAACATCAATTTCACATTCTTGACAAATAGCATGGAGCATACCATATTCAAGAGTGTTTTGTTCATTCTTTCTATCACATCATTTTGTTGAGGATTGTATAGAACTGTAGTTTGATTCCTCATCCCATGTTGACGGATCTAGTTTTAAAATTAATTAGAATTTTTTTCTCTTTCATCATTAGTCTGAAGGCTACCAATGTGAGACTGTGCTTCATTTTCAATCCATATATGAAATTTTTTAATGTTTCATATGCCTCGTCATTTTCTTTAGTAAATAGACCCAACACATCCTAGTGTAATCATCAACAAAAGTCACGAGATATTTAGTACCATTTGCAGAAGGAACAAACATGGGGCCATAGAGGTTAGAGTGTATCAACTCTAGTTTTCTACATGCTTTGAAATTTGATGCATGAAAAAAATGATGCTTACTATGTTTTCCAAGAATACAAGCATCCAATTGTTTCAAATTCTTTGGAATGGTGAGAAAACCAAAATCACCATTCTTTTTCCACAATCAAAGACTATCATAGTTGATGTATCCATATCTAGCATGCCATGAAAGACTGGAAGACAATGTACCTTCTTCATGCTAAGAGATTCAAGCAAAATTTTGAATTCTTGCAGATGTTCCTTTTAGCTTCAACAATTTCTCATCTTCATATCTAGTCATGATGACTTGGTTGTTAGAGTATCTCCTTATCTCAAGTATCTCATCAAACATGTGGATGGAATGGACTTGTTGTCTAATGTGCACCAGGGACAACAAGTTTCTTTTCAACTTTGGAAGATAGAGAACATTATGCAATAGAAAGTCATAGTTTGAGGCCAATGGAGCTATTTCCCTTCGGCTTGAGAATGAACTTATTTGCAAAATACACTACAATGTCTACATTTTCATCCAATTCTTCAAAAAAATATCTTCTAAATGTCATGTGGGAGGTTGCACCAGTGTCAAGAAGCCAAGTATCTCTCCAAGATCCAAATGAAATATTGGATGTGACTTCATTTATTCCAACATTACAATGGGCAACAATAAAGTGAGCAGACTCATGATATTTAACAGTCTCATGAGATTTACCTTTGTCTTCTTTCTTTTGGTTATGCTTCACTTTAGTCATCTCCCATGGAGACCAACAATGATCTGCATGATGTCCATTCTTGCCACATCGTCCAAAATGAAGATCGATTCTTTTGTTGTGATTGTTTTTATCCCCCTACCTCTGAAATGATTTCTTCCATGTCCCCTCTTACTGTTTTCTCGACCTTTAGAATAATTATTTGATTGATTATTCCCTTTTTGGGTAAGGTACAAGGTCTCTCCATTGGGATGAATTGTCTTCTTTCTTAAGGCTTTCTCTATTTTTGCAATATTCTCCACAAGAGTGTCAAAAGTGAGGTATTTCAATTTGCCATTAGCTTGAAGTGATTCAAGGTAGTGTGAATGTGTGGGGTAGAGGTACTTGACGAAGGTAGTGAGAGTAAGGTCTACCTTCACATCGGTGGCATTGATGTCATGCATGGTTTATCTAATCTTAGATCTTGCAGTCATTGTATCATTATGCTTCACCTCTAGGTTGAAGAGATTGAACATCAATTGAATTAGCTCCAATTCTGAATGGGGGTCATACATATCTTTTAAATTCTTTAACGAATCATAATATTTTTTAGTAGGTGTTTTATGTTGACTCACTTTTCACTTACTATAGCAGCGATCAATGCATGTGCCTTCTTGTCTCTACTCTTCCATATGGAAATATCTTTATATGTTGTAGGTTGTCTTAGTGCAATGATTATAGGGCCACCTGCTCCTTCAACAATTTATCTTTCACAAATTCCATCCAACATATTGTTAAAGGTGAATGTGTGCTTGATCTTCCTCAACTATTTTGGGTACTAGTCCTTGTCCGTAAGCACTTCTCCGACAATAGAAGCCAAAGAATACATCTTTGACAAAACATTCTACAATGAGAAATATAGCCTCTATAACAAACAACCCAAATAATATAAGGTACGGGTCTAACTCTTTGTGACCATTTATAGTCTAGTACAAAAATATCTTAATCCATACTGCAATAAACTATCTGCAATACAATACTACTATCAGGTCTAAGTAATGCACTCTTATACGATCTCTCGTGGAAAATCAACTTTATAATAATAAAATTTGGAATGACGTAAATAAAAACAAGTATTTATGTTTCAAAGCATGGCACACCCATCATGCATAACCATATAAATCAAGTATCAACCTCCAGAATTGCATTTAGCCTACTCAAATATGTGACATTGAGGAGAAAGAAACTGACAACCAACTCAAGAGCAATATATAAATCGCAAAACTTTCAACCCCAAACAAATATTTGAATTATGGTTTTTTGTTATTGTCTCTTTCTACTTAAGTATCAATATTATAAACCTAGGAATATAAGACAAACATGAAATCATGATGTATGGGAAGCTTCTACCAACTGCATCTATTTAATATTTAACAAATGGTTTGTTGCTATTGTTATGGTTTTATTGTTATGATTCAATAGTGCCAGCCTAAAGAACAAAATGTGGGCACTAACTAGCTAAGCTCGTATTATCAAGAGCTACCATGCGCGGCGGGATACCATAGGGGAAAATGCAGTGCAAACAAACCATGTGATATATGATTTAAAAACACAATATAAACAGACTACGTGATATAGCCAAATCCTAATCCCGGGTCACATACACACAAACAAACCAACATGCAGAGACATATATGAGGCCATGAAATGAAACCATATGCATGTAGACCAGATAAAAATGACAGAGATATACCATAACGATGCTCTCAAACATAGTGTGAATAGAACACAGGAAATGAGACACGTACTTGAATTAGGGTTTCTTGCTTGGAGATAAATGTGGAGAGGAAATGAAACATTTGGTTGGAAGAAGAGATAACATACAACTCTGAATATTACTCTCATAGGTGTAGACCAGAGAAGCTCGAGACAAAAGGGAATACTAAGGAGTTAGACTAGAAGGACAGTCTGAAATCACTCATGGAGTTAGAAAAGAAGGCCAAAGCTCTGACACCACTGTCAAGCCTGTAACTCCAAGGTTTGATGAATTTCATTGAGCATAAAATCTCTTATTTATATATTAGTATGACTCTTGGCTTTCAGCTTCCAATACTAAACATGGTTAACTCTTCACCTTATTCAATAATGACTCTTGGCTTTCAGCTTCCAATACTAAACATGGGTAACTCTTCACCTTATTCAATAATTGAGACTAAAGTAAATATTTATAATAATTTACAAAAAGAAACATAATTCAATAGGATTAAGTTTACAACATTTATGAATAATAAAAATAAAGACAATCTTGTATAAGTATGAATATGGAAAAGAAGAACACGCCACACAGTTAATCAAATTCAAGAGAGCACTATATCCTATTATTTCAAGCTATCAATTTTAAGAGGTGACATAAATAAAGAAGCTACTTCAGCACTATCAAGTAATGTCTGAAAATAAAACAGTAAAGGATACTGTGAATGAAGGGTAGTAACCAAGATTCATATAACTTTAGACGAAAGATTTACGAGTATCAACTTGATACTGTGATATGTCATAATAAAACCTTCAAGAACTCAATGTTTTAGATCGTGTACAGTGGAATAATAAATACCATATCATTATGCAAACAATCAGTGCTCAACGCATTGATAATCTTTCTCATGAAAAACTTTGAAGACATAACATCATGAGATAATATATATCATTCATGATTGAAACATACATTATCTAGACTTTAAAGAACATGAAAAGTAAATACGTGATGAAAAATTGAATTAGTCAAGCATTTATAAACCATTACGTTTAGATAAGTTTCATTAACACAATAAAAATAACCGAGAAAACAACCTTGAAATGATAAGGAAGATCACAAACTTGAAATAACAAAGGGACGAATCCTATTTCCTTAGTAAAATTCTGCATAAATGTTTCTACATATTACTCATTACTTAAAAAATACTATTAGCAAACTAAAAGCAAAATTTAGTTCTCTCCCCAGCAGACCCTTTCTTTCACAGTTTTCCTAGGCTATATAGCCTAAGATTCTATCTTTCAATCTACTAGAAAATGCTAACAACATAAAATAGACAACTTTAATAGATTTTTCTTGATACAAATGACACAAATTTGTTTTATGTCCTAATTTACTCAAAGGCTTTGGTGTCAATTGTCCTCTATCATTTGGTTTTGATCTTCTATCTATTTTGAGTCGACTTTCTCTGGTTTTTATCTTCTATTTATTTTGGTCAACTTTCTCTATGATGTTATGATGTGGGAATTTCCTTATCCAACCTCGATACTCGCTTGGGCTTAAATTTTTGGATATTGCTCCAATCTTGACTTGTTGGATATGCAAAATGCAACATGTTTTGTATGCTGTATGTTCTAAATATAATTGATAAGACATATGAGATTTATTCCAAAACAAACACTTCAACTAGGCCAATATACTTGAATCATAAACAATAAATCAACTGAAATCATAAACAATAAATCAATTAATTTTTTCTTGTGACATGTTCATCTTGATCCTCAAAAGCCTTTATTTCTCCCGGACCAGCCTTGAGGTCATTGTACTAAGTCTCATCTCCGAACAATCTAATATCTTTTGTCCACAGTGACAGTAAACTTGCTTTGTAAGTGGGCGTGAACTGCACTTTATAATCTCTGGTTGCTTTATTGAATTGAGTGGCATTTTCTTCAGTGACCAGGATCAATTCCTTTTTTATGTGCACCTTTTGGATATCCATAATGATTTATGTTATATATTTGATCCCAATTGTGGTAAGATTCTCTTGAGACATGGAATTAAGTAATTCAATCAATTGATTGGCATATTCTTCTTTGTTATTTTCATTTGTACAACATTTGTTTATATCCAGTTGTGCATTCTTTACTAGAATAGACTCTGCCACATTATAAAAATTAAACATGGGTTTAAATTTATTCATTTGATCAATAATTCGATTACAAAGTTCAAACCTGGAATCAATAAAAAAAATTGCTTCCATGGCATCTATTGCAACATGTCTGGAAATTTCCTTTTCATTTCTTCTAGTTGATTGGCCAACGTCTCTGTGCTAGATTTCTTTTCAGAAAGTTGAGACTGTAATTCTTGCACCACAGTGTCTCTTCCCTTTAAGACTTTATGCAAATTTTCTACTTTCTCTTCTTCAGCTTTCTTCTCCATCTTCAACACTTGAATCGTTGCAGACAACTCTGAGATCTTGGTTTTGTAAGAAACAAGATTTTCAAACATGTAATCAACATTGTCTCCATTCCTTGAAATATCCATTATTTTATCTTCAACATCAACAATATCATGTATTTGAAATATATCATATAATGGTCAAATAATGGTCTACTTTGAGACCTCTTCTCCGCTATGTTACCAGAAACTAGAAACCAGAAACGAAACTAGAAACGAGAACCGAGAAATGCAGTTTGTAGGTTTTGCACATACAAGAAACGAGGAGAGAGAAAAACAACAAAACTGAAGGTGAAGAAGAGCTAGGAAATCACCTTCAATGTGTCGTTTTTATTTATTTGACAAATTTAATTAAAACAAAGCATTCATCCCCAATATTCTTCACATAAGTGAAATTGTAATGAACAAATTCAGTCATAATAAAGTAGTAAAGGAGAAAAATAACCAGCATTAGTATTAGATAAAACTTACCTTAACTTAACCAACATGGTCTCTAGCAAACAAGGTTTCAAAAAGCATCAAAACAAAGTATACCATAAATGCAATTAATTATTGCAATATTTTTAAAAGAGATCATACAGATTCAAATTAAAATTTCATAAGAAGTAAACAACAGGATACTCTCATTTTGATGATGGATCTAATATCCATCACTTAGCTAGAGCAAAGGTCACACTATTGTGGCCATGAATCTATGAATGAAGAGATAGGGTCAAGCAACTAGTGACAAATCCAAAGACTTAGAATCACAAACTATGCAAGGAAGCAATAATGCAGAATGAATCTCCAAAATCCCCAATAAGGAGAAGGTGTAGTTTTTAAATGTCCATCTCTTAATTGTAATTGAGTTGTCTAACAAGCAAACAAATTCTGCATATACTAGCATCATCAAATATATTTTTTTGTCTCAGTTATGCTCAAGAAATGTAAAAGTCCATCTCTGAATTGTAATTGGGTGGTCTAACAAGCAAACAAAGTGACCCATATACTAATATCAACAGATAGATTTGTTTTCTCTATGTTATGTTATTCAAGAAAGGTTTAAAAGACTGAATGTTTTTTAATAAAAAATGGCATCATTTTTTTTTTTAAATATTTACATGAAGGGGATGTCTCTCCAACACAACTAGAGACAAAGGCTTAATGTTGTCTCTACAGATTCGACATTCGTCTAATTTCCACATAATATTATTAACAGTAACTGTCTCTACAAATTCGGCATCCGTCTAATTTCCACATTATATTATTAAGAGTAAATTTGAAGAAGATGAAACTTGAGGTTATAATAAATGATTCATACCTAAGTAAGCGCCACAATAACCTATTCAAATCCACATCTCCTCAATCGTTGTAGTCCTCCTCAACTAATGTAATCCAACCAACGCCGAAACAACTGTCTCCACCATATCGTATGTCTTGGTTGCTCAACACCCAAAAAAAACTGTGTGTGCACCATATCGCATGTCTTGGTTGCTTTGTAATCCCTCCATGGGCTACGGTGGGGCAAACAACAATTGTTTCTTCTCTGTGAAACCAACCAAGGGAGAAGCAACTTGAACCTTATCTGGAAATCGCCATTACATATCGGTGAGCTTCTAGCAATGACTGGCTAGAGCTTGTAGCACTGACTGGCGGCACTGACTCCTGGCTATGACCTTATGGAAGCTATGATCGACAATGACAACTGGAAATGTGCTGCTATGTATTGCATCTAGTGCTATAGTGACCCTATGTTCCATATATTAAAATATTAAACCCCGTCCCTTCTACATGTCTGTCTGTCCTTTTTTCTCTCCATCCGTCCGTCCGTCCGTACGTACGACCACTGCTCTCATAAAACTGGTAGTCAATAAAATCAAATCAATAACTTGGTTTGTCTTGACTGATAATGGCTGCTTATGTTGTCCTTTTGGACTTGGCGGAAGGTTCAAGGCAAAAGGCTAATTCCTTCCTTATGTTGGACTAGTTGATTATTTTGATGAACGGAAAGGGTTACAGACTTTTGTTGGACCTGGTTAGGCTTCTAATGTCCTTGTTGAGGCAGATGATGAAGGCCTAAGGTGAGATGAGAGGTTCAGGGGTAAAAGTAGAAGGCATCTGGTGAGAGGTTAAAGATGATTGCCAATACATATCGGTTTTGAGGACCTCAGCAACGTCTCAGCCAAAGAAGTGCTTTGGACTTTGAAGTTCCATGCAGGGAAGACAGGAATTTGTGCATTCAATATCATTAAATTTTTCTTCTACCATCTTACCCTTTATGTCATGTAGAAGGTAACCATCTCCCACCATTCATTACCGACTGGAGACAAATAGACGAATCAGAAATGAAATGAAACGAGACCAGTTCCCTGATAAATTGAAAACTGTTTTTGGGAAAACGTCATGAGAAACGAATCGTTTATGAAGAAACTGTTTTTCAACTTTAGAAATGGGGACGTCCGTAGAAAACGTCGGTTTCCGTCGCGTCTCCGTTTCTGTCCCATTTTTTTCTCAAAAACGTGAACTACTGTCCCGTTTCAGGTAACACTACTTCTCCATGATTTCTTGATTTAACTTGTGAAACTGGGCTGCATGTTCTTCTTTCATCTTGTTAATTTCATTTATGAGCTTATCAATACTCTAAGAGAGACGAGAATTCTAGTCTTTTAGTTTTCCATTTTCTAGAATGACAACTTATTTTTCTTCATGAGTTGCAATAAGCTCAGAAGATTCTACATGCTCATCCTACAGGATTTTTGTGCCGAGAGGCGCTCTACAGCCGAGTATGAGGGAGATCTTGTAACGTTTGTCGATATTTTGCATCGAGAGGTACTCTATAGCCCAGTATGAGGGAGATCTTGTAACGTTTGTCGATATTTTGCATCGAGAGGCACTCTATAGCCCAGTATGAGGGAGATCTTGTAACGTTTGTCGATATTATTGTCGACCATAAATAATATTGTTCCTAACAAAAACGAATAATAAAAAATAATATATATTATGTCGGCCATTAATAAAAAGACGTGTTTTCGTTTGAATGAAATAAATGGCTATATAATACACCAAATCTAATATACATCAAAATTAATTTGGGTCAAGAATCTGCAGCCAAAAAAAGGGAACCAATGAAGAAGGAATCTGAGCAAGTAAACATTTCTGCGAATAGGTAATTTCCTCGCCATTCTCTACCTCCAGCCTAGATCCAAATCACTGTTGTGCCTTCCCCTCCCGCACCTTCCCTCCACTCTCCCGCAGCTCCCCGCCCCTGCACTCTACCGTAGCTCCACGTGACCTACAGAGCCTCGCCTCCTCCGCGACATCCAGCTGCACCTTCCCTCCACTCTCCCGCGACCTCCAGCTGCGCCTTCCCTCCACTCTCCTGTGTAGCCCTCAAGCTCCACTTCGCCTGCGCAGCCCTCCCCTCCTCTGCGACCTCCCCTTCAGCCCTCCCTCTGCATCCCTGCAGCTCCCCGTCTCCCTCCTCCCGACCTCCCTCCTCTGCGACCTCCCCTCCTCACCTCCTCTACGACCTCATCTCCCCTCCTGTGCAACCTCCTCCGCGACCTCCCCTTCTCCCCTCCCTCTGCAGCCCTCCTCCTCCCGACCTCCCCTCCTCTGCCGCCCCCTCCTCACTTCCACCATCACCTACATCATCGCCTTCGCCCTGCACATGTTTAAAAATTAAATTTTTGAATTTTTAAATTTTAACATATTAAAAATTAAATTTAAATTTAAATTAAAATAAAATTTAAATTTAAACTACATTTAATTTTTTTAATTTTAACATATTAAAAATTTTAATTTTATATTTATATAAATAAACATATGTATAATAAGAACTATGTATAAGTTTATATATAAGTTTGAATGCATGGATAACTAATGGTGGGATGCATGATAAGTTTTATACTAAGCATTATCCATTCATTTATATATAAGTTCTTTACTATGTATAAAAAGAACTATCTGTGGTATAGTGGTAAGGGTGTTGGGATAATGGGCATGAGGTCCAAGGTTCGATCCTCTTAGATCACCTAATTTTTTTGAAAATATATTGAATTTTATACTTGCATAGATTTTAGTGTATGGTTTTTTATAATTGCGTAGATTTCAGTGGATGGTGTTTTATCATTGCATAATTTTCAGTGTAGTTGTTATTCCTTGGATGCATTGATTTCAGTGTAGATTTCATGGATGCAAAAATTTCAGTGTGGATTTCATAGATGCATAAATTTCAGTGTATATGTTAATGCTTGACATTTTTTCTATAAAGTCTGAACTAAAAATGGAAGATGTGCATGCGGAAGATGCTATGAGACAAACAAGAGAAGAAAATAGAACGTCGAATGTCAGAAAGCATATCAAGGAAGAAAATCTAATGAAATGAAAACAAAAGAACGAGAAGAAGACTTGAAACGAAAAGCAGAACAACAAAAAGAATATCGAAAAAGAAATTTGGACGAAATGACAGTAGAAGAACGAAGAAAACGAAACGCAGATCAACAAAAAGAATATCGAAAAAAAAAGTTAGAGGAATTGACAGTAGAAGAACGAGAAGAACAAAGAAAATGAAACGTTGACCGACAAAGAGCATATCGAGAGAGAAAGTTGAAGCAGTTGGAAGAACAAAGAAATCAAAATGTGGAACAACAAAGAAATCAAAATGTAGAACAACAAAGACAATATTCAACCAACATACCCGTAGAACCAACTGTGGGAGATGCTCAACGTGTAACGGTCAGAGAGCGACGTGTTGATGACATGGTCCAATGTCAATCAGTTCCAATTACTAATATGGTCCGAGATAAGGAGATTGAAATTTACAATAATATATCGGTACCATCGGAAGAAATGTATACTAGACATCGAAAATTTCGTGAACGAATTGATCAATTAGCAGAAGTTCAAATGTGTCATGTCTACCAGAATTCATATGCTGGAATACAAGTACGTAATACAAGTACAGGTCCAATGTGCGTGCGATGTCTAAGAGAGGGATCTAATCATAGATTCTCAGCTAGGAACCACATGGATCCAGGAACTCAACCTCATGTCCTTGAAGATCTCACACAAGTTGAAGAGATGTTGATAGCACGTGCAAGTCCAATTTTGCAGGTGATGCATTCAATAGGTGGAAAATACAAATATAGAGGACACACCATTAGTTTTCCGCAAGAGATTAAAGATGTTTCCAAGAAATTGCCCCGACATATTAACAACTTGGACTTAATGGTCGTTGTGCGGAAAAAAGGACGACAAGGATCCAGTTATGATTTCACTTTTAGAAAAAAAAGAGTTATGGATGCATTATTATATAAGATTCAGAATGATCCATATTATTGATATGTTTGAGTTGATTATGATGCGGTAGAAGAGTTACCTGAAAATGCAACAGATATCTCACATATGCTTAATTCTGTTACTCTTCCCAATTTTGACGACGACACAGAATTTGCAATGTTGGAAGGGATACCAGGAGTTGATGACATGTTAGATGGTTTACAAACAACTTCTTTTGCATCAAGGATTCCAAGCGCACCACGAGAGATAGAAATTATTAGAGCATGGGAAAATAATCCTAATCCAGATGAAAATAACGCAAATGATAAATCAATTGATGTGCTTAACTGGCCCGGCATTGGCTCATCTCCGATTAACGAGTATAACATTGTTGGGTTATTTGAAATGGCATTTCCATCATTTTTCCCTAAAGGAGAGGGAGATTGGTTACAACCATGAATGTGAAATGTCCATCTACATGAGTATGCAAAACATCTTCTCAGATATCGTGATAATAGATGTGGAAGGCACCCTTGCTTCAGATATTTTTTACTAAATATCATAATGATACATCGTGCTCAAGCTTCCTCAACAGTTTTTGTCAAAAAAAATATTAGTGAACCTTCCACGACAATGGAAGAGTTACGACAACATTTACGAAATCTTCCAGATTCAATATTGGGAGAAATATTAATGAGATTTGGAACAATATTAAGAGGTACACGTGCATATTGGAGCAAGTGTCGTCAAGAGTTATCTGACTTGATTCAACAGATAGGTTGCTCGATAATATTCTTCACACTAAGTGCAACGGATATGCAGTGGCCTGATTTGCATAAGTTAATGCCAGGCACAAGTCCTACAGATCCACGTGAAACAAGAAAATGGCGACGTCAAAATGTAATTGATAATCCTCACATTGTAGCACATTATATGCACTTGAGACCTACAATGTTTTGAGAAGAGGTTTTCGAACATTTTCATCAAGCTACATATTATTGGAGTCGCTACGAATGGAAACATCGTGGATCTCCTCATGTCCATGGGTTTCTTTGGTTAAAAAATGCTCCCAACATGGACACTTTGAATTGGGATGATCCTAGAGAAGTCATATCTTCAAAAAATTATTTCGACAAATGTGTGCATGCAATAAATCCATGTCAAGGACATCAACGAAATATTCAAATTGGAGATAATGTAGATGATCATCCTTCTGTAAAAGACACGGAACAAATATTTCAATCAGATCCAATGATTGATTATGAAGAACTTCTTAATTGTGTTGAGCGTCATATTACTTGCAATGAGAAAATTTGTCTTCGAAAGAAGGGAGGAATAATGGTATGTCGGTACCATGCACCATGGGATCTATGTGACCAGTCAAAACTTTACATTGATGAACAAGGAGAAAAAAAGTATCAACCTAGACGAAATGGTGACAGAGTGAATACACACAATCGTGAAACACTGATGATGTGGAGGGATAATATAGATTGGCAGCCTGTACTTTCCAAGCATGTGTTATTAATTACATAGAAAAATACGTTGCTAAATCTGAAAAGGGATCGGAAACTTTCCACAATATGTTGATGTGGGTCTCTTCTATCCAGAATCCAAACGAACCAGCAGCACGTGCATATAAAAGTTTGTTGTGTGAATCCATTGTTGATAGGGACATTGTTGATAGGGACATTGGTGTACAGGAGACATGCCATTTGCTTCTAGAGATTCCTCTTTCAGAATGTAGTCCTCTTTTTGTGGTTCTAAATGTTGGTATGGAGGTTTTCAAACAAGTACAAGTTGATACATATAATGTCGACAATGATAATTCTCTGATTGATGCATATACTAAGCGACCTGAGAATATGGAGCAACTTACATTGATAGATGTTTCAAAATATTGGTCATATGATAAACGTCGACAGGGGGGGGGAAATGGTTACCACGAAGGAATGCATCTATTGTACATGTGTTTCCTAGATTTTACTCTATTCCTAATCGAAAAGATGAGAAGTTTGTCGAATTCTGTTGGTTCGAGTTGGTTTTGTACAAGACATTTCGTGACTTTCAAAAAGATATAGGCCACACATCTGATGAAACAGTACAGAATTGGAAAAATTTGCAATATATACCTTGGCATGTTTATCACAAACTTGTGCCTACATATGCTCGAGTTGAATCTGACGAAGAAGAAGAACATCCAAATCCACAAAGAGATTCCAGGCAGCATGAATGGGAGATCATATGTGGATTATATCAAAATCAATTTATAAATTATAATGAGTTTGAGATGCTTGGACATAGGGATCTTGATCATATGAATGATTGGAACACTGCTTTTGTAGATGAAGAGACCTCTAGTCGTGCAATTCATTTCATCTTTGATATGCGAAAATTGAAAAATATTTCTACTAATCAACATGCAAAGTCTTACTCAATTGATAGTTTGGGGGATAAGCAAATAATAGCATACGATGTTATCCTTGAGCATTATAGAACGGGTGTTGATCCACTACGCATGATAATACAAGGAACTGTAGGTACCGGAAAGCCATATTTGATTGGAGCCATTAAAAATACACTTGAAAATCTCTCGCATCCAAGGAAAATTCCATTACTTCTTCTAGCTCCTACATGGGTGGCAGCTTTCAACATATTTGCAAGAACAGTTCATTATGCACTTCATATATTGATCAAAGAAATTAATCATTTACGAGGACCGAGTTTAATTAACTTACAAGAAGAGTTGAGGAATGTTAAATATATTTTGATCGATGAAATGAGTTTTATGGGAAAAAATCTATTAATCAGAATAGATTCAAGACTTCGCCAAGCCTTCCCAGAAAATGCTAATATACCTTTTGGTGGAAGATCAATTATATTGGTCAGTGATTTGGGACAATTTCCACCTGTCATGGATAAGCCTGTATAAGCATCGGAAGGTATTGCAAAAGAATTGTGGAACACATTCAAAACAGTTGTGACCCTCAATACCGTGTTTCGACAGAATGGACAAAGCAATGAACAAATATATTTTCGTAAATTTGTTAATGAATATTAGAGATGCAATTCCAACGATAGATGATTGGAAATTACCGATTACTCGTACAGATACTTCCTTACATGCTACAATGGAAAAGTCCTTCGATAAGGAGATACATTTGTTTGCGACAAATGATGATGTAAATTGTCATAACAAGCGTTTAATAAGAAGCCTAAACTGTCCCATTGCGACCAATATTGCTACATCTGTAAGAAGCAACTATTCTATGGAAATAGATGAAGAAGGGTTGGAACTTGAATTACTTATAGCCATAGGAGAAAGGGTAATGCTCACATCAAACCTCTGGAATGATGCAGGACTCGTCAATGGTGCTCTTGGAGTTATACAACAAATTGTATATAACCATGGAAGTTCGCCTCCAGAACCACCCACGTATGTTTTAATAAAATTTGATAATTATGTGAGGGTACCATGGGATGAATCGTTTCCTCAAGTTGTTCCTATTACATCTATCGAAAGAGGTAATAAAAAACAACTTCCATTGAAATTTGCTTGGGGTTTAACAATCCATAAGTCACAAGAATTGACATTGTAGAAAGCTACTATTAGTATTGGAAAGTAAGAGAGGCAAGGTATGGCATTTACATCAATATCTTGAGTTAAAGATTTGGCAGGTCTACGATTTCAACCTCCATTCTCATATGATCGATATGAGAAGATGACAAAACTACCAGGTGTGAAGATAATAAAAGATGAAGAAGATAGATTGAGAATGATCACGATGTGAACCATATTTTCATTTATTTAATCCTTGCAAAATTATTGTCTCTATTTTCCAGTTTAACAATTTACTCAATCCTTAATACTTATTACTTACATTATGATAATCCTCATAATTGTATCTGTGTTTTCAACTTAACCTGTTCCTTACAATGCTGATCAAACTCCAGTCTTGTGTCACCGCCCACGACTGGAACCGGCCTAGATCCAAATCCTAGGCTCTATCAAGCGCCGAGAGGGATCAAATCTCCCAAGGTGCAAACCTCTTCTTAGGTATTTCACTCAAGGAGCTATTCGAGGAGAGGTTTGCACCTCGGGAGATTTGATCCCTCTCGACGCTTGATAGAGCCTAGGATTTGGATCTAGGATGTTAAATTTAGACTTTAAAATTTTAATCTCAGTGTCCTTTGATTCCAAATTTTTTTTGACATTGGAAATTGTATTGGAAGAACCCACCAAAGAGACAATCTTGTTCTCATGCTCCTTAGTTATGGTTAATCTGGCCTTTTAATGATCTTCTCATGTTTAATCTTCTTTTCCATATTTTCGACCAAATTCTTCAACTTTTTAACATTGACTGTTGATTGAATTAACTTCTTAGAAACCATTTCTCTAGTTTTCAGGTGCCATTCAATCATATCCACTACATTCACTTGATTAACATCAATTTGCATTGTAGTAGTCTTGTATTCATCCTTCTTTAATGTAACATTGGTTTGAAGGACTAATAAATTAAACTTGTTTTTCTCATAGTTTATCGAAGCCAAGAATCTTGGGACCATTCTTTCTCCTAACAACTCTTGGGAACCTGAATAAGATTTCAAGTGTTTCACGCTTTCTATCAAAATCAATTTATGAGACATTGGAAAACTTGATGGTGTAACTCAAACAACTGGCTCCTAACTTGTTGTTGGCTCCAATTCGTGCAAAAGCTAGTGCACTAACTTCGCTGGAAAATATTTTATTGTTCAACATTATTCTCACAATGGGACATTGAAACTAATTGTGAATCTTGCTTTGGAAGCTTCACCATTTTTAACTTGGATCACTTGAATCAAGTTCTAGTTCACCTGCTTCTTGTTCACGAACTTGTGTAACTTATGTACCTACAACTGATATTTTTGAAAATCTATCTTTATGATCTCAAAATTTTCATCCTCTATTTCTAATAATCCAGTTGAAATGGATTTAGAAACTTAAGGTTTAGTATCCCGTGTTTTTCCTTATGAGACATCATACATACAAATCAAATTGTACACTTCTTCCCATGAATATTTGTTAGCTAACATTTCATCTGTAGGGTTCTTATGGTGAACATATGGCACAAAACTTTGCTCTATTCTCAGCTTGGATATCAAGTGATGATGGTCATAGTGCTAGATAGATCCTTTTTCAAGATCCAAGGAATTAAGAGCATAATTGACAACTTCAAGAGCAGACCGATGTTTAACAACAAAATTGTAAAATTGTAATATGTACAAGAAGTGTAAAGGTGGACTTATGATTTTTAGAAACAAAATCTTTAATGAATTCTAAGGTGAACAAACAATGACAAATATATATATATATATATATATATATATATATATATATATATATAAAGAGAGAGACTCTTCAAATCCATATACCTTAATGGCAGTGTGATCTTCGAATAAAAACCAATCTGTAATTCTGGTTTTAGGACTCAACTGAAGAATTTCTTTATATTCTTGAGGAATTCTAGGGGAATTTTACCATGAAAATTGTGTAAGCATGTGAAAAGAATTTATTTAAAAAATCCTTATATCCCACCCTAGACTTTGTATTTTGTAGTCCAATCCGCCATTGAAAGTGGATGACCTTCTGAGTGACTGTAATTCAACTTGTGACAAAGCAAAGTACCTCTCCTTAACTAGTTTAAAACCTAGCTGAGCATTGTTCTAGTGCATTGAAACATGAATTGAGTACTCCCACATGTTATATTCCATCCCATCACTACATACCATACAATCCCAAAGTGAAGGGGCATCGAAGTGAAGAAGCATGACTCAAAGAGGAACCAAAGTGATGGGTGAAGTATTGCATCGTGAATGTAGAGTGGAGGTGTCAGCTATGAGGATGAGCTCATTCCATAGCCTCCAATTGTCTTTATGGTACATTGTCATTTCATTAATAATGGAATGATACATAATAAAATCATGGGAGGTCACTTTGTGTTATATCCCCCGTTTTACCATGAATTCCTTTTTCTAGGCATGACAACTCTCCTGTTTTTTCATAAATTTATTTTTTCCATGCCTAATGTAAAGCTTGCATAATGATCGACACTCGACTATTTTTTGTGTGTTAGAAAAATGTCACATTGTCTTTATGGATTATTGTCATTTCATTAATAATGGAATGATACATAATAAAATCATGGGAGGTCACTTAGTGTTATATCCCTCTGTATTATATCGACACTTGACTATTTTTTGTGTATGTGTATGTGTGCGTTAGAAAAATGGCACACTTGCTTAGTTATGTATAAACATAACAAATATTGGAGTTGCATTTCTAGTATATAAATTGGAAAAATATGGACATTTTTTTTATCATTTATCCTCATAAAAATGCTTGAAGTTACATATACAGTCTAGATCAAGAACTGTATATCTGATATAAAAAAAGGTTTAATGGCCAATATATTAATGAATTATTTTGAAACTAGTTAATTTTTTCATGTCATGGGTGAGGACCTTGCTACAAACTCCAATTAATGTTACCAAAAAAATATTGGAAACCAACATATCAATTATTGGAAACTGACATCTCACATATTGGAAATTGACATTTCACATATTGGAAACTAACATCTCAAGTATTAAAAACCAAGATGTCAACTATTGGAAACCGTATTCATAATGAATTTATGATGGCTTGGATTGAAATTAGTTTGTTTTATGAAATGGGGATTAGTATTCATATTTTTACATAAACACATTTAAGTTGATGTTAATAATAGCTTATATTACTATCTATTATTTTTATTTTTCCATGGAAAAAATTCCCAATTTTTATTCATAAATAAGAGGGGAAATCACAGCCTTCATATGCATACATCACATTACATAAATATGCTCTTAAAGAATTCAAAGATATCCAATTAAATAGGTCCTTAAAAGAACATAAAAATGTCTTACAATGAATCAAGATTTCAAGAAATCCTCAATCTTGCTTTTCTTCCCTTTCTTTTTTTCCACCTCAGTCCATCCCATTGGTGATGGATCTACAACTACCATTCACCAAGTAAACCTTCTCTTGATCTGAATCATAGATCTCAAATTCATTTTCTCTTTTCATTCATTTTGAAGAAGTGTGGTAGGGTGTGGGGTGATTTTTGACCTTGGAAGAAACATAAAATAATCTTTCTCTTGGAGACTAGGCAGAGAATCAAATAATAATGTGGAACTTTTGGATTTGTGGCAATGGACCAAAATTTTCATCAAATCAGAGATCAAAGAAGCAACCTGATCCGGATTTATGTGGGAACAAAATAAAATAGCATATACAGAATCAAATATAGAGATATTTTTCAAAGAACACAACGATACAGTAAACATGTATTCTATTAAATAGCGGAAATAGAACATGCTGTAAAATACAACAGCTAGAATGGTAGTATCTATCTCTGAGAAGAGATGTGGCTGCTGTGCTCATTCGTGCCAAGATGATTACAAAAGGAGGCCAAAAGGGCCTATTTATCACAAGCATGAGGGAAATAATACCAAACATCCAAAAACCTAACCCCAGAAGATGAACCATCATAAAGTTTGCGGCCCTAAGGTGGTTAGTTGAACAGTCAACTTCCCGGGGTCATAACTTTTGCATACGATCTCTGTTTGGGGCGCTTGGTAGCCTGTTGGATAGGTCTATCCGAGGAATATGAGGAAATACGAATGGGGACATCCCTAGAGCAAGATTCCCCAAAAAACGTCGTTTAGGGCCTCAAAATGGCTCCAGAAGTTTAGGACCCGAAAAACTGCTAAAAATAGTAAATTACCAAATTTGCCAGAAAACTGTTTTGAGCTAGTTGGAGAAGGTGGGTCACCACCGATATCCACCTGGATCACAACCATTATTGGTGATTCGAGATTAATCATCAAGGAAATGACACATCAAACTACCTTCATAAACTCTTCTCTCTCCAAAATTCAAGACCGGATTTGGAAGAATCTATAAAGAATGCAAAATTTGGATTTTTCTCATGTCCTTAGGTCTCACACTAAGGAGGCAAATGATTTGGCAAGTATCACCATAAAAAAGTTAGAAAGAAGTATTTGTTTCTCTAATGGTGATCTCTCTCATGAACCAATCCCATAAGTTCATGAACATAAGGATTATGTTTGGAAAAGGAAACATTATTGATCGAATTATCCTAGGGACTAAGACCTTTCACAACAGTGGAGGAAAGAAGCTTATGACAGGCATGAGGGGGCGTGTGGCCTCTCCTAAAATCACTCCCCTCACACAGGTGGCATCATCATGGACTAAGCGTCATGCACTGGAAGCATTAAAACCTTTTGATCTCATGTATCCTCCCTCTCTCATTGCTATGATTTGGACAAAGGAGAATTCAATGTGACAAGACAGAATGGGATGGATCTGTATGTTCTACTAGATCTCCCACGAGTGGATTAAGCAAGATCCCCTCTTGAAAATGTATGTAGATCAGGAAATTCAAGGTGGTAAACATTATGAAAGTGGCAGATGTTGCACAACCATCATTTGGAAAGTTCATTGCGATGCGTGGGAGGAATTGGTAATAATTCATAGAATTTGCGAGAGTGGACAGATAAATTGGCATCATCGGGGGCATTTTCTTAGATTTTTGGATAATGTCAAGAGTTCGGTGCGGGAAATAAGTTGTCCGAGTTTTAATCTTGTGGTTGATTCTGCTATAGCAGGGTGGTATTATCAGACAAACAAAGGTATGGACAATGATGGTTGGGTTGAAGATGTTGATTGTTGCACGGAGCAAGGGGTTAGGCGACTTTTTTTCAACTTTAGAAGGCTCAAGCGATGGGTGAGACTTCTTAGGTAGGACATCAAAACTCAACAGAGGCATTAGGATGACTGGCAGGATGAGGAGGAGCGAATCTGGGTGGCATATCGTGGAGATTTCCAGTATCAATTGAGAATTCTAGGGGAGAATTATGAGCGTCATCAAGCCTATTCTAAAGAGCTTAAAGCAAGAATTGTAGCCTTAGAGGAAGCAGTTAAAGCTCTTCGGATGAAACTGAAGGAGAAAGATGCATTAGAGGGTTCATCTTCCCACCGACCGAGTCTACTAAATGTCGAAGAGCATGTTCTCTAGTTTTTATGTTTTGTAAGTTTAAGTTTCTTCTAGGATAGTATGTCAAGTTCTATAGTTATCAATATATAGAAGTTGGAATCAACAATAGGGTCTCTAATTTTGTGGAAAAATAGTTAGTTATCAGTATGGTTTTGAATTTTCATACCAAGGGCCCATAACTTGGATGTATATATGTTTTGATGAGGAGTTTTTCTTCTCTTTTTTAATATAAAATCTACTAACCATTCCTATAAAAAAAGAATAAGTGTCAATGGTTACCACAACCCTCGAAGGAAAGAAATTGGAAAGTTGTACAATATTTGTTCTCAGTTTTATATCATGATTCTTTATTATGGGTTTTCTTAACCTTAGTAGTGGGAAAATATGTCAAACTCTCCTCTTCATCATCCTAAACCTAAAGGTTGTATATTCATAATCCAAAATTTGTATGAATTTGTAATTTCCATGTATCAAAAACATTATGTTTGGAAGGCCTTTACTAAGGTTGATTTCGACACAATAATGAGCATATATAAACAAATCTTGTGAGGTCGTCTTACCATCACCCTTTAAATATATGCCCCATGTATTGCCAATATCTTGCAACATTAAATGGTTCAAAAAAGGAAGAGGTATATTTGGAAACTTGACCCAAGCCAACATTTTGGATACGGTCCACCATAGTAGTGGGATCAAACTCTAAGAAACATGGAGTAATAATCATATCTACTCTTCCCCAAAACCAAGGTCTCGCGTCATATTTTTTTTGTAATCATCCTAGGAATAAATTGTACTACAAAGAAACCTTTAGAGCATAAAAGGGTCTCAAAATATTTGGTCTAGTTAGAATATATGCAATGGTGTATATCTTGCAATCATGGCCAAAATATATCAAGTCTACATATCACTACCTCATATTTAAGTGATAACAAAAGTTCATTTACCTCTAAACACTTGACCTCCAAAACTGGCACCTCATATAGTTTCTCAATAATATATAGATTTGGTAGAATTGGACGTTGTGTTGGTGAAGGAGATGACTTTGATCAAGCTACCTCTTTATAAGAAATTGAGATGGAAGAAGTTGGTAACATAGAACCCACTATACCTCCACTTAAGCACAAGACCAAATATAAGGTAGAGTCCTTATAAATTTTGTAATAAGAGAGAGTGAGTAAATCCTCCATCCGCTTACCCTCATAAAGTAATTGTTGTAAATCCACAGGGATGCCTAGATGTCCCAATGTTTCTGCTTGAGGAGAATGATGTGATATGAAGATTTTTCCAAAAAAGAATTGGATATCCCCTCAATATTCTTCACCATAAATTGATAATCTTTCCTACACCATTTACCTTGGTTAAGGGAAAGAGACTAGGATAGAGGAGCTCCAAGATATGCTTGAAATGTTGATTTACACTCAACAAAGATCAATATGCTCTAAACAATAGTTGATCAAAGCTCATAAATAATAGAGTGACACTAAGGTATGGTCTATCAAAATACATAAATAACATATATAATCCCAAACTATTCCTTCATTCGTAATTTATCATTGAAACACAACCATAAACAGGATCTGAGTGCCTTGCCAAAGCCTAAAAAAGCACTTGGATCGAATCAAAACTTCCATTGCTATGTGGGAAATGAAAATCTTGAAGGGTCCTCGCACGAAGTTGAGGGACCCTTTAGATGCAATTGGGTAAATGCAAAATGCGCGAGAATTGTGTAAATGCACAACGCTCGCGCGTTATGTAAAACTAGGAATGGTGGGCTCTAAACCTGCCATGTCATTTAACATGTAGGATAGGATTACAAAACACGTGAGCGTTATGGTTAATATAACAAAAAAAACAGTGCCGCGGACCGCGACACTGTTTTACCCAAACACAAACACTCGAGCGATTTCGCCTTCCCAAAACGCATTGGAGAAGCTCAACCGAGGAGATTTGGAGGCTCAACAATCCCAAATTCATCTTGCAAGGACGATTGGAAAGGTAAGCATCTAAATCGTTTCCTCAACTCGTCATTAAGTTTATAAATTGTTATGTTGCCCTAATCTAAAAATATTTGTAAATGAAATGCCAAAACTTAAAATTTTAAAATTTTAATGAATTTTACATCCACCCTGTTAGACACAATGGCTCACTGATCACATCAATCATCATTGTCACCTAAAAATATTTGTAAATGAAATGCCAAAACTTAAAATTTTAAAATTTTAATGAATTTTACATCCACCCCGTTAGACACAATGGCTCACTGATCGCATCAATCATCATTGTCACCCAACATATCTGTCTATAACATCATTCTGATTATCATTAATTGTCATAACCCAAGCAAGCATTATGTCCCTGTTTCATGCTGCCCTAGATCAAAATTTTGTTCATCATATGTAGCCCCAATAATCATGAATTCATTCTGTCCATACATATCATCAGCATCTTAGTTTGTACACCAGCAGCACATCAGCATACTGTAGCCCCAATTAATCCAAAGATAAAGGTTAAACTCTAATTTCTACTGTTGCTCCATAAACACCTCATAAATTATAAATATATACATGTATATATTTATTTAGACTTTATTTTTCCCACCTAAATGTGGTCTTCATACCCACATCATCACCATTTTCTTTTGCTTCAAGCATGCCCGCACTAGCTTGTAACTCATGCCCGCAAGGGCCATATTTATGCCTGCAGCCAGACCTTCTTCAATTTCCTGCATGGGGGTCTTTGCCATGCCTCCAGGATGCCCTCAACTTCCACAAACATGCCCGCATATGCATCTTCAAGATGCCCGCATGTCACCTTGTCCACTACCCACATGTCCATTAGCTTCATTTTTGGATGCTCGCAGATGGCATAAGGGATGCCCGCAATCTCCTTGCCAAGTGTCAACTTCAAGCTTCTTTGTTCATGTAACTTGTTATCTCCAAGTCATTCTTGTCTAGGGTATTAGGACCAACTCCAAATGACCACAGTATGGGTCATTTGGCTCATTAGGTGTGCCAATTCCCATCACCTTGTCTTTTGTCTTGTCTTTTCCAAGTCCTTGTCAAGTCACCTTGTTTTCTTGTCGTCATGCCATTTACACCTTTGTCATTAATGTTGTCATGAATGACAATCCTATTCACAAGATAATTTTTTCAGCTGCAACTCACTGGGATGCACCAACACCCCAACAACCATAGATTTACAAATGATATTTCAGACTCTTCTTAAGTCTGCAGATTACATACATCATCAACCAAAATCCCTTGTTTGTTTCCAAAGCACTTCATCATTCTCATCAAGCACTCATTATTCAATATAACTTCATGCTATCTATCAAAAAATATCACCAATTAGATCACATCTTCATTATGTCATCATTATTCATGTCATGTCAATCTGCTGCCATATCTCCATTCATACACATTACACTGTCCATATGCACATCACAACATTATGCCCATATCATTAGTCATCTCTTCATCATTCTACCAGCATGTCTTCATTCTGTCCATCAATAGGATGCCTCAGTTTAACCAATAAAAATACATATCTTTGCCACATCATCATGGTCTTTATGCCTGCATGGTCTCCACCCTTATGCCCTCAATGACCCATAATGTATGCCTGCAATGGTCATATGAAATGATATTTATGTTTGTAATGTATGCCTGAGATGATGTTTATGTTTGTAATGTATTCGTTCTTGCACAAAGTTTGTACATTTTTCATTTTTGAGAGATGTCATTATAGAACATGTATACGTTTCTAATGATTTTTATTTTTATTTTTTGTTTGCAGTGACGACCATGGATTCCCACTCTGACATCCAAAGAGAAATTCAAAGGCTCAGAGAAATTCGAGCCTGAATTACTATTGTTTATGTGTTGATGCCCCGAAGATCGCAGCATCAAGCAGAAAGGGATTCTCCCCGGTAAACTATCCCAATTAGATTGTCCACCGTTTGGTATGGGGAATCCGTCCGGTTAGCAGTTCCGACTACCGTTAGATTTGGAGATTTGCTTTCTTTTACACCGGTTATGGCCCGATCCACCGTTCTTTTTTGATTTTATTGTTAAGATGATATGCAAGTGCCTAAGCTAATTTAATCTAAATGCAGAACTTGAAACAAATCTGTATCTAAAACTGAAATAAATCTAATCTATCCTTATAAGGAGCAAATTGTAAATATGAGCAATGTGCTGAAAGAAATATCTAAAGATTGCATGGATAGCCATTTAAATCATAAAGAAACATTTTCAGCAGAGGGTGAAAGATATTAAAGATAGCTTTAATACACATAAAATCATTCTATTACTCATTTAGGAGAAACATCATTGCCCATAAAAATAGTAAGATCATTCATTACATGGAAACAATTCAGGACAGCAAAGAAATATATCACAACAGTGTCAGAATGTCACAAGAATAATCCAGCAAGCATCTAATCCACATTTCCAAGAAAAACAAATGTCCTCTCCAGGCTCTTTATTAGGCAAAATCGCTTTCTTGGAGCAAGCTACAAAGTAGTTCGTACAAGCTAAGAAAATTCTTTTCCCTGCAAAAAATTCCTTGTACTCCTCTTCTTAACTTCTATTTATAACTTTACAAAAAACTTCATGAGCTGACAGGTGTACCATAATTCTAGAAGCTTCTAATTTGGATTTTGGAGTGTAATTGCCTATTTCCCAGATTCGTGGGACATCTTTCATATAAAACAAAATGATAGCCAGTTGTCCCTTTAAAGCATTTATACAAAAGGTAGAATTTCAGCTTCTCCTTTTATTTAAACAAAGTAAAAATGATCTATCTATTCTGTTGGGGCTTCTGCCTGTTGACTTGAAGAATCGCCTCCACCAACCGGCTCGCTTGCAATTACCGGGCCATCTATACCTTGAATGTATGTGGTCCATTGGTTGATATCTTTTATGATAAGCTTGCTACGGGAAGATACTGTTGCCTGGGACTCTATTTCAAGTTTGCGTAGGTCCGATTTAATCAACGCTTTTCCCTCTGTGGCTTCTTTAGCCATCGCTTCTAGGAAGTGAATATGTACTGCAGGCTGGAAAATGAAATGTTGAAATTCGTCCTGAGTCAATATTTCTATCTTCTTGATAAAAGCCAAGACTTTGTCTAGCTCGTTCTGCAGCTCGAACAATCGATCTTCTTCCTTTGGGAAATCATAAATGGAGGCAAGAAGAATCAGATGACACTTGCTATGTGATTCCCTGAGTGTGGAGTAGAACGAACAACACTTGCGGATTTTCTTCCTGATTTCCAGACTTATCTTGGTGCGGCAATCCTTGGCAAATTCAAGGATCCCTATATCCACGTCCAATTCATCTCCTGTAGCGGCGCGTAAGTGTGAAGGGAGTTGAGATTTTCCCTTTTTCCACTCAGATTGTTGTTTCAACACCTCTACATGATTTGGAAACTTTTCTCGAGTTTTTAGGGCTTTGGTTTCGATTGTTGTCATCTTCTTATTCATATCTTTCACGCTCCAAATCTCTTCCGAGATCAGTACTAGCAGCTGATGGATTTTAATCCGCATATCACATGCTTGTTTGTGAAATGTGGAGAAATTTTGCTGGTCCTCCGCTGCCTCTTTGAGCTGTTTCACCAATTGTTCCTTTTCTTGAATCAACCCTTCATACTCATGTTGGTGGAGATAAATTTTCTGAGCCCTGCTTGCTTCGAGTTCCTCCCATTCTGCTATTCGAGCTTTTAGATTCTTCAGTTCATCTCCAGAGATGGCCAATTGCATCTCTAAGGTGTTTTTCTCATTCCCAAGTTGGAGAACTCCCGCATTTAGCATTAACTGCTCTCTTAACAACTCATTGTATTTTTATTTTAATTTGTTTGCTTCCAACACCTCCCTCTTCCTATCATCTCTGATCTTAAAACATTACTCCCTGTAATGCTTTATCTCACCTTTTAAAAGGTCAATATTGGTTTTAGTTTCCTTAGGTGATGCTACAGTGCATTGGGCTTGGAACGTGGGGTTGGCATCAGTTCCTTGGACCAATGTTTTCTTTGTTACCCATAATTCATATTCATCCTCAACCACGGTTTCCATCTTCTTTACCCTCCTGTCAATAATGGCCCTTTTCCGCTCATGGAAATAAACGGTATCCAGGTCTGCTACTTTGCACTACTTCCTGGGGTTATATGGGGTCAGCACTAAGCTCCCTGAAGAGGCGCTTCCTTCCTAAGTTGCCCCTAGAGTGTATATCATTGGTGGGTCCACCTCCATGTCTGTCAGAGTAGATGGCTCCGGCTTAGGAGACTTCTCTGTCTATTCTTTCTCCTTCTCTCCTGCTAACTCTTCTTGATGTGTCTGCAATCCAGTTGCTGCTTCATTCAGGGGCCTTTCTTCTTCCTCATGTTGCTGCTTGGCGGCTTTCTATCCCGATCTTCTTCTTCCTTCTGGATCCTAGCAGCCTCTTCCTGCTATTTCAACTGAGAGGCTTGCTCCTGTTGCTTCCTTGCAATCTCCTCTTGTTGAAGCTTGGCAGTTAGCTCACCTTGAATTCTTGCTTCTTCTTGTTCCTGCTGCTGCTTGAGATCTTGCTCTTGGAGCACTCTATCCTGCTCTTACTTGAGGGTTTTCTCTTGGAGCACTCTGTCCTGCTCTAATCCTGATGGATCTCCTGATTGCGAGGCTGAAGCCTCCCTCTCCTTTTGGATTAGGCCAACGGGTTTGGGGCTCGGATCCTTCACAATTTTCTTCTTGTAACACTTCCCTAGCGCAGTTAGGTTGCAGGCGCTCCTGAGGAATTCCTTGTCTCAGTCCATAGCATGAGCATATTCAAAGGATATCTTGAGGTCAAGACAATGCTGGCTTACTACACCGTTGGGGTCATGCCTTCTGAAAGGGACCGTGCCAAAATGGAAAACTTCTAAGCCTTGAGCGTAATTTTCCCCGTCTCTTGATCTTGGGAGGATGTAAGCTCCGATGGTAAATGGTATGGGAGGATACATGCCCTTCCTCCGGTTTGTTAAGAACTTACTTATTGCATCGGCAGTGCCGAAGAGTTGTCACATGACCTCCTTGTGAATTACAAAATCTGTAACATACCGAGGGAACATAAATGGCTCATGAGTTCCTCCACTCATCCTGATGTATGTGCCTTCTAAACTGTGATAGTAGTCCCCGAATTTTTCAATGATAGGCATTGCATTCTCCGACATACAGTCTGGTTCTTCTATAAAAATGAGTTGGTATAATGGCATGATAAACCTCTCGCAAACCATCTTGTAGTAGTTTGCGTATCTACTTGCCCATGTACATTGATAAGCTAAGAAGAGGGTTGTTTCTTTTGGCTTCCATGAGCAACCCAAGTCTGGGAACGTATGCTTGCTTAACAGGCAGTCAATCAGGTATGAAGACATGAAGAAATCTGCCTTCTTTTGGGTTAGTCCTCCTTGGGCTGCTGCTAGCTGCGAGGCCAAACTATCTGAAATTATTTCAGCCCAGTTGAAGATGGTGGCATTCATGGCTATATGAAACATTACCGACACCCATCCGATCTTAAACATATTGCCATTAGGCATGCTGAAGAGTCGACTCAACATCAAGATGATGAGTTTGTAAGGGGTCTTTAGGAGGTTGATTTCATATTCATTGTTCTGCCTCCTCCTAATCTGCTTGTCGTTTATCGTCATCTTACGGGAAGATTCTAGTGGGTCCATTGGATGTTTTTATATCCAATCATCATCTAAACAAGCCCTGGGTGAAGGCAATTTGTAGGCAGTAGTGACATGCTTGGGAGCGAAAGATGCCAGGCTCAACCCATTTTTATCATTCATGAGCCTTGTGTCGTTCTGGATGTGGGGAATTAGCCATCCCATAACTTCGGAACAAGGGAACAATTCGGGACGAGTTGTTGCTTTATGCAAACAAGACCTTCGAATGTTGGCATACACCAGAGCATCTTCTATGGAGGCTGTTGTACTGTCTTGAGCCACAATGAATCTGTACAGATCGCCCCACTGAAATTCAGGGGCGGAGCCCCCAAGGGAAACACCAGTGGTAGCTTGTGTGTCAGCAAACATCGTCTCGATAGAAGTATCTAATAGGATTTCAACCTCTGAGTCCTAGGTTATTTTCTGCGCTGCTTTCTTCTTTGCTGACTTCCTATGCATGGTAATCCTGTGGTGAGAAAGGCAATGTCAATAAAGATTTTAGTTAGACCACTTCTTCAAGCATTAGCAACACTCTATGGCAGAGCCAAAATACAACATTTTCACAATATAGAGGCTGTCCTAAAAATCATAATTATCTTCATTTCAAGATTAAGCTTAATTAAACAATGCCATTCCATGCTAAAATTAAAGACAAGACATCAGGACAACGAGCAAGATCATCTTTGAATTTGCACCATTCATTTTCAACTTGCAGGTATCCCCTCAATTGTCACACAAACTTGTGCGAGTCTGATGAAGATTTCTGCGCTAGCGCCTAAATAGAGCTTTGCGCCGTGCTTGGGATTCTGCACGCGCTAAGATTAGTTATCTAATGTGCACTGGGTAACAAGCGGGATTTTATGTGCTAATACCTAGATGTTTCATACGTGCCGATTCCTAAGATTATTTGTGCGCCAAGCGAAAATGTATTTTCTGCGCTAATGCCCAAAAAACATTCATGCACTAGTCCAAACAACTTTGCATGCGCTATCCTAACCTTATTTTTGCGCTAGCGCCTAACATTATGCATGTGATATTTACAATGCGTTAGTGTTTAAACATTTTATGCGCCGTTAGTTGATAGTGGAGATTGCGTAAAAGATGGGGAAACCCCGCAGCTGTTGGCTTCTATGAGTTAGACTTCCGGGCTAGGTTATCAGGGTTCTAAGTGGACACGATGGGTTGATTTAATATATCCTAAGTCAATTTCGGCCGAGCATTGTGGGTTTTACGTGCCCTTGGCGTGAATGAACATTGCTTTCGGTTGAGCAGAGTACCTCGGTGCTCATTGGATGAAACTTTAGCTGCAAGGAACGAGAAGAATTGGGTTTTACGCGCAGTAGATGCTTGACAGGGAGTTCATTTTGCATGGAATGCTGCGGCTTCTACGGGTTTTAGTGAAAAAATTCTGCGGCCGCTAAGGTACTGTTGGGACGATGCAGGGATATCAAGGTGGGAGGAAAAAATTACTCAGGACGCCGAGGACATGACGGTAGGACAAAGCTCATGCTCGCAGGCGGGGAAAAAAATTTCCGGGTTTCGGTTCGCGGAGGGCGACTTCGGATTCTCATTTTGGGATCAAGGATGAGACAAGTCGTTCTGTGCTTTCTAAACTTCTTGCAAAGAATTTCCTATGGTGTAAATATAAGCTCACGAAAAAGAAAGGGGCATAGAGCCTACCTGTCAGACTGGCAGGGTCCTCGAGGGTGAACATTCTGAGGCAGGAGATGAATCCACAGGCGCCTGATGAATAGAAAACCTCGCTCTTGATGAAAATGGGAAACTCTGGTTGTTCGGCGAATATAAAATGTTTTGAAAAAAAACCCGTTATACTTGTTTAAATAAGGGTGGAATTTATGTCACATACGACGATAGGTTGGAGGATTTAATTTCATGAGGCTCGAGGTTCCCTGTCATTAAAACGACAAATGACTCTATTAAAGACCCCACCAAACCCGCCGGTGCACAAGGGTCGAGGAGATTTTTCGCGCCAAGCGCCGAACAGTGATTTAAATTCCGTGCTAAGGCGGCGATTATATCTTATGCGTTTTGCGCTAAGCACAGGTTTTAACATTGAATCTTGCGCTCAAGCAGCGATCCTGCCATTACGGATGCGCTCCCATAACTGCGAAAGAGTTTGGGCTATCAAACGAGACTAAGTGCAGCATTGCAAGCGGGGAGGATAAGTATATTTCTTGCGCCATCGGATGCCGAGGAATGGTTATCACTTGCGCTAAAAATATGCGCGCCGAATAAAAGACTTGAGACTTTGTCCAAAAGGGCGGCTGAGTTAGAGCCAAGGTACGCGTTAGATGGAGGACTTGTGATTAGAGTTTGCGTCGAGCGGGGAATTTATCTTTTGGAGGCGTGCCAAAGCGGCGGAGGATGTAAGGATAAAACTTGCTCTACAGCGGGTGAATTAAAATTAAAAGATGCGTTGAAGAGAAAAGACTGATTTTGCCTTAGAAAAATCAATGAGAGAACTCTTTTGGAAACAGGTGATGAAAATCTGTCAAGTTAGAGAAAGAAATAAACTCGAGAGACAAAGGAAAAAACTTGCTACAAAATCATTTAAAGGAGGGGCCCCAAATATCACCAAACGTTTGGGGAAGGATGTTGTATCAACAACAATTGGTGAATCGCTGGCGAACACAGATCTCTGAAAACCTCTCTCGTTCACGGGTAGGATTCTTTTAAATGCTGTTCACCTTATGTGCAGCAGTCGACTTGAGCGTTCGAATCTCGGTGAAGGAAGTAGTCGCTTTATCCGTTGGTCATCGGGATAGGGGAGCTTTGATAAAGACATCCTTAAACTTTCCAAGGGCCAAAATATGAGGTTCTTTTAGAAGATTCATCCTTCAGATGACCACTATCATCGGACCCCACATGATTGTAAAAACATCTCGTAGACACTATTGCTCTTGTTCCTCATTCCCATGCTGCATGCATCCTTTTGGATGTTTACGAATTTGACAACTTTTTGCTGTTTGAGCCTTCCAGAAATATTTTCCTTAGAATTATGATCTTTGATTTTGGTTCTTCAATCCACAATGTCCTTTTGTGTGTGAGAGAGATTTTATTGATTTATCAAGACTCATGGACGGAGAAGAACCTAGCTTGAGCTGAGTCTTTGAGACAACTTTCTTGACTTGAACGTTTTGCTTTATCTCAGCCATGCTTTGATTGAGGCGAGAATTTATGGAAAACAAACCCTTGATTATTAGCCTTTTGGCTTTTGATTTATAGCATGGAGTCACTTCAATACCCTATGCCTTCGAGACGTGCTTCCTTTCCGTGGGTCCAACCATAGCGATCCTCTTGAGATGCTTTTAAGTGTGAGGGTGGATGGAGCCCGAAGATAGTGATAAAGATAGTCATAGATCTCTGCTATTTCAACAAGGGTTAGTTTGACCAACAGAACAGGCTCTCTTCATTCTGGAGAATGATCAGCAAAGCCAAAATGCATGGATAAACTTTCTTTTGAGGATGCCTTTCCGGTTCCACGAGTTGTGAGATTTCTTAAGAGATCTACCTTCACGGGAGGCCCAATTGCAGGCGTTTTAGGAAAACAAATTTGTACAAAAGTTCAAATGCTGAGAGGAAAAGGAAATTTAGCTGAAACACAGAAAACAAAAGACTAAAGTAAAACAAAAGAAAAGCTTTATTTATGTACAGAAAGTCTCATTGAGACTATGCAAAGTATTGTTTCAAGGCGAGGCCATTGAGAGGAAGGGTTACTTCCTCTCCGTGGAGGTCTGTTAGCTTGTAAGTGGATGGGCCAAGCTTTGCAGAGATTTGGTAAGGGCCTATCCATAAGTGTTGGAATTTCGTGTGCATCCCCTTTCCTTCATGATTATGGTCCCATTTTAGGACTAAATCCCCCACTTCAAAACTTCTTTTACTAGATTTCCTTTTATCGAATCATCTTTTGACTATATCTTGGTGCTGATGAAACCGGTCTTTAGTTTTCTGTCGGGCTTCTTCAAGTTGAAGCAAGGTATTGATCCTGGATTGTAAGAATTGACTACCAGACCCTCGAGAGGCTTGGGACAACTGTAAGGATGGAAGCAAGATATTGGGAGGGAGGATGGCTTCCTTGCCATAGATGAGAGTGTAAGGGGAAACCCCTAATGCATTCTTTAGAGTTACTCTATCTTCCCATAAGGCATTTGGGAGAGCTATATGCCAGCTTCGCTGATTTTCAATCACAGTCTTCTTGAGAATTCAGATGAGGTTTTTGTTTGAGGATTCAACTAGTCCGTTCCCTTGAGGGTAATAATTGGCTGAATAATGCAATTTAATTCTCCATTCATAAACAAATTCATTTATTTTAAAAGATGAGAAATAGGTGGCATTATCAAGAACTAGGGAAATTGGAACCCGAAACCTGGTTATGATGTTCTCTTTCAAGAAACTGATGACTGCATCTTCGTTAATCTTGCGCAATGGGATTGCCTCTGTCCATCTGGTGAAGTAGTCCGTGGCTGTGAGGATGTATCGATGTCGAAGAGAAGAATTTGGCTTTATCTCCCCAATGACATCTATACCCCATTGTTCGAAAGGTTCTGAGATAATAACTAGCTGCAAAGGTCCTGCTGCCTTAAGTAATTTCCCAGCACTTCTTTGGCATATATCACAGTTCTGTGCATAAGCATGGGCATCTCGAAATAAAGTGGGCCAATAATATCCAGCCCTGAGTATTTTGTGAGCTATCGTCTCCCCTGAATAATGTCCACCAGCAAGACCATCGTGTAACTCTTTGACAACTTTACTTGCATCTTCTTTCTCTAGACATCTGAGGAAAATTCCATCGTAATTTTTTCTGAAAAGTACTCCATCAATGATTTGATAAGATGCTGATTTTAAATAGAGATAACTTCTTTGCTTAAAACTCCAGTGCTCAGGTAGGTATCCTTGCTGCAAATAATGCACTAGATCCCTATACCATGATTGAGGAGCTGTGAAAATGGGACATACCTCGACTGAATTCAGTTCAACTTCATTCCTCCAATGCTGCTCTTCATCGATCGGATGCTCCGGAAGTAATTTACACAGGTCTTATCCTTTGATGATGGTGGCTGGCTTGAATTCTAAATCATATTCTTGAAGAGCTGTGACCCAGTTACCCCTTCTCTCTCCTAATTCCTTTTGAATGAAAAGGGACCTAACAGCTGGGTGGGGAACTATAACTTTAGTTATGTTCTTAAGAATATATGGTCTGAACTGTTTGACCGCTTTGAAGACGGCATACGCCTGTTTGTCGACAACGGGATAATTCAATTTAGCACCTTGCAGACCAGTGCTCATAAACGAGATTGGGTACTCATCTCCTAATTCTTCCTTTTGCGTGAGCACAACCGCGAGAGTCATCTGAAGAAAAAGTATACAAAATAGAATCTTTGTCAAAGTATGGGCTTCTTAAGGAAGGAGCCTTGGCTATGGCTTCCTTAATGTCTTTAAATGCATCCTTTTCTAAGTCTGTCCACTTGAACTGTATGCTTTGCTTGACCATTTGCTGCAAAGGTTTAACAATTTGAGTGAAATCGGGGACAAATCTTCGGACAAAATTGATAGTGCCCATAAATGACTGCATGGATTTCTTGTTGTGAGGCATGGGGATTTTATTGATAGCTTGTACTCTCTCTTGATCTATTGAAACTCCCCTTTTTGAAATGATGTGGCCCAACAGTTTACCTTCAGGAACAGCGAACACACTCTTCTTGGGATTTAAAGAGATACCATATTTTCGGCAACGATAAAAAATCTGCTTCAAATGAACAACATGATCTTCTCTTTTCTTTGAAAAAACTGGCACATCATCTAAATAGACCACAACACAGTGACCTCCCAATCCTCGGAAGGCGATGTCCATTTCCCGCTGAAACGTAGCTCCTATGTTTATCAGGCCGAATGGCATCCTTCGGTATGCGAAAGTTTCCCACTTAGTGCGGAAAGTAGTCTTAAGACGGTTTTCTTCAGCTACTAATACTTGATTGTAACCAGAGAAACCATCAAGGAGGGAAAAAAGTTCTGATCTTGATACCATCTAGAGAATTTGTTCCATTTAAGGGACGGGATAGTTGTTTTTATCTGAGGCTCTATTCAAATTTCTGAAGTCAACACATAGTCTTATCTCTCCTAACTTCTTTCTCACGGGAACTAGATTAGCAACCCACTCAGAATGCCAGACTTTAAAGATTATTTTAGCATCCAGTAACTTTTTTAGTTCCTTTTGAATCAGAGGTTCAAGAGTAGGATGCATCCTTCTTAATTGCTGCTGAAATGGCTTCACACCTTCTTTCATTGGTATGACATGCTGAATAATGCGGATGTCATATGTTTTCAGATCTTCATAAGTCCATGCAAAAACATCTTTATATTGTCGAAACAGCTTGATGAACTTATCTCTTTCTCCCGGTGAACAACATTTGCCAAGGTTGACAAATTTTGGTTCAGCTTCGGTGCCTAGATTAACTAATTCATGCTGCATTGATGAGATATTAGTCTTGGTATTTGTTGGTCTCTTGAACTTGCTCTGTAGATCAAATAGCATTTCAAGTGACCTCACCCCTTTAGGGATGAAATTTCCTTTAGCTGTATCTTTCTTTTGTAAATCAGAATCGTGTTCTTCTTCATCTATCACAACTTCTTGGAATATGTCTTCGTTTGTTAGAAAACTCATAATCTGTTCGTCATCATCGAAAACTCTAAAGTTTGTGATATTGTCAGGGACAGAAGGCCTAAAAACCAATTCAATTGAGCACTTGTTATTAGTTGGCACCAATCTGGAAGTGGATGTTGCTAATAAATCAACTGCAGAATTTTGCAGTCTAGGAATAGACTTTATATTGAAAGCATCAAAATGCATAATTAAACCCCATACCTTAGCGTGATAACTCCTCAAATGAGGTGAAAGACAGTGAATGGTATCTCTTACCTGTCTCACAACTATTTCCGAGTCGCCAAACACCTTCAGGTACTTAACATTTAAACCGATGGCTTTCTTCAATCCGTGGACTAAAATTTCATATTTAGCAATGTTATTAGTACAATCAAATTCTAACCTACAGGACAAAAAGTACTTTTTTTTTCTTTTTTCTTTTTTCTTTCTGGATCCATGAGAACACAACCGGCTCCGGATCCTTCCAAAGTTTTAGAACCATCAAAGTATAATGTCCAAAAAAGATCGTTTGATCTAGATAAGTTAGTATCTTTATGATCTAAGTCAGTGACTAAACTAACTATATTACAGTCAATATCATCAGTCCGAGAAAAATGAAGGAGATCGGACTGTCCATCTGATTCATGGCTAATAGTTTCAGACTGATAATTACTCGGATCAATTTATAAGAAATAATTTCCCAAAACCGAGGATGAAAAGGCTACAACTTCATTCTTTCCTTCTAGTTGAGTTACATTTTGTTTCATGTGTGGTTCTCTCAGAACCTTGATCTGATTCTGTCTATTTTGATATGGCAACCACAAATGGGACCAATCAGTTGCAAAGTAACCGTTCAACTTTTTGGACCAATCCCTACTTAGGATCAAACCATAGGCTTTGGGGATGTCAACTACCATTATATCAATGAATTGACAAACTCTAGGATCTACTGACAACCTAATGAGGACATCTTTCATTTCCCCGATAACTTTGACAGCAGTCCTATCTAACTGAATAATCTGGGTGGGAGATGGAATTGGTTCACCGTTAATCTTTTTACAGATAGATAGTGGCATGACATTCGAAGATGCTCCATAATCTACCGGAAAATTGTGTACGTTGTGGCTGAAGATTTCAAAAGTTAAAAGGAAAGGCAATGTATGAGATTTGGATTTCCTGTCGATACTGGCCTCATTAATCTCAGGGTCTTCCTGAGTGTTTGTTAATGGGGTGCTGGGTTGAGATTGAAAAGCTTGCAACAACTTGTCTCACTGCTGGGGCAAACTGCACATATCGAATATTGAAACATTTGCCTTTACTTTCTTTATATCTTCAATGATGTCATATCCCATATCACATTCTTTTACAATTCTGGTTTGATTGTCTGTCTTACTCAGTGTGACCTTTGGTTGCTGGACTGTTGTGTCAATGTTAGGCTGCTTGGCCATTGTTGGGTTAGCTTTAGGTTGTGGTGGAATGACTGTAATGTGTCTTCTAGGTAACTCTTTTGAAATTTTAGGATTGGACGTAGTCGAGCTTGGAACTGGATCTGCAATGGGACCTTTACTGCGAGTGTTAATGTTTACAGCAGATACTGGGCTTTCCACGGGAACATCTTCTACCAATTCTGTTAAAGGTACCCAATCCCATAGCACCATGGTAGTGTCTGGAGATGGTTCCTCTATCTCAAGGCTTGGTTCCTTTAGAGTATCGTCTTGATTTGGAATCTGTGAATCCAACATTTGATTCATGACTAAACTCATAGAGTTAATCCATTGTGGGCAGCTCTTTTCCGAGTGTGGCTCTTGATTAAAGGTACAAAAGTGTTCCATCCCTATTTCATTCAGATTTAAAACAAGAGAAGTATTCATAGGTGGATGAGATTGATCGTTGTCTTCTCTCTTCTTGTAGAATGGTTTGAAAGGCTTCCTAGACGTGCTAGCTGCTTTATCTTTCTCAAGATCTACAATTTTATTTGACAATTTCTACATCATCTTAGCTACGTTTTGCATATCCGCCGATGACTCTTCTTTATTCCTGGTGAGCAGCAAGGTTTTTTTACTAGTTGCTAGTTTTGTCTCTGCATCTAAGGCATGTTTGGCAATGCTGTTTGCTTCTTCTTCCACCTTCCTAGCTTCTTCAAAATTTTCTACCAGGTTGTTTTTCTTAGATATTTTGACGAACATTGCTATAGGCCCTTCAAGTGCTGTTGTATAATATTCAACTAGATATTCTTCTGCCGGTTTATTTGCTTCGCTGAAATTATTCAAGAGTGTAGTGAACCTTTGGTTGAAGTATTGAACCTTTTATTTCTTTTCCATTCTCATGGACAATAATTCTTTCATGAGTGTAGCTACAGTCTTTTGATTTCCATACTTCTTTAAGAAACATGTTTCAAATTCTTCCCAGCTGGAAATTGAGCTAGCTTGTAAGCTAAAATACCAGGAAGAAACTTTCGGTTCAAATGTGTATGAGAAAATCCTACAAACTACATATTCATGCTGTACATTTAAAAGATTCAAGGCTAAATAAAAACTCTTGAGATGATATTCAACAGAAATGGCTTTTCCTGGGTCGAATTTGGGCAAGACTTTCTCTGGATTTTTAGGTAGATTGTGGAATGGCCCAGCTAGATTTAATGCTCCCCTCGCTCTCCAAGCAGGTACAACCATGGTTCTATGTGGAGAATTAGGTGGAGAATTGTGTGGTGAATTAAGTGGAGTGTTCTTTGAAGTAACAAGTTCTCCAAGATTTTCTGGATTTTCAAGATCGATTTCTTTCAGGGGTTCTGCAATCTTTTCCAAAGTTAAATTTACAAGCTCTTCAAAATTCTGCACAAGAATCGAATCATGGGTGTACTGTCTTTCTTTTCTGGGAGTACTTTTCCTAGGGAGGAAAGTTACTGCATTTAAACCACCTAGTTGCCTAACATAAGATCGTGTATGTCTTCTTAAATATTCTATTTCGGTAAAAGGCATATCATACAATACTTCCTTGTGTTCAGAATCAGAGATGGATTTTTCTTGATTTGTTACTTCAAGATTTGGGCTATCTGAAATTCCTGTTTTAAGCGGGTTTTCAGTAACATTTTTGACAATGGGAGATTTCCTTTATCAGCCATGCACTTCAGGCCCTCCTTCTAGCGCCAAAAACTGTTGATGCCCCGAAGATCGCAATATCAAGAAGAAAGGGATTCTCCACAGTAAACTATCCCAATTAGATTGTCCACCGTTTGGTATGGGGAATCCATCCGGTTAGCGGTTCCGGCTACCGTTAGATTTGGAGATTTGCTTTCTTTTACACCGGTTATGGCCCGATCCACCATTTTTTTTTGATTTTATTGTTAAGATGATATGCAAGTGCCTAAGCTAATTTAATCTAAATGCAGAACTTGAAACAAATCTGTATCTAAAACTGAAATAAATCTAATCTATCATTGCAAGGAGCAAATTGTAAATATGAGCAATGTGCTGAAAGAAATATCTAAAGATTGCATGGATAGCCATTTAAATCATAAAGAAACATTTTCAGCAAAGTGTTAAAGATATTAAAGATAGCTTTAATAAACATAAAAGCATTCTATTACTCATTTAGGAGAAACATCATTGCCCAGAAAAATAGTAAGATCATTCATTACATAGAAAACAATTCAGGACAGCAACGAAAGATCTCACAGCAGTGTCAGAATGTCACAAGAATAATCCAGCAAGCATCTAATCCACATTTCCAGGAAAAACAAATGTCCTCTCTAGGCTCTTTATTAGGCAAAATCGCTTTCTTGGAGCAAGCTACAAAGTAGTTCGTACAAGCTAAGAAAATTATTTTCCCTACAAAAAAGTCCTTGTACTCCTCTTCTTAACTTCTATTTATAACTTTACAAAAAAATTCATGAGCTGACAGGTGTACCCTAATTCTAGAAGCTTCTAATTTGGATTTTGGTGTGTAATTTTCTATTTCCTAGATTCGTGGGACACCTTTCATATAAAACAAAATGATAGCCAGCTGTCCCTTTAAAGCATTTATACAAAAGGTAGAATTTCAGCTTCTCCTTTTATTTAAACAAAGTAAAAATGATCTATCTATTCTGTTGGGGTTTCTGCCTGTTGACTTGAAGACTCGCCTCCACCAACCGGCTCGCTTGCAATTACCGGGCCATCTATACCTTGAATGTATGTGGTCCATTGGTTGATATCTTTTATGATAAGCTTGCTACGGGAAGATACTGTTTCCTGGGACGCTATTTCATGTTTGCGTAGGTCCGATTTAATCAACGCTTTTACCTCTGTGGCTTCTTTAGCCATCGCTTCTAGGAAGTGAATATGTATTGCAGGCTGGCAAATGAACTATTGAAATTCGTCTTGAGTCAATATTTCTATCTTCTTGATAAAAGCCAAGACTTCGTCCAACTCGTTTTGCAGCTCGAACAATCGATCTTCTTCCTTTGGGAAATCATAAATGGAGGCAGGAAGAATCATATGACACTTGCTATGTGATTCCCTGAGTGTGGAGTAGAACGAACAACACTTGCGGATCGTCTTCCTGATTTCCAGACTTATCTTGGTGCCGCAATCCTTGGCGAATTCAAGGATCCCTATATCCACATCGAATTCATCTCCTGTAGCGGCGCGTAAGTGTGAAGGGAGTTGAGATTTTCCCTTTTTCCACTCAGATTGCTGTTTTAGCTCCTCTACATGATTTGCAAACTTTTATCGAGTTTTTAGGGCTTTGGTTTCAATTGTTGTCATCTTCTTAATCATATCTTTCACGCTCCAAATCTCTTCCGAGATTAGTACTAGTAGCTGATGGATTTTAATCCGCATATCACATGCTTGTTCGCAAAATGTGGACAAATTTTGCTGGTCCTCCGATGCCTCTTTGAGCCGTTTCACCAATTGTTCATTTTCTTGAATCAACCCTTCATACTCATGTTGGTGGAGATGAATTTGCTGAGCCCTGCTTGCTTCGAGTTCCTCCCATTCTGCTATTCGAGCTTTTAGATTCTTCAGTTCATCTCCAGAGATGGCCAATTGCATCTCTAAGGTGTTTTTCTCATTCTCAAGCTGGAGAACTCCTGCATTTAGCATTAACTGCTCTCCTACCAACTCATTGTATTTATCTTTTAATTTGTTTGCTTCCAAGACCTCCCTCTTCCTATCATCTCTGATCTTAAAACATTGCTCCCTGTAATGCTTTATCTCACCTTTTAAAGGGTCAATATTGGTTTTAGTTGCCTTAGCTGATGCTACAGTGCATTGGGCTTGGAACGTGGGGTTGGAATCAGTTCCTTGGACCAATGTTTTCTCTGTTACCCATAATTCATATTCATCCTCAACCCCAGTTTCCATCTTCTTTACCCTCCTGTCAATAATGGCCCTTTTCTGCTCATGGAAATAAATGGTATCCAGGTCTGCTACTTTGCGCTGCTTCCTGGGGTTATATGGGGTAAGCGCTAAGCTCCCTGAAGAGGCGCTTCCTTCCTGAGTTGCCCCTGGAGTTTATATCACTGGTGGGTCCACCTCCATGTCTGTTGGAGTAGATGGCTCCAGATCGGGAGACTTCTCTGTCTGTTCTTTCTCCTTCTCTCCTGCTAACTCTTCTTGACGTGTTTTCCATCCAGTTGCTGCTTCATTCAGGGACCTTTCTTCTTCTTCATGCTGCTGCTTGGAGGCTTGCTCTTGGGATACCCGATCTTCTTCTTCCTTCTGGATCCTGGCAGCCTCTTCCTGCTGTTTCAACTGAGAGGCTTGCTCTTGTTGCTTCCTTTCAATCTCCTCTTGCTGAAGATTGGCAGTTAGCTCACCTTGAATTCTCGCTTCTTCTTGTTCCTGCTGCTGCTTGAGAGCTTGCTCTTGGATCACTCTGTCCTACTCCTGCTTGAGGGTTTGCTCTTGGAGCACTCTGTCCTGCTCTAATCCTGATGGATCTCCTAATTGCGAGGCTGAAGCTTCCCTCTCCTTTTGGATCAAGCCAACGGGTTTGGGGCTCGGATCCTTCACAATTTTCTTCTTGTAATGCCTCCCTAGCGCAGTTAGGTTGCGGACGCTCCTGAGGAATTTCTCTTCTCGGTCCATAGCATGAGAATATTCAAAGGAGATCTTGAGGTCAAGACAATGCTGGCTTACCGCACCGTTGGGGTCATGCCTTCTGAAAGGGACCATGCCAAAATGGAAAACTTCTAAGCCTTGAGCGTAATTTTCCCCGTCTCCTGCTCTCGGGAGGCTATAAGCTCTGGTGGTAAATGGCATGGGAGGATACATGCCCTTCCTCCGGTCTGTTAAGAACTTACTTATTGCGCCGGTGCGGAAGAGTTGTCTCACGACCTCCTTGTGAATTACAAAATCTGTAACATACCGAGGGAACATAAATGGCTCATGAGTTCCTCCACTCATCCTGATGTATGTGCCTTCTGAACTGTGATAGTAGTCCCCGAATTTTTCAATGATAGGCATTGCATTCTCTGACATATAGTCTGGTTCTTCTATAAAAATGAGCTGGTATAATGGCATGATAAACCTCTTGCAAACCATCTTGTAGTAGTTTGCATATCTACTTGCCCATGTACATTGATAAGCTAAGAAGAGGGCTGTTTCTTTTGGATTCCATGAGAAACCCAAGTCTGGGAACGTATGCTTGCTTAACATGCAGTCAATCAGGTATGAAGACATGAAGAAATCTGCCTTCTTTTGGGTTAGTCCTCCTTGGGCTGCTTCTAGTTGCGAGGCCAAACTATCTGAAATTATTTCAGCCCAGTTGAAGATGGTGGCATGCATGGCTATATGAAACATTACCGGCACCAATCCGATCTTAAACATATTTCCATTAGGCATGCCGAAGAGTCGACTCAACATTAGGATGATGAGTCTGTAAGGGGTCTTTAGGAGGTTTCTTTCATATTCATTGTTCTGCCTCCTCCTAATCTGCCTGTCGTTTATCGTCATCTTAAGGGAAGATTCGAGTGGGTCCATTGGATGTTTTTCTATCCATTCATCGTCTAAACAAGACCTGGGTGAAGGAAATATGTAGGCAGCAGTGACATGCTCGGGAGCGAAAGATGCCAGGCTCAACCCATTTTTATCATTCAGGAGCCTTGTGTCGGTCTGGATGTGGGGAATTAGCCATCCCATAACTTCAGAACAAGGGAACAATTCGGGACGAGTTGTTTCTTTATGCAAACAAGACCTTCGGATGTTGGCATACACCAAAGCATCTTCTATGGAGGATGTTGTACTGTCTTGAGCCACGATGAATCTGTACAGATCGCCCCACTGAAATTCAGGGGCGGAGCCCCCAGGGGAAACACCAGTGGTAGCTTGTGTGTCAGCAAACATCGTCTCGAGAGAAGTATCTAATAGGATTTCAACCTCTGAGTATGAGGTTATTTTCTGCGTTGCCTTCTTCTTTGCTGACTTCCTATGCATGGTAATCTTGTGTTGAGCAAGGCAATGTCAATAAATATTTTAGTTAGACCACTTCTTCAAGCATTAGCAACACTCTATGGCAGAGCCAAAATACAACATTTTCACAATATAGAGGCTGTCCTAAAAATCATAATTATCTTCATTTCAAGTTTAAGCTTAATTCAACAATGCCATTCCATGCTAAAAGTAAAGACAAGACATCAGGACAACGAGCAAGATCATCTTTGAATCTGCGCCATTCATTTTCAACGTGCAGGTATCCCCTGAATTGTCACACAAACTTGTGCGAGTTTGATGAAGATTTCTGCACTAGCGCCTAAATAGAGCTTTGCGCCGTGTTTGGGATTCTGCGCGTGCTAAGATCAGTTATCTAATGTGCGCTGGGGTACAAGCAAGATTTTATGCGCTAATACCTAGATGTTTCATGCGCATCGGCGCCTAAGATTATTTGTGCACCAAGTGAAAATGTATTTTTTGTGCTAATGCCCAAAAAACATTCGTGTGCTAGTCCAAACAACTTTGCATGCACTATCCTAACCTTATTTCTGCGCTAGCGCCTAACATTATGCATGCGATATTTACAATGCGTCAGTGTTTAAACATTTTATGCGCCGGCAGTTGATAGTGGAGATTGCGTAAAAGATGGAGAAACCCCGCAGCTGTTGGCTTCTATGAGTTAGACTTCTGGGCTAGGTTATCAGGGTTCTAAGTGGGCACGATGGGTTGATTTAATATATCCTAAGTCAATTTCGGCCGAGCATTGTGGGTTTTACGCACCCTTGGCGTGAATGAACATTGATTTCGGTTGAGCAGAGTACCTCGGTGCTCATTGGATGAAACTTTAGCTGCAAGGAACGAGAAGGATTGGGTTTTATGCGCAGTAGATGCTTGGCAGGGAGTTTCGTTTTGCATGGAATGCCGCGGCTTCTACAAGTTTGAGTGAAAAAATTCTGTGGCCGCTAAGGTACCACTGGGACGATTCAGGGATATCAAGGTGGGAGAAAAAACTTACTCAGGATGCCGAGGACATGACGGTAGGACAAAGCTCATGCTCACAGGCAGGGACAAAAATTTTCGGGTTTCGGTTCGCGGAGGGCGACTTCGGATTCTCATTTTGGGATCAAGGACGAGACGAGTCGTTCTGTGCTCTCTAAACTTCTTGCAAAGAATTTCCTATGGTGTAAATACAAGCTCACGAAAAAGAAAGGGTCATAGAGCCTACTTGTCAGACTGGAACGGTCCGTCGAGGGTGAACGTTCTGAGGTAGGAGATGAATCGACAGGCGCCCGACGAATAGAAAACCTCGATCTTGATGAAAATGGGAAACTCTAGTTGTTCGGCGAATATAAAATGTATTGAAAAAAAACCCATTGCACTTGTTTAAATAAGGGTGGAATTTATGTCACATACGATGATAGGTTGGCGGATTTAATTTCACGGGGCTCGAGATTCCCTGCCATTAAAACAACACATGGCTCTATTAAAGACCCCACCAAACCCGCTGATGCACAAGGGTTGAGGAGACTTTTCGCGCCAAGCGCCGAACGGTGATTTAAATTCCGCGCTAAGGCGGCGATTATATCTTATGCGTTTTGCGCTAAGCGCAAGTTTTAACATTGAATCTCATGCTCAAGCGGCGATCCTGCCATTACGGATGCGCTCCCATAACTGCGAAAGAGTTTGGGCTATCAAACGAGACTAAGTGCAACATTGCAAGCGGGGAGGATAAGTATATTTCTTGCACCATTGGCGGTCGAGGAATGGTTATCACTTGCGCTAAAAATATGCGCGCCAAATAAAAGACTTGAGACTTTGTCCAAAAGGGTGGCTGAGTTAGAGCCAAAGTACACGTTAGACGGAGGACTTGTGATTAGAGTTTGTGCCGAGTGGGGAATTTATCTTTTGGAGGCGTGCCAAAGTGACGGAGGATGTAAGGATAAAACTTGCGCTACAGTGGGTGAATTAAACTAAAAGACGCGCTGAAGAGAAAAGACTGATTTTGCCTCAGAAAAATCAATGAGAGAACTCTTTTGGAAATAGGTGATGAAAATCTGTCAAGTTAGAGAAAGAAATAAACTCGAGAGAAAAAGGAAAAAGCTTGCTACAAAATCATTTAAAGGAGGGGCCCCAAATATCACCAAACGTTTGGGGAAGGATGTTGTATCAACAACATGATGACATGCATGTTATGCTTGCATCCTATTTGGATGCAATGATAGAGACCTTTAGTAGGTCTAATGGTGCTTTGCAAGATATTGCCACATCCAGAGAAAGAAAGAGGCAACAATATGCGGATGGAATTAGCTACAGAGAAGTCAAGAAGTTGAAAATCTCAAAAGAAAAAATCTTTTCACTGTTTAGAGATCCACGGGATGGTGAAGTCCCTAATGCAAACAAAAGGCACATTTCTATCGAGTGGTGTACATATCAACCATTCATAGATAACTGGATGGACTGATGGTACATGGTGTTTGATGTACCACCACACAACAACATGGAAATGCCTTTGTATTTTCTGAGAAAGATGTACGCAGAGTTTGTGCTGGGGAAGTGTTAGCACTTAGATTTTATTCCGGGTGTAAGAAAATAAGACCTAAGGTAACCTATTTCAAACCAAGCTTTAGGTAGAAAAACTAGCCATTTTCTCCACCAGAGAGGGCTCTCTCTTGATATATATATGAAGGCTAAAATATACAAAGGTTCTCTTGAAATTTCTCAAAAATTATTTTCTGGTCGAAAAGGTAAACAAGAAACATTGGGCATGGAGTCGAAGCTCTCGAATGTATAATAAACCAGTAAGAGATTTTCACCATACAAATTTGCACAGAGGCAAGATAGTAATCATGTTACAGTCAATTTGATTTTTCAGGTGACATAGAAAGAAGTAAAGACATTCCATCAACAACAGGCATCTATCCAGGATGAATCTATTGTCAACTTTGGAGAATATAATGGATATTTAAATGCAAATAAAATGAGGCATAACCAATATGAATCTCAAGTTATTTCAAGTGCTCATTTAAATATGGAAGAAAAACACTATGGGAGATATAATGAAGAAAGTAAACATGCACACATAAAGATAAGGAAAATAACAGACTGTAAGACTGATTAACTCATGAATCTCTGATATCAAAAAATAGGTATCATCACTGTACTGCTTTTATTTTTTCAAAAATAACTTCAAAACATACTTGTTTCTCAAAAATTTTCCAACCCCTTCAACAATGACCTCCATTGTTTTTTATACAAAATTTTTAGAAGAAGCTCCACATAACTGCTTCTTCTAATTAATAATTAAAAATGTTTAACTAAAAGATAACTGTCTTCGAGCAACCCATAACTGTCTTTCAAATAATATTACAAATTTAAAATAAAAATGTCTTTTTGCCACTTGGCAAAACTTTGGCTATCATCCTTTCTCCACATGGCAAGAGTTTCAAGTGCATCTAGGTATGAACAGAATATCTGGTCTTTCCGTACTTCTCCACATAATTCCACTGGTCAACTGTGGGTAAGTCATAATTGGTCATTTCCTTCACCAATACTCGCATCTCAATATGACCTGCATAAGAAACAGGAAGAAGGTTTGCACAAGTTGAAATTAGCATATTTAAAATTTCAAATTCCCCTGACATTTTCTCCATTAAAATTTTTCCTGTGAGCATATGATCTAGCTGCTGGAAATTTCTGTGATCCATCCTGATATCAAACAGTAATCTTTTATATTCATTTGGAGGAATTAATTCACTCTTTTCGTTCCAGAAAGCTGGGAATCCCTTATCCACTAACTTTTCAAATTGCTTTTTGAACTTGATTACTTCTTCCCTTATTTCTCCTGCTTTAGCCTCGACATTTTCAACATGTGAGTATTTTCCCAAGATCCTTCTGGCCCAAGTGATGACAGAAATTCTGTTCGTTATACTCATGGCTGTCAGGTCTGCCTCAGATAGACTGTTTAAAAATGTTATTGCTCTCTGGGCTATTTCTTTCGGCTTTCTATTTAGGCTCTCCCTGACTGCTCGGCAACTTTCGAAGGCATCTTTGGCTACCTTTTCTTTAACTCTTATATAATCCAGATATGGCCTAAGTTTTTCAACCTCTTTAATGATCTGGTCCCACACCATATGTTTACACCCCTGCATAACAGCTTGCCCTGTTACATGAGCTGCTAATCCTTTATTATTATTGCTCAATTCCTGATTTTTTGCCTGCAAAGTTTTTATTTCTTTCTCTTTTACTTCATTTTCTTCTTTCAATTTCTGTATTTCTGTCTTTAACAATTTGATTTCATTATCTTTTAAACTTATTTGTGACATTGCCTGTAAAATTCCATCTACACCGGTCTTATCCTCTTCTGAGCCTATCTGCACCTGCTGCTGACTATTCTCTGCTAATTGTTTTCTTGCTGTTGCCAACTGTTCTTCTAAAATGAACCTTTCTTTTTCCCAACAATCTCTTTCGTCAGAAAGCTTTAACATTTTAGCAGTGACATTATTGACTTCGTTAGATAGTTCTTCTTTCTCTTTTTCTAATACTGTCAATTCTGCACCTTAAATGAGTACAGTGTCTGGGATTTTTAATTTTCGTCTCAATGTTAAGATCACCTCTTCCTTCTCCTTGAGCAGTTTAGTGGCTGCATCTCCATCTTTATTAGTCAAATCTATTTGCAATTTCTTAATTTGCTGTTGTCGAGACTTATTCTCTGCCTTTTCCTGTCTCAACTGATTATTTAATTTGTCTACTGAATTCTTCAGTTTGTCTGCTCTCAATGTGGCCCCCAAATAGTCTGAGTATATGACCTCTCCAGCCTGTCTATGTAACAAAATTTTATCAGGGGCATTTACTTTTGATAAGTCTATCTTCATCTCTGAGATCTTGTTTTTTTGTCACAACTGAAAATTTCAAAGAATTTTCTTTGATGTTCCTGCTGGTAAATAAGCTCACTTCATTATTTGATATATTCCTGACCTTCGAAAACAATTGACTTGTTTGCTTCGCGGATTCCTGTTTATTTTTACTATGTTCATCAAATACGTCCATGATATTCCTGGGTCTATTTACATCACCCCCTACAGGGGTTTCTTCAATGTTGTATTCCTTCACTGTAACCTCTGGTATTTCATCTTCTGTCGCTTTTGCTTCTTCTGAAATTGTTGTCAATTCTTGTGACTCATCGGTTTTCAATCTTTTTCCTTTTTCTGTCTCTTCATCATTAATGATCATAATGTCCTGTATAGGTCTTTTGGACCCCACTAATGCAGTATTTATTTCGCTTTCTGTTTCCGCCGTTGCTTCTTCCAATGACATTTCTTTGTCGGACGTGTCTGGAATAATTTCTTCTTTGTATTCGAGCCAGTTGGCTCTGTCTGCCATCCCTTCAACAATTTGATGATTCAGAGCCTTGATACGATGCTCAATTCTTCGTTTGGATATGATATTTAATGGGTCATATTCCATAGCTGCATCTGTCTCAAAATTCATGTCTTTTAACAACTTCTCTATATATACAGCAACATTCTTATTCTTTATTGTGAACGGACCTAATGTGAAAGGGTATTTAATGTCCGTTGCTTGTCTGTGAACTAAAAAATTGTTATCTTCTACAATCAATTTCTGTCTTAAGAATTCCAAGGCAAAAATCCTCAAAGTGAGGAATGCTAGTAACACATAGGGTTTATGCTTGAATCCATACAATCTGACTACTGTACTATCTTTCGATAAAAACCAATCCCCTGTAGCATACTTTGTATTCAATTGCATTGATACCTGCATTTCCGGCAGTACTCTAGGTAGATTTTTTCCGAAAATCATCTTAAAGATCGCTGAGAGCATGTAGTTGATAAAGTTGAACATATTATTTTCCAGTGGAGTTGTGAAAACAATCTCTGGGAAGTGTAATTCTTCCTGACTGGATACCATAATCATTCTCATTAAAAAGGCCTGAAACCTGAAATGTCTGTGCGTGGAAAAATTGACCATCTGGTCATGAATCCTTTCTGCTATGAATGTTTCAAAATTTAGTCGGGGAATTTGACTTTCGTCAATTCCCGACTGGACTATACTTATTCTGTACAATAAACTCAATTGAAACTCAGTTATATACAAATCCGTATCTAACCCTAAAACTACGGCCAACAGTGTCAATACCAACTGAGTATTTTCATTAAAAAGATTGATATCTAAAGGATAAGGGAGTTCCGAAATGCTAGTCTCTGGTCTGAGACACGTCGACAAAAACATTTCCCTATCACTCTGAGAAGCATGATGAAAATTTTTAATAATTGAAACCTCAGAAAAAACCTCAGGGTCCAGGGTTTGGGGCAAATCTACTTCCAGGGCTCTAATCAATTCGGCTGGCTTGATTTTGCAAATGGCTCTGGTTTTCTGGCTGTTTAAAACGACTCTTTCTTCCCGGGAATAATTTTCGGCACACCAGGAGACGAATTCTGGGAAAAAAGGAAATTGGTCTGGGCAAAAAGCTATCAGAGACGACTGGTGAACCCTATGGGGGTCTATACCCTCTTTTAATAACTCAGACAACTTAATTTTTACATCGGAGACCGGAAACCTAATTAGGGTATCGTAAACATCTTCATCTCTGTCTTCTAGGGCATCTTTTGACCTAAAAATGTCTATATCTTGCACAGTCTTCATTTAAACGCTTCTTTTAAACAAAATTCCGTTTAAAAAGTGTGACAGGTCACCAGACCCTACCTGTAAGTGCTCGCTTTTCGCCTTCTGTCGCAATCGCCAGCTTCCACCAGTCTTCGGAGCTCTCTAGGATAACGACACATGCAAAATGCCGTTATGTGGAGCCCTTTCTTTTTATATAATCCTTTTTAAAATAACCTCCTTGCACCTTTATGAACGCGGGTCATATCCAACCGTTGATCTTCGAAGCTTTGTTTTGGACCGTCAGATCTCGTCCCCCTTTATTCCACCGGTGGTATCCGCGATCGAAAAGGAGGTTTCTTTTTCCGGTTTGCTCCCCGCGTGGATACACCATCTGTTGACACCTGTTATGGTGGTTTATTCTCCGCGACCGCTTTTCCTTATATCCTGTGTGCATGTTCCTGGCCGCGGATGAAACGTTGGCCGTTGATTTTATTTAGGTATGTATCAGCCTTCCGATCATTGTAAAATATGATGCCACGTGCCATGGCCCTACCAAGCTTTCCCTGTTCGCCACGTGTTGGGTACCATCTTGCCACGTAAGGTATCTTTCCACATTTCCATAATGGGTGGTTCTGCGCGGTGCTATAGTGGTTTTCGATACCACTTTATCCATGCGCGGATGAATGAATATCGGACACGTGCCTTGGTGGTATTATGTCCGCTACCACCCTCCACCGTTTGTTGACGATTACATTGGTGACGCGGGGTTGATATTGACCGTTGATCTTGATCTATAATATCTCCGCCGACGGAACTTGACTGGGGCTTAACCCTTACATATATTAGCTGGCGGACTTTATAAATATGGGTTTTTCTTCTATACTTTTATATAAAAACCTTCAATTCAACCCTTTTTGTGATGATTTTTTCTCTTAGGACCTTTTAGCAAAAACTTTAGGTTTCCTCAGACCTGGTGCCAACAGGAAGCATGTTAACTATTTTAATATCTTGGAGTACCAGGGTGTTGGGATGGGGATGCCTCAGCAACGTCCCAATGCGAGGCACATAGATCCCAATCGCCCAGTAGCTCCACCTCGTAGGAAGCTACCCAGGCCAGATGTGCCGCCTGCACATCAGTTGGTCCCAGAGACACAAGAGTCATTCCTACTGTTGGAACAGGTGGTTGTTCACCATAACACGTATTTTCATGGTATGTACCAGGTAGGGCCATCAGAGCCACCATCTATGGGTGGAGTAGAGCCACCACCTATCGGTGGGGTAGATCCACCACCTCGCGGTGGGGTAGAGCCACCACCTTCCAGTGGTTTAGGAGCATCTAGTAGTGGCACTGTACCTACACAGCATGAGCACATCCATCAGCCCCACCCATGCATAGTATGCGGCCATCCTTGCTTGGTCCTGTCCAAACAGATGATACCTTTACTGGGTATTTCACACAGGTAAGTAAGTGGTTAACAATTTAGTGTCATTTTAAAATTATTTTTCCTTACTATACACATATATATAGATTGCTAATATTTTTAATGGTTTTAAAACTTGTAGTTACTACAAGAAGGGCACAGGGTTGAAGACCTTTGCACTGATGATGCAGAGCATAGTCCAGAGGCTCATGCACCAGCACCGCAGGATGATGATGATGATGGTGATGTTTCCATACTTTCAGTGACAACAACTCACAATGAGATAACTATTGCAACATGACATTATTTTAATACATGAGTAGATCCAGTTAACAATTTAGTGTCATTTGTAAATTATTTTTCCTTACTATACACATATATAGATTGCTAATATTTTTAATGATTTTAAAACTTGTAGTTTCCATAAGAAGGGCATGAGGGCCAAGAGGCTCATGCAGTAGAACCTTCTAAGTTACAAGATGTTGTCATACCTTCAGCGACAACATCTCATGCTGAGGTAACTATTTCAGCATGAAATTATTTCAATACATGTTATTTTTTTATCACATGTTACTTAATTAATGCTACACGATCTAATATTTACAATTTTCTAAATTGTAGGTTGTAGATCCCCATCAGATGGAAATGATTTCATCTAGTGAGCTCCCCCCCAGTGGGAATACAATCGATAGCGTACCCACGAAGACAGAATGGATGACAGACCGTTTCTTAGAATTGATTGACGTATACAGTACATCGGTATGTATTTCATCATTTTCAGTATTTTAATACATGCTATTCCATTGACCAATGCATTTCTAACTACGTCAATATTGGTGATTGTAGCCACCAACAAATATACGTTCAAGTTTGTCAGCAGTTCGATCTCCCCGTAGTCCCAACGTGCAAAAGGGACAAGTGTACAAGAGAGGCTCCACTCCTGGAAAGACTGTGGATGTCCTCTATAGCAGACATAGGAGAGATCCATCTACTCCTCACCTAACAAAGGTCATTGATGCCGCAGTCAATGCCGCATCTACAATAGCCACGAGTCATACAGAGGTAACTATTTGGACAATCACAATGCATAGTATTTAACCATGTTACTACATTGTTTATTCATGCATGTCTAACTGTTTCTCCATTTGGTGATTGTAGCCATTAGTGGCAGAAGTGCCCGACCCCTCTCCTCAATCCATGGTTTTGACCGGGTCTCCTCTTGCGGTGAGATGTTCATTAATGACCAAGTTTTTTTATTGAATTTACCCAAACACATTGATCAATGTTAAATTGTTGAATTAATTGAGATATGATCTTTTATTTGCAGAGCAAAACTATAGAGATTCCTTCCATGAGCACACCGCTCACATCTATACCCCATGAGGACTTGGTGAGTGTTTGTCATAAATAATTTGGCCATAAGTTTAATTTTTTAAGTTTGTTGATGGTAGGGTATTAGTGCAGTTATTTGATAAAAATAATGATTTTTTTTGCAGACTTTTGAGATGCCGAGCAATCCCAGGGATATGGTCGATAGAGGAAAGTCGGGGAAAAACAAGAGAAAGATTGATTTTTGATGTTGCATAGTCTTGGATAGATGTATTTTGACATACATGTACACATTGTTGTACTTAGGGATACAGGTACATTGACAGGCCATTTGAGGGCCGACTACTTTCCCATATTTTGTATTACAAACATTTGACTATCAATATATTCCATATTTTCTCTTGAGTTTCGACTTGTGCTTGTGATGATTCATCTCTTCCACAAATTGATAAATTATGCTATTGAAATAAATAAAATTACATTTCAAGCAATATTTATTCTCTTACATTTATTGCATTGATCAAGTAACATCTCACCATTGTGTTATGAAAACATTATCTTAATGGAAAAAAACTAATAATATCTTTCAATAGTTCAATGAACTTAGCACATGCATACTAATTTGATATCTAATTTAAGATTGTGTTTTTTGTCAACTCCAAGGGTTCATACCCATTGATCATGATTATGGTTGCAAGGAAAAAACCTCTGTCATAATATTAACATGCTACGCATACCATCAATGTAATCCTATGACATTTTCAGACAGTAAGAGGAAGTCCAATAGATGCTACGCATTTCATCAATGCTATTGTATTTCATCAAACTATACATACATGAGCATCTATGCAGTTCGATTGAATGGCAAGGAATGCATAACTAAAGTGTAATAAAATTCATGGGGCCTTCATGTACATATGGTCAAATATATGTAACAAATATACCCTAGTTTGTTAAAATATGCTAACCAATAGCTGGTCATGAATTCACTCTCATAATATCGTTGAAGATATAAACTCTATCCTTACTAAACCCTAGTATGTAAGACCCTAGTTTGTGCTTTACCTCTTTCATATGTCTATTTTCCACCTGTCATAATGCAAAAGTAATCATCCAGAATCCATGGAAAATGAAATACCTAACTAGTTTAATGACATTCCTTGATAATGTTGTATTGATGAACGAAAATAAGATCTTCATGGTCCTATGTTTTTTTTGATAAATTGCACAAGTTTTGTAATCATCATCATCACCCTCATCCTCATCCTCATTCTCATCATCCTCACCCTCATCATCATCTTCATCATCGCCATCATCATCATCTTCATCACCACCACCACCACCACCACCATCATCATCATCATCATCATTATCTTCAACACCACCACCACCACCACCACCACCACCATCATCCTCATCATCCTCACCCTCATCCTCATCCTCATCATCATCATGGTAAACCATTATCTTCATCATCATCATCGTCGACATATTCATCATCATCATCGTCGACATATTCATCATCATGATCATCATTCTCATCACCCTCATCATCAACATCTTCATCATCATCACCACCACCACCACCATCATGATCATCATCCTCATCATCCTCACCCTCATCCACATCCTCACCATTCTTCATGGTCCTATGTTTGTTTTGATAAATTGCACAAGTTTCGTAATCATCATCATCACCCTCATCCTCATCCTCATCGTCATCATCCTCACCCTCATCATCATCATCCTCACCCTAATCATCATCATCTTCATCATGATCACCACCACCACCACCACCACCACCAACACCACCACCACCATCATCATCATCATCATCATCATCATCATCAACACCACCACCACCACCACCACCACCATCATCATCATCATCCTCATCATCCTCACCCTCATCCTCATCCTCATCATCATCATGGTAAACCATTATCTTCATCATCATCATCATCATCATCAACATATTCATCATCACGATCATCATTCTCATCACCCTCATCATCAACATCTTCATCATTTGACCCCCGGTGGATGATTTTGCAAAGTTGACCCCGTGGGCAAAAATTGCACAGTCCCTTACTGAGCAAAACCCTAGCTTGCAGAATGAACCTACAAGATGACACGTGGGCCATGGGACCGACGGAGAGGGGAACCCCTAGCACTGCCCCGACGTCCTGAATCCAACGGCGTCGACGGTTTGTTGATCCGAGCCACGGTCTTCATTCTATGGCTCGTTTCGTTTGGCATCCAAAAGGCCTTCAGGGACACCTGCCGGATTCCTACCGGGGCCATAGAATCCCAACCATGCAACAAAACTGGGTTCCAGGGGGACATGCAGGTGTGTCTAGGATGGTTCCAGCTGGGAACGCTAGCCACAAGTGCCCGGTGGATGATTTTGCAAAGTTGATCCCCGTGGGCAAAAAATGCACACTCCCTTACTGAGCAAAACCCTAGTTTCCAAGATGGATGTACAAGGTGACACCCGGGCCATGGGACCGGAGGAGAGGGGCACCCCTAGCACTATCCCGACGTCTTGAATCCAACGGAGTCGACGATTTGTCGATTGGAGAGACGGTCATCATTCTATGGCTCATTCTGTCTCGCATCCAAAAGGCCTTTAGGGACACCTGCTGGATACCTGCCGGGGGCATAGAACTCCAACCGTGCAACAAAACCGGGTTCCAGGGAGTCCTGCAGGTGTGTCTTCTGGGTAGATTCAAGAATTCTCGAGGATCTAAATTTATAATTGCCTTCTGGGAAGATTCAGGCATGGAATAATATTTGGCGACACTTCCAAGCTCCCCAGACCATTTGGTCAGCCACAATATGTGCGACTCCTTTGACGAAAGATAAATTCTGGTGTGGACGACAACATTTGATACACTAGCCAAATCTATGTTGTTGGAAGAACTTACATATTTCAACAAAGGAGCGTTTTGCAGGTGACTTGAAAATCCCTTCCAATTTTCAGCAATAAAACAAAGAATTTCAATGTACAGATTTTCAGGCAATCTTGTCAACCCATCAGACAATCGAATACAGGGAGATAACCACGCCCAAAAAATTCCAGCTATTATAAAACTCTTGTTTATTAAGATAAGTATGGAATATGTGTGCATTACGAGAATACAGATGAATGAAGTCGCTTTGATGAACTTGTCCTCTTGCTTTCTCCATAATGAGTTTAAAAGTAGGGAGTATTGTCCGAGCTTCTGTTGGTTTACATAAACGTTTATTCCCAAAGCTGACGTCACATAAAACCACTTCCTCAGCTCTCAATTGGGTCTGACTGGCATCTCTAACTTGTGTTCGCTGTGGATAACGAGGAATATGAAAGCGAAGGTACCTATAGACCCAAGTTTTCGATGATAGAGGTGAATTACCACTTCTTAGAGCACGAAATGCTGAACAAAAGGCTAATGGAACACAATGAAGGATTCCCTGGTTCCACTTGTTATTGAAAATGATACTTTCTCTTGACGAAACCAGTAAAAAATATGCTTGTATTATAAATGGAAATCCTGTTACAATTTTCGTAGGAAGAAAAGCATAGATACCTACAGCCGCCATATTTCCTTCTATAAGCCGCTCGCCCATCGAAAAAGCTAGTGTAATAGCCCATTTCCCAACATCTTTCCTCTACTCAACCCTACACTCATTTTCCATAGGAAACTGCTGCCTCCACATGTAATAACTACATTGTTTTGTCGAAAATTGATCTTCTTCTACTAACAAATGAAAAATGAAGGATTCATTGTCATTGCTACGAGAAGTTCTAAGGTTAGTTTCTCATAAAACAGAGATTGTATAAATCCTGTTAAGATTGATATGTTCCAGCTCACGAACTGAGAGCTTGTTTATCTTAGACATAAACAAAAGAGCTTCAGGATGAATAATAGAGAGCTGTTGCTTTACAGCTTCAACCTTCTCAGGACGTAGGGGTATAAAACGAGCCATAGAATGACGACCGTGGCTTGGATCGACGAACCGTCGACTCTGTTGAATTCAAGACGTCTGGATAGTGCTAGGGGTGCCCCTCCCCTCCGGTCTAATGGCCCCAGTGTCACCTTGTAGGTCCATCTGGGGAACTAGGGTTTTGCTCAGTGAGGGAGTGTGCAATTTTTGCACACGGGGGTCAACTTTGCAAAATCGTCCATCGGGCACTTACGGCTAGCGTTACCAGCTGGAACCTCCCTAGACACACTTGCAGGACTCCCCAGAACTAGGTTTTTCTACACGGTTGGAGTTCTATGCCCCCGACAGGTATCGAGCAGGTGTCCCTGAAGGCCTTTTGGATGCGAGATGGAATGAGCCATAGAATGACGACCGTCGCTTCGATCAACGAACCGTCAACGCCGTTGAATTCAGTACATTGGGACTGTGCTATGGGTGCCCCTCTCCGCCAGTCCCATGGCCCACGTGTCATCTTGTAGGTGCATTCTGCAAACTAGGGTTTTGATCAGTAAGGGACTGTGCAATTTTTTCCCACGGGGGTCAACTTTGCAAAATCATCCACCGGGCACTTGTGGCTAGCATTCCCAGCTGGAACCGTCCTAGACACACCTGCATGTCTCCCCGGAACCCGGTTTTGTTGCACAGTTGGGATTCTATGGCCCCGGTAGGCATCCGGCAGGTGTCCCTGAAGGCCTTTTGGATGTCAGACGGAACGAGCCATAGAATGAAGACCGTGGATCAGATTGAACAACCGTCGACACTGTTGGATTCAGGACATCAGGACAGTACTAGGGGTGCCCCTCTCCACCGGTCCCATGGCCCACGTGTCATCTTGTGGGTGCATTTTGCAAAATAGGGTTTTGCTCAGTAAGGGATTGTGCAATTTTTGCCCACGGGGGTCAACTTTGCAAAATAATCTACCGAGCACTTGTGGCTAGCGTTCCCAGCTGGAACCATCCTAGACACACCTGCATGTATCCTCGAAACCCATTTTTGTTGCACGGTTGGGATTCTATGGCCCCGGTAGGCATCCGGTAGGTGTCCCTGAAGGCCTTTTGGATGCCAGACGAAATGAGCCATAGAATGAAGACCGTGGCTCGTATCGACAAACCGTCGACGCCGTTGGATTCAGGATGTCGGGACAATGCTAGGGGTACCCCTCTCCACCGGTCCCATGGCCCACGTGTCATCTTGTAGGTCCATCTTGGAATCTAGGGTTTTGCTCAGTAAGGGACTGTGCAATTTTTGCCCGCAGGGGTCAACTTTGCAAAATCGTCCATCAGGAAAGTATAGCTAACGTGATGATGATTAAGGAAATTAGAGTTATAGAAGGAAATTGAATTAGGGTTAGAGTTAGAGTTAATGATGATGATGAAGATGGTGATGATGATGAAGACGTTGATGATGATGGTGATGGCGATGAAGATGATGATGATGATGACGAAGAAGATGTGATGATGGAGATGTTGATGAGGAAGCTAGACATGGAAATGATGATGGTGATGGTGATGAAGATGATGATGGTGATGATGATGAAGACATTGATGATGATGGTGATGGTGGTGTTGATGGTGATGGTGATGATGAAGAAGATGGTTTAGTGCTAGGGTTTGGGTGAGGGTTAGGGTTAGAGTTATAGAAGGAAATTGAATTAGGGTTAGAGTTAGAGTTAATGATGATGATGAAGATGGTGATGAGGATGATGATGGTGGTGGTGGTGGTGGTGATGAAGATGATGATCATGATGATGGTGCGGATGAGGATGAATATGTTGAGGATGATGATGATGATGATGATGATGATGACGACGATGATGATGGTTTACCATGGTAATGATGAGGATGATGATGATGACAGTGGTGGTGAGGATGATGAAGATGTTGTTGTTGATGATGATGATGATGGTGGTGGTGGTGGTGGTGGTGATGAAGATGATGATCATGGCGATGATTATGATTATGAAACTTGTGCAATTTATCAAGTTGTACCAAGTCTATGCAATTTATGAATCTATCAAGCTATCAATGTATGGATGCAATAGTCAAAATATTAATGTCAATACTCAATGAGACCACGAAACAAAATCATAGCATACATGTACACCACATACCTATAACATAGTACACAATAAAACAAGCAAACCATGTACCAGATTACCTACCTACGGTCATTAGACTAGACCATCAGGATCACCTCGAATACCAATGGTTTCCTTTAACCTCTCGTGCTCAGAATAAGGCAATAAGTATCGTTCCTTTGATGAGTTCTTCCTTGGCATTGTTTGCAGTTGGAGGTTTGTGCCAATAACTAAGTTTGTATAATGGTATACAATCTCACCTGGTCTATAATCTTCATATGTATACCCTTTTCTATTTGCTGAGTGGGAAACCTGGTTCAAATATTCTCCCTTTATAACCATCGACCCAATCGGAAAATCAACTCCCTCAGAGTCTCGCAATGGGACATTTAGGGTTTGCTTCCCCTCTAAGCAACGTGCCAACCAATATTCAGTGCACCATGCATTGCGTCTTAGGGAAACCACTGCGTATATGTGCCTTGGAGAAAATATAGTTCCAACGTTTTAGTCAACTAATTAGACACAACTAGTTGTCAAAAATATCAAAAATATACACAACTAATTAGACACAACTAGTTGTCAAAAATATAAAAATATTAATTGAACCTGGTTGTACGAGATCTGATATGTGGTCATAATATGGTGAAATACTTGATTGGTCCTCCTGCAACTGGGATAATTCTGTAGCTATCCGTCGACCAATGGGGAGTGATACACAGTCCCAGCTGTCAACCCAATCCATGGATTCACATTCATCCCATTCACCACTACTGCATGGAGAACAAAAACATGACAGTTTCCTTGTCCACATTTCAAGTATAGCATTGTCCGACGTTCTAACTGAATGAAATGCACAAGTTCCTTGGATGGTATTGCACTCATATAACTGTAAATGATCTACATCCACCACCTCCCAAAAATATCTAACCACATGTGCTTTCCTGGTTGAGTGATCTTCCTGCCTTCTTGCTCCCTCCCCCATGACTGAAGCACACCATCCAACGATGGTTTTTGCATTTCAGATGATAGGTCCATCTGTGAACTTCATTTCTGGCTTGCGTAATGCAGTCTTTATGCACACACTTTCTCCATCGTGTTCACCTTTTCCATGTCCGGTCTCAAAATAGTTCCAATTATGTGGCACCTTGTGCCTTTTGTGGAGCATACACAACCATTGGAAGACACAGGCATTTTTGAATTTCCCTGCACAACCGTTAGACCAAATCCAATGTTGTTCCATCTATATACTGTTATCCTTCAAGTGATTGTAGAACATTTGAAAGCTGTGTTGTACAAAATCCAAGTTGTGACACCTATCATCACTTATGTATAAGTGATACTCCTACAATATAAACCTGTCTTGTCTGTGAACTAAAAAATTGTTATCTTCTACAATCAATTTCTGTCTTAAGAATTCCAAGGCAAAAATCCTCAAAGTGAGGAATGCTAGTAACACATAGGGTTTATGCTTGAATCCATACAATCTGACTACTGTACTATCTTTCGATAAAAACCAATCCCCTGTAGCATACTTTGTATTCAATTGCATTGATACCTGCATTTCCGGCAGTACTCTAGGTAGATTTTTTCCGAAAATCATCTTAAAGATCGCTGAGAGCATGTAGTTGATAAAGTTGAACATATTATTTTCCAGTGGAGTTGTGAAAACAATCTCTGGGAAGTGTAATTCTTCCTGACTGGATACCATAATCATTCTCATTAAAAAGGCCTGAAACCTGAAATGTCTGTGCGTGGAAAAATTGACCATCTGGTCATGAATCCTTTCTGCTATGAATGTTTCAAAATTTAGTCGGGGAATTTGACTTTCGTCAATTCCCGACTGGACTATACTTATTCTGTACAATAAACTCAATTGAAACTCAGTTATATACAAATCCGTATCTAACCCTAAAACTACGGCCAACAGTGTCAATACCAACTGAGTATTTTCATTAAAAAGATTGATATCTAAAGGATAAGGGAGTTCCGAAATGCTAGTCTCTGGTCTGAGACACGTCGACAAAAACATTTCCCTATCACTCTGAGAAGCATGATGAAAATTTTTAATAATTGAAACCTCAGAAAAAACCTCAGGGTCCAGGGTTTGGGGCAAATCTACTTCCAGGGCTCTAATCAATTCGGCTGGCTTGATTTTGCAAATGGCTCTGGTTTTCTGGCTGTTTAAAACGACTCTTTCTTCCCGGGAATAATTTTCGGCACACCAGGAGACGAATTCTGGGAAAAAAGGAAATTGGTCTGGGCAAAAAGCTATCAGAGACGACTGGTGAACCCTATGGGGGTCTATACCCTCTTTTAATAACTCAGACAACTTAATTTTTACATCGGAGACCGGAAACCTAATTAGGGTATCGTAAACATCTTCATCTCTGTCTTCTAGGGCATCTTTTGACCTAAAAATGTCTATATCTTGCACAGTCTTCATTTAAACGCTTCTTTTAAACAAAATTCCGTTTAAAAAGTGTGACAGGTCACCAGACCCTACCTGTAAGTGCTCGCTTTTCGCCTTCTGTCGCAATCGCCAGCTTCCACCAGTCTTCGGAGCTCTCTAGGATAACGACACATGCAAAATGCCGTTATGTGGAGCCCTTTCTTTTTATATAATCCTTTTTAAAATAACCTCCTTGCACCTTTATGAACGCGGGTCATATCCAACCGTTGATCTTCGAAGCTTTGTTTTGGACCGTCAGATCTCGTCCCCCTTTATTCCACCGGTGGTATCCGCGATCGAAAAGGAGGTTTCTTTTTCCGGTTTGCTCCCCGCGTGGATACACCATCTGTTGACACCTGTTATGGTGGTTTATTCTCCGCGACCGCTTTTCCTTATATCCTGTGTGCATGTTCCTGGCCGCGGATGAAACGTTGGCCGTTGATTTTATTTAGGTATGTATCAGCCTTCCGATCATTGTAAAATATGATGCCACGTGCCATGGCCCTACCAAGCTTTCCCTGTTCGCCACGTGTTGGGTACCATCTTGCCACGTAAGGTATCTTTCCACATTTCCATAATGGGTGGTTCTGCGCGGTGCTATAGTGGTTTTCGATACCACTTTATCCATGCGCGGATGAATGAATATCGGACACGTGCCTTGGTGGTATTATGTCCGCTACCACCCTCCACCGTTTGTTGACGATTACATTGGTGACGCGGGGTTGATATTGACCGTTGATCTTGATCTATAATATCTCCGCCGACGGAACTTGACTGGGGCTTAACCCTTACATATATTAGCTGGCGGACTTTATAAATATGGGTTTTTCTTCTATACTTTTATATAAAAACCTTCAATTCAACCCTTTTTGTGATGATTTTTTCTCTTAGGACCTTTTAGCAAAAACTTTAGGTTTCCTCAGACCTGGTGCCAACAGGAAGCATGTTAACTATTTTAATATCTTGGAGTACCAGGGTGTTGGGATGGGGATGCCTCAGCAACGTCCCAATGCGAGGCACATAGATCCCAATCGCCCAGTAGCTCCACCTCGTAGGAAGCTACCCAGGCCAGATGTGCCGCCTGCACATCAGTTGGTCCCAGAGACACAAGAGTCATTCCTACTGTTGGAACAGGTGGTTGTTCACCATAACACGTATTTTCATGGTATGTACCAGGTAGGGCCATCAGAGCCACCATCTATGGGTGGAGTAGAGCCACCACCTATCGGTGGGGTAGATCCACCACCTCGCGGTGGGGTAGAGCCACCACCTTCCAGTGGTTTAGGAGCATCTAGTAGTGGCACTGTACCTACACAGCATGAGCACATCCATCAGCCCCACCCATGCATAGTATGCGGCCATCCTTGCTTGGTCCTGTCCAAACAGATGATACCTTTACTGGGTATTTCACACAGGTAAGTAAGTGGTTAACAATTTAGTGTCATTTTAAAATTATTTTTCCTTACTATACACATATATATAGATTGCTAATATTTTTAATGGTTTTAAAACTTGTAGTTACTACAAGAAGGGCACAGGGTTGAAGACCTTTGCACTGATGATGCAGAGCATAGTCCAGAGGCTCATGCACCAGCACCGCAGGATGATGATGATGATGGTGATGTTTCCATACTTTCAGTGACAACAACTCACAATGAGATAACTATTGCAACATGACATTATTTTAATACATGAGTAGATCCAGTTAACAATTTAGTGTCATTTGTAAATTATTTTTCCTTACTATACACATATATAGATTGCTAATATTTTTAATGATTTTAAAACTTGTAGTTTCCATAAGAAGGGCATGAGGGCCAAGAGGCTCATGCAGTAGAACCTTCTAAGTTACAAGATGTTGTCATACCTTCAGCGACAACATCTCATGCTGAGGTAACTATTTCAGCATGAAATTATTTCAATACATGTTATTTTTTTATCACATGTTACTTAATTAATGCTACACGATCTAATATTTACAATTTTCTAAATTGTAGGTTGTAGATCCCCATCAGATGGAAATGATTTCATCTAGTGAGCTCCCCCCCAGTGGGAATACAATCGATAGCGTACCCACGAAGACAGAATGGATGACAGACCGTTTCTTAGAATTGATTGACGTATACAGTACATCGGTATGTATTTCATCATTTTCAGTATTTTAATACATGCTATTCCATTGACCAATGCATTTCTAACTACGTCAATATTGGTGATTGTAGCCACCAACAAATATACGTTCAAGTTTGTCAGCAGTTCGATCTCCCCGTAGTCCCAACGTGCAAAAGGGACAAGTGTACAAGAGAGGCTCCACTCCTGGAAAGACTGTGGATGTCCTCTATAGCAGACATAGGAGAGATCCATCTACTCCTCACCTAACAAAGGTCATTGATGCCGCAGTCAATGCCGCATCTACAATAGCCACGAGTCATACAGAGGTAACTATTTGGACAATCACAATGCATAGTATTTAACCATGTTACTACATTGTTTATTCATGCATGTCTAACTGTTTCTCCATTTGGTGATTGTAGCCATTAGTGGCAGAAGTGCCCGACCCCTCTCCTCAATCCATGGTTTTGACCGGGTCTCCTCTTGCGGTGAGATGTTCATTAATGACCAAGTTTTTTTATTGAATTTACCCAAACACATTGATCAATGTTAAATTGTTGAATTAATTGAGATATGATCTTTTATTTGCAGAGCAAAACTATAGAGATTCCTTCCATGAGCACACCGCTCACATCTATACCCCATGAGGACTTGGTGAGTGTTTGTCATAAATAATTTGGCCATAAGTTTAATTTTTTAAGTTTGTTGATGGTAGGGTATTAGTGCAGTTATTTGATAAAAATAATGATTTTTTTTGCAGACTTTTGAGATGCCGAGCAATCCCAGGGATATGGTCGATAGAGGAAAGTCGGGGAAAAACAAGAGAAAGATTGATTTTTGATGTTGCATAGTCTTGGATAGATGTATTTTGACATACATGTACACATTGTTGTACTTAGGGATACAGGTACATTGACAGGCCATTTGAGGGCCGACTACTTTCCCATATTTTGTATTACAAACATTTGACTATCAATATATTCCATATTTTCTCTTGAGTTTCGACTTGTGCTTGTGATGATTCATCTCTTCCACAAATTGATAAATTATGCTATTGAAATAAATAAAATTACATTTCAAGCAATATTTATTCTCTTACATTTATTGCATTGATCAAGTAACATCTCACCATTGTGTTATGAAAACATTATCTTAATGGAAAAAAACTAATAATATCTTTCAATAGTTCAATGAACTTAGCACATGCATACTAATTTGATATCTAATTTAAGATTGTGTTTTTTGTCAACTCCAAGGGTTCATACCCATTGATCATGATTATGGTTGCAAGGAAAAAACCTCTGTCATAATATTAACATGCTACGCATACCATCAATGTAATCCTATGACATTTTCAGACAGTAAGAGGAAGTCCAATAGATGCTACGCATTTCATCAATGCTATTGTATTTCATCAAACTATACATACATGAGCATCTATGCAGTTCGATTGAATGGCAAGGAATGCATAACTAAAGTGTAATAAAATTCATGGGGCCTTCATGTACATATGGTCAAATATATGTAACAAATATACCCTAGTTTGTTAAAATATGCTAACCAATAGCTGGTCATGAATTCACTCTCATAATATCGTTGAAGATATAAACTCTATCCTTACTAAACCCTAGTATGTAAGACCCTAGTTTGTGCTTTACCTCTTTCATATGTCTATTTTCCACCTGTCATAATGCAAAAGTAATCATCCAGAATCCATGGAAAATGAAATACCTAACTAGTTTAATGACATTCCTTGATAATGTTGTATTGATGAACGAAAATAAGATCTTCATGGTCCTATGTTTTTTTTGATAAATTGCACAAGTTTTGTAATCATCATCATCACCCTCATCCTCATCCTCATTCTCATCATCCTCACCCTCATCATCATCTTCATCATCGCCATCATCATCATCTTCATCACCACCACCACCACCACCACCATCATCATCATCATCATCATTATCTTCAACACCACCACCACCACCACCACCACCACCATCATCCTCATCATCCTCACCCTCATCCTCATCCTCATCATCATCATGGTAAACCATTATCTTCATCATCATCATCGTCGACATATTCATCATCATCATCGTCGACATATTCATCATCATGATCATCATTCTCATCACCCTCATCATCAACATCTTCATCATCATCACCACCACCACCACCATCATGATCATCATCCTCATCATCCTCACCCTCATCCACATCCTCACCATTCTTCATGGTCCTATGTTTGTTTTGATAAATTGCACAAGTTTCGTAATCATCATCATCACCCTCATCCTCATCCTCATCGTCATCATCCTCACCCTCATCATCATCATCCTCACCCTAATCATCATCATCTTCATCATGATCACCACCACCACCACCACCACCACCAACACCACCACCACCATCATCATCATCATCATCATCATCATCATCAACACCACCACCACCACCACCACCACCACCATCATCATCATCCTCATCATCCTCACCCTCATCCTCATCCTCATCATCATCATGGTAAACCATTATCTTCATCATCATCATCATCATCATCAACATATTCATCATCACGATCATCATTCTCATCACCCTCATCATCAACATCTTCATCATTTGACCCCCGGTGGATGATTTTGCAAAGTTGACCCCGTGGGCAAAAATTGCACAGTCCCTTACTGAGCAAAACCCTAGCTTGCAGAATGAACCTACAAGATGACACGTGGGCCATGGGACCGACGGAGAGGGGAACCCCTAGCACTGCCCCGACGTCCTGAATCCAACGGCGTCGACGGTTTGTTGATCCGAGCCACGGTCTTCATTCTATGGCTCGTTTCGTTTGGCATCCAAAAGGCCTTCAGGGACACCTGCCGGATTCCTACCGGGGCCATAGAATCCCAACCATGCAACAAAACTGGGTTCCAGGGGGACATGCAGGTGTGTCTAGGATGGTTCCAGCTGGGAACGCTAGCCACAAGTGCCCGGTGGATGATTTTGCAAAGTTGATCCCCGTGGGCAAAAAATGCACACTCCCTTACTGAGCAAAACCCTAGTTTCCAAGATGGATGTACAAGGTGACACCCGGGCCATGGGACCGGAGGAGAGGGGCACCCCTAGCACTATCCCGACGTCTTGAATCCAACGGAGTCGACGATTTGTCGATTGGAGAGACGGTCATCATTCTATGGCTCATTCTGTCTCGCATCCAAAAGGCCTTTAGGGACACCTGCTGGATACCTGCCGGGGGCATAGAACTCCAACCGTGCAACAAAACCGGGTTCCAGGGAGTCCTGCAGGTGTGTCTTCTGGGTAGATTCAAGAATTCTCGAGGATCTAAATTTATAATTGCCTTCTGGGAAGATTCAGGCATGGAATAATATTTGGCGACACTTCCAAGCTCCCCAGACCATTTGGTCAGCCACAATATGTGCGACTCCTTTGACGAAAGATAAATTCTGGTGTGGACGACAACATTTGATACACTAGCCAAATCTATGTTGTTGGAAGAACTTACATATTTCAACAAAGGAGCGTTTTGCAGGTGACTTGAAAATCCCTTCCAATTTTCAGCAATAAAACAAAGAATTTCAATGTACAGATTTTCAGGCAATCTTGTCAACCCATCAGACAATCGAATACAGGGAGATAACCACGCCCAAAAAATTCCAGCTATTATAAAACTCTTGTTTATTAAGATAAGTATGGAATATGTGTGCATTACGAGAATACAGATGAATGAAGTCGCTTTGATGAACTTGTCCTCTTGCTTTCTCCATAATGAGTTTAAAAGTAGGGAGTATTGTCCGAGCTTCTGTTGGTTTACATAAACGTTTATTCCCAAAGCTGACGTCACATAAAACCACTTCCTCAGCTCTCAATTGGGTCTGACTGGCATCTCTAACTTGTGTTCGCTGTGGATAACGAGGAATATGAAAGCGAAGGTACCTATAGACCCAAGTTTTCGATGATAGAGGTGAATTACCACTTCTTAGAGCACGAAATGCTGAACAAAAGGCTAATGGAACACAATGAAGGATTCCCTGGTTCCACTTGTTATTGAAAATGATACTTTCTCTTGACGAAACCAGTAAAAAATATGCTTGTATTATAAATGGAAATCCTGTTACAATTTTCGTAGGAAGAAAAGCATAGATACCTACAGCCGCCATATTTCCTTCTATAAGCCGCTCGCCCATCGAAAAAGCTAGTGTAATAGCCCATTTCCCAACATCTTTCCTCTACTCAACCCTACACTCATTTTCCATAGGAAACTGCTGCCTCCACATGTAATAACTACATTGTTTTGTCGAAAATTGATCTTCTTCTACTAACAAATGAAAAATGAAGGATTCATTGTCATTGCTACGAGAAGTTCTAAGGTTAGTTTCTCATAAAACAGAGATTGTATAAATCCTGTTAAGATTGATATGTTCCAGCTCACGAACTGAGAGCTTGTTTATCTTAGACATAAACAAAAGAGCTTCAGGATGAATAATAGAGAGCTGTTGCTTTACAGCTTCAACCTTCTCAGGACGTAGGGGTATAAAACGAGCCATAGAATGACGACCGTGGCTTGGATCGACGAACCGTCGACTCTGTTGAATTCAAGACGTCTGGATAGTGCTAGGGGTGCCCCTCCCCTCCGGTCTAATGGCCCCAGTGTCACCTTGTAGGTCCATCTGGGGAACTAGGGTTTTGCTCAGTGAGGGAGTGTGCAATTTTTGCACACGGGGGTCAACTTTGCAAAATCGTCCATCGGGCACTTACGTCTAGCGTTACCAGCTGGAACCTCCCTAGACACACTTGCAGGACTCCCCAGAACTAGGTTTTTCTACACGGTTGGAGTTCTATGCCCCCGACAGGTATCGAGCAGGTGTCCCTGAAGGCCTTTTGGATGCGAGATGGAATGAGCCATAGAATGACGACCGTCGCTTCGATCAACGAACCGTCAACGCCGTTGAATTCAGTACATTGGGACTGTGCTATGGGTGCCCCTCTCCGCCAGTCCCATGGCCCACGTGTCATCTTGTAGGTGCATTCTGCAAACTAGGGTTTTGATCAGTAAGGGACTGTGCAATTTTTTCCCACGGGGGTCAACTTTGCAAAATCATCCACCGGGCACTTGTGGCTAGCATTCCCAGCTGGAACCGTCCTAGACACACCTGCATGTCTCCCCGGAACCCGGTTTTGTTGCACAGTTGGGATTCTATGGCCCCGGTAGGCATCCGGCAGGTGTCCCTGAAGGCCTTTTGGATGTCAGACGGAACGAGCCATAGAATGAAGACCGTGGATCAGATTGAACAACCGTCGACACTGTTGGATTCAGGACATCAGGACAGTACTAGGGGTGCCCCTCTCCACCGGTCCCATGGCCCACGTGTCATCTTGTGGGTGCATTTTGCAAAATAGGGTTTTGCTCAGTAAGGGATTGTGCAATTTTTGCCCACGGGGGTCAACTTTGCAAAATAATCTACCGAGCACTTGTGGCTAGCGTTCCCAGCTGGAACCATCCTAGACACACCTGCATGTATCCTCGAAACCCATTTTTGTTGCACGGTTGGGATTCTATGGCCCCGGTAGGCATCCGGTAGGTGTCCCTGAAGGCCTTTTGGATGCCAGACGAAATGAGCCATAGAATGAAGACCGTGGCTCGTATCGACAAACCGTCGACGCCGTTGGATTCAGGATGTCGGGACAATGCTAGGGGTACCCCTCTCCACCGGTCCCATGGCCCACGTGTCATCTTGTAGGTCCATCTTGGAATCTAGGGTTTTGCTCAGTAAGGGACTGTGCAATTTTTGCCCGCAGGGGTCAACTTTGCAAAATCGTCCATCAGGAAAGTATAGCTAACGTGATGATGATTAAGGAAATTAGAGTTATAGAAGGAAATTGAATTAGGGTTAGAGTTAGAGTTAATGATGATGATGAAGATGGTGATGATGATGAAGACGTTGATGATGATGGTGATGGCGATGAAGATGATGATGATGATGACGAAGAAGATGTGATGATGGAGATGTTGATGAGGAAGCTAGACATGGAAATGATGATGGTGATGGTGATGAAGATGATGATGGTGATGATGATGAAGACATTGATGATGATGGTGATGGTGGTGTTGATGGTGATGGTGATGATGAAGAAGATGGTTTAGTGCTAGGGTTTGGGTGAGGGTTAGGGTTAGAGTTATAGAAGGAAATTGAATTAGGGTTAGAGTTAGAGTTAATGATGATGATGAAGATGGTGATGAGGATGATGATGGTGGTGGTGGTGGTGGTGATGAAGATGATGATCATGATGATGGTGCGGATGAGGATGAATATGTTGAGGATGATGATGATGATGATGATGATGATGACGACGATGATGATGGTTTACCATGGTAATGATGAGGATGATGATGATGACAGTGGTGGTGAGGATGATGAAGATGTTGTTGTTGATGATGATGATGATGGTGGTGGTGGTGGTGGTGGTGATGAAGATGATGATCATGGCGATGATTATGATTATGAAACTTGTGCAATTTATCAAGTTGTACCAAGTCTATGCAATTTATGAATCTATCAAGCTATCAATGTATGGATGCAATAGTCAAAATATTAATGTCAATACTCAATGAGACCACGAAACAAAATCATAGCATACATGTACACCACATACCTATAACATAGTACACAATAAAACAAGCAAACCATGTACCAGATTACCTACCTACGGTCATTAGACTAGACCATCAGGATCACCTCGAATACCAATGGTTTCCTTTAACCTCTCGTGCTCAGAATAAGGCAATAAGTATCGTTCCTTTGATGAGTTCTTCCTTGGCATTGTTTGCAGTTGGAGGTTTGTGCCAATAACTAAGTTTGTATAATGGTATACAATCTCACCTGGTCTATAATCTTCATATGTATACCCTTTTCTATTTGCTGAGTGGGAAACCTGGTTCAAATATTCTCCCTTTATAACCATCGACCCAATCGGAAAATCAACTCCCTCAGAGTCTCGCAATGGGACATTTAGGGTTTGCTTCCCCTCTAAGCAACGTGCCAACCAATATTCAGTGCACCATGCATTGCGTCTTAGGGAAACCACTGCGTATATGTGCCTTGGAGAAAATATAGTTCCAACGTTTTAGTCAACTAATTAGACACAACTAGTTGTCAAAAATATCAAAAATATACACAACTAATTAGACACAACTAGTTGTCAAAAATATAAAAATATTAATTGAACCTGGTTGTACGAGATCTGATATGTGGTCATAATATGGTGAAATACTTGATTGGTCCTCCTGCAACTGGGATAATTCTGTAGCTATCCGTCGACCAATGGGGAGTGATACACAGTCCCAGCTGTCAACCCAATCCATGGATTCACATTCATCCCATTCACCACTACTGCATGGAGAACAAAAACATGACAGTTTCCTTGTCCACATTTCAAGTATAGCATTGTCCGACGTTCTAACTGAATGAAATGCACAAGTTCCTTGGATGGTATTGCACTCATATAACTGTAAATGATCTACATCCACCACCTCCCAAAAATATCTAACCACATGTGCTTTCCTGGTTGAGTGATCTTCCTGCCTTCTTGCTCCCTCCCCCATGACTGAAGCACACCATCCAACGATGGTTTTTGCATTTCAGATGATAGGTCCATCTGTGAACTTCATTTCTGGCTTGCGTAATGCAGTCTTTATGCACACACTTTCTCCATCGTGTTCACCTTTTCCATGTCCGGTCTCAAAATAGTTCCAATTATGTGGCACCTTGTGCCTTTTGTGGAGCATACACAACCATTGGAAGACACAGGCATTTTTGAATTTCCCTGCACAACCGTTAGACCAAATCCAATGTTGTTCCATCTATATACTGTTATCCTTCAAGTGATTGTAGAACATTTGAAAGCTGTGTTGTACAAAATCCAAGTTGTGACACCTATCATCACTTATGTATAAGTGATACTCCTACAATATAAACCTGTTGTCTTCAGTACTATCTCCCCCATGTCTATAGGTGATATGGACCATTATGCTGACCTGGTCTGAGTGATAGTATTGACTCTGAATCTCATTTTGTGGTTGAAGAGTGTAGTTTTCTGCAAAATCGACCACTGACAGGATAGTCCCAATAGGAAATGTATCCCTGCACATTCTAAACTGCTCATCTTTCCAACGAGCCACATGCACATGCTTTACATAATGTTATGTCTTTTCAAAGAATTCCTCCATGAAGTCGCAAACCCGTACCTGGTAGATCAACAATAAATACATATATCAATAGATTGTTACATATGAAATTGCAATCTGAAGAAAAAATAGTATTCAATAACTCATTACCAACCTGAGAAGTGATCAATTGTATTTTTTTTCTTTCGTTCCCTCCATCAATATCATACGTGACATATTTGAATGACTGCAAGTTCACCTCCTGCCTCCCAAGTTCATGCTCATCAGTCACATGTATGCATTTGTCCAATAATGCGAATCCACCACACCCTGGGCATGTCCCATTTATGCAAGTTTTTTGATAAAATGTGCAATCGTTTGTCCTGCTACACAAAATGCTATGAATAAAGTCTCTAGATGGAATCGATGGTAATGCAGCTGAGCATTCTTGCACACGAGTGTTATGCAATACACGAAAAATATATGTATATGTTTCATAATAGTAACCATACTTAATGTGGTATCGACAACAACATGTGTTACGAATTGTGTTTATTTTAACATACCATGGTTTGCATTTTTCAAAGGATCTTTGGCCCAAGTCAAGTTCGTTATGTTCATTCCTAAATATCTCATATAATTCTGTTTGTGTCATATCAAGAAAATGTTTAATGTGTGGTTCACGATCCTTTGAACCCATTCTAAATTTTAATACATCTTTTTGGTTGGAAGAAGGTCTAGTGTTGTCATGCCAAAAAGCTTGCACTAATCCCTTTACCGCATCAATGAGATTCATATCAGAGCGTGGCAACCTGCCAATGAAGGCCCAAACATCTGCTTGACAGGTTTCAAGTTGTTCTCTTCTAACACAATACCTATGAAGTGTCTTCAAATTCAAATTAACAATTTTGGATGTAGGTTTAAGAAAACGAAGTGCCCTAGTGATTTTGTTAACGATTGATTGTGACAACACACGACGAGCCGCATTGCGATCCTTTGAGCGAGATTTCTTTCCAATTGTACTAAATGCATCTACTAAACTTTTAACAATATGAGAACTTGGTTCTAACTTTTTGGCCATCTTTATCCCTAATGTTCTTCTAACAACAATCATATGCCTAGATTTCAACAATGATAAAAATAATTTGCACTTGTCCCCATCACATTTAGAATAAAAAAAGTTATCAAGTATTTGTCGAGTTTGATAAGCAATAGAACATTTAGACAACGCACCTTCAAGTGAACTAATGAGAGTTTCATCAACCTGTATATGTCTCGGAGTTCTTCGATGTGCAGTTGCTAATGGAGGTAAGGGTGTTGGAACTAGAGCATGTACACCATCACCATGACGCTCTAGCGTTTCCATAGGAGCCCCTTGTCTTTCATTCTCTTGGACGGTCTCCATAACATTTGCTTCTTCCATTGTCAATCCTCCACTCAATGCCTCTCTAACTTCGTCGCTTGTATAACCACTACCCAACAAGTCATTCACTACCATATTTTGAGGTTGACTTGATGTGGGAATTGAAACATCCCCCGATGAGCACCTACGTCTTACTTCTTCACTAGTGCCATGGGGTGCTTGTTCATCAAATGTTGTTGAAATTGAGGGCCCCTCTAGTGAATTTATTTGTATTTCTTGAGGTTGATGGATAGGAATGACCGTGGCATCATCTACGGTTGGAATTGGATGAGTTTCCATGGAATGCCTTCGATTCCACATGTCCAATCTTTTCTTTTCTCTAACTTCTTACATGGTTTATTGAGGCTTCTCTTTCCTTTCCTATTTCCTTTTTCGATTGCATGGATTCTCCATGACCACAATGAGCAATACTAAGAAAATAGATCCTAGAGGTGTGCTCAATTATTAAAATATCCAAATTATTTCTCAACTGTGAATATAGGTTCTTCAAGCTTGCTCAATTGTCAATATAGATACTTCCTCAATTGTGAATATAGATGGACATCAATCTTGCTCAAATGTGAAAGTAAAGTTTCTACCTCACTTGTGAATATAGAAAATTCTTCATTTGTGAATATAGAAATTTCAAGCTTGCTCAATAGGGAATGTAGATTCTTATTCAATTGTGTTCATATAGATTCATCAAACTTGCTTGACATTGTTAATATAGAATCACCTTGAAGCTTGAAATAGTGAATTTAGAATCCTCTTGAAGCTTGAATTTGTGAATGTAGAATCCCCTTGAAGCTTGGTAATTGTGAATGTGGAATCCTCAATTCCAAATGCCAACTGTAGAATCCTCTTCAAACTTGTTGATTGTGAACATGGAGTGTCTTGAGCTTCCTCCAATGCTTTGACTGTTAATTGTGAAGTGTCGTGCTGTATGGGATACG